>JBBDGP010003754.1:0-387224 GCA_037952835.1 Lithobates septentrionalis
CTGGCCAGCTTGGATGTTTGTGTCAGATGCCAATTTTATCGTTTTTCATGTAAGTGCAACACTTTTTATTATCATTAAAGAAACATACAGTTTTACACTATGGGAGCTCTTTTCTTTCTGTATTCGGTTGCTGGCTGACTGAGAGATGCTTGAGAGAGAATAAAGAGAAGGAGAAGTGGTTTCTGATCGCTTGAATAAGAGACTGTGGCTGGGTCATAAGCCAAAAAGTGGAATTGATCTCCTGATAAGAGATCTGGGCAGCTGGTAAGGGGCTTTGATTTTACAGGTGGATGGACTTTCCTATCTCACATCACTATTTTCTACGGTGCTTCTCAAGTTTGATGTCACCTGTTATGTAAAGGAGAGAATTCTATTATATCCTGACTAGGGATCAGTCAACAGCATTTCCAGCTCACTTCTCTTAGAAATTAATAACTCCCACATGTACTCTTATTTTACTAGGATGCGATTTTCTTTCTATGATGCGTTTATTTGCAACATGGCAGAGTGAAAGTACTGTGTAATACCGTGGCATTAATTTACATTTTCTCGCGTTATTTGAGTTACATAGCATCAATTGTGCTACTACATTCTTTACTTGGTCTCATTTTAGCGCAGTTTTTTCGTTTGACATTTTGCTAATTGTGGGTATCTCACATTTTAAACTGCAGCAGGACCTCCATTACCTATATTTTCTAAGATAGATGGGTAATTATAACCTTGTCTTTCTTGGAAATATATATTTTCTGACAGCGCTGTATTATTATATATTTATATTATATGCCTCCTGCTACAGCCAAATATTTGACATTTTGGCCCATCAGTCTAGAGCACCTGCTACCATTTTTCTGCAGCCTAGTTCCTATGTTTTTGTGCATAGTTGAGTCACTTAAGCCTTGATTTCATGTCGGAGGTAGTGCTTGACGACTGAAATTCTTCCATGAAGACCACTTCTGGCCAGACTTCTCAGGACCGTAGATGGGTGTTCCTGGGTCTCACTGGTTTCTGCCAGTTCTGTGCTGATGGCACTGCTGAACATCTTCTGACGTGAAAGGGAAGTAAACATGTTATGTCTTTCATCTGCTGCATTAAGTTTCCTTGGATGACCACTGCGTCTATGGTCCTCAACATTGCTTGTTTATTTGTGCTTCTTTAAAAGTGCTTGAAAAGCACATCTTAAAATCCCAGTCTGCTTTGAAATCTTTGTCTGGAAGAGACCTTGCTGATGCAGTGTAACTACCTTGTGTCTTGTTGCTGTGCTCAGGCTTGCCATGGTGTATACCTGTGACATGGAACTGTAGTGGAGTTTGCCTGTTCCTCACCCAGTTTTAAGCCTTCTACACAGCTGTTTATGTTTCAGTTAATGAAAAAAAACAATCAAAATATATATTTTTGAAAGCAATTTTACTTGACATAATTTCTTCATACTTACCTAACACTTTTGCACAGTATTTGTGGAGATTTTTTGTGTTGATCAAAATGCCTTATATAATGACTGAAGTTATTGGAAAGAGTGTTACCTTTTGTGTAGGTGCCAAGCATGTACTCTGTCACTCTTTCGATAACATCGATAAACATTGTCCAGTGCTTTTTCCCGATGAACTCACAAATTTGAGCGAAAAGGAACACACTTGAGTCTGTGTATTTCTTTTGAAAGAGCTATAATAAACACATAAATATTAACTTAAATGAATGAATAAATACATAAGGCTAGAGTATCAGGTATGGTTTCAGTTAATTTAGACTATACCACTGAAAATAAATCGTAATTTTTCTGGGCATATTAATGATTCTTATCCAGTTTTTTGTCTAATATATAGATTTTGCCTTTTAAAAATGTAAATGTATTTTATATATTTGCACTGCATACCTTTTCGGAAATGGCGACTATAAAGATGTGCTTAATATCCCATGGCAGATTACTCAGAATTTTGGTGAGAGCAACTGGCGGTGTTGCCACCTTTTCAGACAATTTAGGATCTATCATTGAAAGGCAGTTATCAAATTTCTTGACATACTGATCATTGTTATCCAGTTTATTTGGCCATATCTTCATTTTAGCATGCAAAGAAGCAGTAAGTTTGTGGTAGGTTTCTTGGCAAATCTGCTCACATCTATTTTTGCTGGCTTTGCACTTAGATAATGTCAACATTTTCATTTTCATCTTCAAGTTGCTGTCATGATATTTGTAAATTCTGTAAAATATAGCAGCTGAAATCCAGAAGTATAATTTTTCAAGTTCCATTGTATTCTGATTTTGCCTGAGATGCCTAATTTGATTTTCAAATTCCTCCAAATTGGCATTGTTTGAAAAGTTTGCAATGTCCTCACGGATTGTTCTTGCTAAGTTTTTTGCAGCACATTGCCTCGTGATTACATTGGAACTGTGGCAAAAACTGAGGAGGTCATGAGGTGATGCTGTGATAGTGGTGCTTTGAAGTAACAAATTCCCATCTAAAAAAAATGCACAAATACATTGGCATTGATTTTATTTACATGACACGTCATCTTTTGGCCTCAAGTACAGGTTGCTTGAAAAGGCTTTTATAAATAGCCATGTTGGCTTATATTACCTGCTAAGCACTTACCCAATCTTGGTATTTCGGCGAAAGCAGCACTTCCTACAAAGGTAAATAAAACAAAAAATAAGTACATTTTTCTATTCATTCAAATCTTAAAGCGTAAGTTCACCTTCAGCACTAAAAAGCAAATTCCTTCATAAATCATGCCTAACATTGATGACAATCTTAATGTGCATAATATTCTTTTGTAAAAATTACTCATCCCTGACTTCTACATATCCCATTTTTGGGATAGTTGGGAAGTTGCATGAAATTTAAGAAAAACTGACCCAGTAGAAAAACAGACCCAGTATACACGTGTCTATATATACTGGAGATCAAAACTATTTCTTCTTTATATCTTGTTTTTTTGTACAATTCTCCTTTAAGGGGGCGTGGCAAGGGGTATGTCCTATGCCTGCATACTTTTGCTGATAGGTGTCCCTCATTCCCATCTCAAAAAGTTGGGGAGGTATGCTTTATATCCATACCTCTTATGCTTTCTGTATCTCTCTCTATTTCTATCCTCTCTCTATATCTCTCTCTCTCCGTAGTTCTCTTTCCTCCTCTCTCTCTATTTTTCAACCCCCCCCCCCCCCCCCTATACATACCTCTCTCCATTTAGCTCTATTTATAGCAACACACGTTATAATAAAAAAACATACAAATCTCATACATTTATGTGTATACATATGTGAAATCTCATATATACATAAACTGTGCAGCGTTATGGGTGAGGCTACCCAAAACGATTCTCTTTTTCAACTTTTCAATTAGTATGTGGGAAAAAAATCACACACACAACATATACAGTAAACAATTTACCAATAATACTCCAAAAGTGATTAGTGAAAAAAAAGAACATTAGTAATGCTGATATAAAAAAAATAAAAAACTTTCTTCAACTCACCCAATACCACAGCAAGGATATGCGCTCACCTATCCACACACCACCACATTTTAAGAGGACTGATAGATCAGCGTTACTAAACACTTTTTCTTTTCTTTTTCACTAATTGCTTTTGGAGGATTATTGGTAAATTGTTTACTGTATATGTTGTTTGTGCGTTATTTTGTTCCACATACCTAATTGAAAAGTTGAAAAAGGGAATAGTTTTGGGTAGTCTCACTCATGATGCTGCACAATTTAAGTTTAGATGAGATTTCACATATGTATACACTTAAACGCATGGCATTTGTATGTTTTGTTTATTAATGTATATTGCTATAAACTTTTTTTTTTTCGGGATTGGATAGTGTCTCCACTTGTGGGCGGTCCATTAGGGGCGCACAGGCACCGCCCCCTATACATGCATCCGTCCCCTGATCTACATGCAGGGTGCCGGACGCATGGACTCTAATGGGGGGATGGGTTTTTTTAAGCACGTGATTAGAGCCAGAGGCTCTAAAAGGCTTAAAAGAAGGGTGGGCTGGGGGCACAGAGCACTGCTGCCGGCCACCCGAGGGGGGGGGGTGGTTGTTTGCCCCCCCCCCCAAAAAAACAGCCGCCACTGAGTCTCTCTTTTTGTTTATACATTTCTCCCCATTTCTCTATATCTCTCTTTATATATACCGATATACCGGTATATATATATATATATATATATATATATATATATATATATATATATATATATATATATATATATATATACACACACTGTATGTGTATATGTACATATATGTATATATGTGTGTGTGTGTGTTTTTTTTTTCCCTTGTCTCTCTCTCCTCTCTTTCTTCTCTTCCCTCCTTTCTCACCCACTCTCCTCTCTCTACTACTCATTCAGGTTGTAAAGTGACTTTATCATTACCTGTGTGGATAAGGGGGAATCACAGAGAGGTAAAGATAGAGAAGCAGGGAAACTCACACCCATGTAGCTGTGAATGAACTCTGCTCTAGTACTGAGGAGGAGGGGACTTCAGAGAAGAGTGCAGAGTGTTGCGTCAGATTAGGCGACCTGTCAGAATTGGTAACGCAATTGGCATTGTGTCGCCGCCGTCTTGCTACACCCCACACTCCTCCACAGTAACGATACACCGAGAAGGGGGCCAGCAGACATCTTGTTACACCCACCAGAGTTTAGCATGTCACAGTTATTTTTAACAGGAAACGGAGTATATATGGTGAAATACAGTATTTAGAAATCCATCGGACTGTTTACATGTTGAATTATAAAAGCAGTGCTGTTCTGTCACATTAGCAAACCTGTGAGATCAGTAGGCTTGCCCCTGCTTTTAAAATTCAACATCTAAACAGTCCGTCGGATTTCTAATTACTGCATTTCACCTTATATGCTCTGTTTCTGTGAAATGCAAAACTCCTTAGGGTGTAACAAGATGTTCGCTTGCCCCCTTCTCAGTGTATCGTTACTGTGGAGGAGTGTGGCGTGTAGCAAGATGGCAGTGAGGGAACATCACTTCCATTACCAATATTGACGGGTCGCCTAATTTGGCGGAACACACAGGGGGAGAGAGAGAGAGATAGAGCAGCAAGGCATTATGGGATTCACGAAGTCACACAGGACAAACATACTGTGTGAGAAGGTACGTGAAAAGGTTAATTTAAATGCATCTTTTGAAATACCTACAACCAGAAGTAGCAGTTTTGCAGGGTCTAAAGATAATGAAAGGAGCTGCTTTTTTAATCTGCACAGTGCTTATTGTTAATAGGGGCCCCCTTAACACAAACATAGGATTTTTTTTAACCACTTCCCGCCCAGCCTATAGCGGATTGATGTCCGGGCGGTGGTTCAGTTATCCTGACTGGGCGTCATATGACGTCCTTCAGGATAGCATGCCGCAGCGCGCCCCGGGGGGCGTGCATCGCGGCGATCGGTGTGTCAGTCTGACACACCGCTACACCGATCTTGGTAAAGAGCCTCCGGCGGAGGTTCTTTACCACGTGATCAGCCGTGTCCAATCACGGCTGATCACGCTGTCAATAGGAAGAGCCGTTGATCGGCTCTTCCTCACTCGCGTCTGACACAAGTAGAGGAGAGCCGATCAGCAACTCTCCTGGCAGGGGGGGGTCTGCGCTGATTGTTTATCAGCGCAGCCCCCCCGCAGATCACCACACTGGACCACCAGGGATCGCCACTAGGACCACCAGGGAAGGGAAACATGTGGATGGCCAGGTATGTACCCCATGGCCATCCACATGTGCCCAGTCAGTGCCAAATCTGTGCCAATCAGTGCCCACAAATGGGCACTGATTGGCACAATTATGTTGCAGTGATGTCCAGCAATGCCACACTTAGGGGCATCACTGCCATCAATTAGTATCATCAGTGCCACCCATCAGTGTCCATCGGTGCCACCTGTCAGTGCCCATCTGTGCCCACCTATCAGTGCCCATCCGTGCCTATCTGTGCCACCCATAACTACCCATCAACGCCACCTACGAGTGCCCATCAATGCCACCTACGAGTGCCCATCAGTGCCGCCTATCAGTGCCCATCGTGCCACCTATCAGTGCCCATCAGTGCCACCTACCAGTGCCACCTATCAGTGCCCATTAGTGCCACCTATCAGTGCGCATCAGTGCCGCCTATCAGTGCCCATCATCAGTGCCCGTCAGTGCCACCTCATCAGTGCCACCTCATTGGTGCCACCTCATCGGTGCCCATCAGTGCCGCCGTATCAGTGCCCGTCAGTGCAGCCATATCAGTGCCCGTCATTGAAGAAGAAAACGTACTCATTTACAAAAATTTTTAACAGAAACAAAGAAAAACGTGTTTTTTTTCAAAATTTTCGGTCTTTTTTTATTTGTTGCGCAAAAAATAAAAACCCCAGAGGTGATCAAATACCACCAAAAGAAAGCTCTATTTGTGGGAACAAAATGATAAAAAATTTGTTTGGGTATAGTGTAGCATGACCGCGCAATTGTCATTCAAATTGTGACAGCGCTGAAAGCTGAAAATTGGGCTGGGCGGGAAGGTGTCTAAGTGCCTGGTATTGAAGTGGTTAAAGGTGAACTAACCCTTTAAATCAAGTGCAGCCAAGAAACTTGTAAAGTTTAGAGGAGACCCTCCACTATTTAGTAGTTACCCAAGAAATATCCCTCATAGTCATAATGCACATAGGTCATACTGATATCCCTACCAATACATACAGAAGATGGGTCTAAGCAGGTAGAAGAGGCTTGGCAACTTAGGAAACACTTCTAGGAACAGCGAATAGTATATTATGCATTACTAAAAGTGGCACTTGGGTACAAAGTGTCTGGTATGTTTTTTTTTTTTATCTCTCACAATGTCAAAACTAAATAACATAAAACAAATTAGAGAACATTGTGAAACCACCTCATGAAGTTAGGCAACCTATAGGGACCAGAGTAGATAGCATAGCCCTCACAGCATTAACCTTCTACATGGACACATTGTCACATTAGCCTAGTCCTAATATTTAGGTCCAGCAGTGGTAGTTGTTCTCTTAGTTTATTTTGCACCTAAGAACAGCTTCCCTGAATACCACACGTTTCTAAAATCATTATAAATTTATGATGTAAAAAAAAAAAGTTTAATACCTTCAAAGACAGTTGCAACAGGTAAATGTTTTATTCGGAAAGATATCCTAGAGGTATCTGATCTCCGAAATGGAACTGTAAGGTAGAAATCAGAAGAGACACTCAATTCTTTTACTTTCATAAGCGAGTTATTAAGAATAATTATTCCAAAAATATAATTGCTGATCCACTAAAATTGTAGAAAAGAAAGTGAGCCCAAAAGACAGGAGTTGGTGCTAATAGAAGTTAATCAGTTTTCACCTTTCATAATATATAATAACTAAGCAAAAATTCTGGATCCAAGATGAACTTCCCCTATGTATCCTGGGTGCTGGAGACAAACTGAGCCATCCGTGCTCCAGAGACACTTAAAGTGGAGTTCCACTCATTTTTGTGTTTATTAAAAGTCAGAAGCTATAAAAAGTGTAGTTGCTGACTTTTAATAAACACACACTTACCTGTCCCAGGGTCCGATGCGGCCACCTGAACCCTCGCTTCTCTCCCTCGCCTCTCCACGGCGCCAGGATTGCAAGTGTGGGCACCCGGCTGTGACAGCTTGCGGCTTCACACCTGGGTGCCCACTGCACATGCGCGAGTCATGCAGCGCCCCCCAATTGGTCTGGAAATCTTCTGGGACCTGTGACGTGTCCCAGAAGATTGCAAGGAGGGAGGGGGAGAGAACTTCTGTCGAGCTGCCTAGGCGTCTGAAGCCAAAAACAGCCACTGTAAAAACATCCAGTGTGCATGAGGCCCAAGGGAAAGATTCCCTGCAGCACACCAAAGATGTACTGCAGCACACTAATGCTGTCACTATAATACAAGTTTATTGCACAGATAACCACAGTAGTAGTTCCGACCAAAGGACTGCGCCCTCTAACACATTTCAACCAATTAGACCTAGTTGTAGAGAAATCATAAGAGTCACTTGTTTGACACTTAAATAGGCTATCAAGAATACATACTAAAAATGTAATAGCTAATAATCCGAGAAAAGAAAATGAGCACAAAAGAAAGGAGTTATTGCCAATAGCAGTCAATCAGTTTTCACCTTTCATATTAAAATAAGTAAAGAATTCTGATTGGTAACTATTTGCAACAACTCTGCAAATATAATTTTTTTTTAACCACTTAAAGACCAGCCTCGTTTTGGATTTTAGGTGTTTACAAGTTTAAAACAGGTTTTTTTGCTAGAAAATTACTTAGAACCCCCAAACATTATATATTGTTTTTTTTTCTAACATCCTAGAGAATACAATAGCGGTCATTGCAATACTTTTTTTTGCACCGTATTTGCGCAGCGGTCTTCTAAGCGCACTTTTTTTGGAAAAAATTCACTTTTTTGAAAAAAAAAATAAGACAACAGTAAAGTTAGCCCAATTTTTTTTATATTGTGAAATATAATGTTACGCCAAGTAAATTGATACCCAACATGTCACGCTTCAAAATTGCGCCCGCTTGTGGAATAGCGTCAAACTTTTACCCTTAAAAATCTCCATAGGCGACGTTTAAAAAATTCTACAGATTGCATGTTTTGCGTTACAGAGGAGGTCTAGGGCTAGAATTATTGCTCTCACTCTACCGGTCGCGGCGATACCTCACATGTGTGGTTTGACCACCGTTTTCATATGCAGGCGCTACTCACGTATGCGTTCGCTTCTGCGTGCGAGCTCGTCGGGAAAGGGCGCTTTAAAAAAATTTTTTTTTTTTTTTATTATTTATTTTATTTTATTTTATTTATTTTTTCACTGTTTTTTAAAAAAAAAAATTTGGATCACTTTTATTCCTATTACAAGGAATGTAAACATCCCTTGTAATAGAAAAAAGCATGACAGGTCCTCTTAAATATGAGATCTGGGGTCAAAAAGTCCTCAGATCTCATATTTAGACTAAAATGCAAAAAAAAAAAAAAAAAAGTCGTTTAAAAAAATGACACTAAAAAAATTTGTGCCTTTAAGAGAGTGGGCGGAGCCGTCGAATGACGTCGCTCCGGCCGTCACATGGTATGGAGACGGGTGGGGGCCATCTTGGCCTCACTTGTCTCCATACCTCAGCAGGGAAAGGACCCGATCGCCTCCGCCGTTACTGACGGCTCCGGTAAGCGGCGGAAGGCGCGGGAGAGCGGCGGGAGGGGGGGTGGCACCTCTCCCGCCGCCGATAACGGTGATCTCGCGGCGAACCCGCCGCAGAGACCACCATTATCGTGTACAGAATCACTCACTGTAAAGATGGATATCTCGGTTGTGGCAGCAGCTGCTGCCGTTACCGAGATATCCATCTCCAAAAAAATGACGTATATATACAGTGAGCGGGGCTTGAATAGAGTCCATTTTAATATCACTTACTGTTTCTGTGAAACTCACATGACATCGATGATACAGTTGATTCTGAAACAGAAACACAAAAGAAAATGTTACATCATGGTACCAGTGTAGTACTGTAGCTATTAAATCCTCCTGATGATATCACAAAAAGCTATGATTCATAACAAAATGATCATAACTTTTAATGAAAAAATTCAGTCCATGTACACCAAATATTTCCCGATGATCACCCCAGAACATCTCATTATATTTTAGAAAATATTAAATATTCCCATTGAAGCCATTACTACAAATAAATTAACAAATGGCACTTAGTGATTAGAGTATAGCTGTGTCTCATTAAAGTGGAACTTCACTCTCTCAATCAACATTGACTATTTTAAATCCTTATGCTAATTTTAGTATTTTAAATCCTTATGCTAGCATCAGTAAATAGATAGGAAAGTATATTATATTTACTTGTTTTAAACTATTTTCTTACATTTCTTCAGTTACTTCCTGGTTTCTATGCCCGGGCAAATAATGTCATACATCCCAGGAGTCTTCAGTAGGGGAGGAGGGGCTCTGTCATCTAAGTACACCCTTCTGCCTGCATGGCTGTGCTAAGGGCAGATGGATTCCAGGAAGTAAATGTTAGATAAATCATCTGCCCTTACTTAAGATGGCCATAGCTATAGCCAAAAATGCCAGAGGGTTTTTTTTTGTCAAAGTGATTTTTCAGCAAAATGAAGCATGGAAACATGGATGGATGGATATGTTTGCTTGGAATATTAAAAATTAAATAAATAGCGTTTTGGCTTGTGGTGCTCAAATGCAATGTAGTCCTGCTTTAAGGCGGTTTGCCTTCATGTTCTATCCTGTGGACTCAGCACAAAGTGATAGGATATCTTTCCAATGTGAGGGAAATCCCCTCTAAAGGCCCGTACACACGATCAGACTTTTTGACAACAAACATGCAAATTAGCTGTTTTGGAGCAACATCCGACCGTGTGTACGCTCCATCGGACAAACTTGTTCTGTTTCCATCGGACTTTTGTTGGCTGTGCGAACGGACAAACTTTCCAGCAACAAAAGTCCGATGGAGCAAATTCCGATCGTGTGTACACAAAAGCATCGGACTTTTGTATAAACTACAGTACGCGGCCGCGAGAATGTTTCCAGCGTGAGCCCATCGCGCTGGTGCTCGGCGACAGGGTACTGTACATCTCACGCTGGCTGCAATAGGAAAAACACATTTTCCTATTGCGGCGAGTGTGAGAGGGAATTCCCCTCTGGGGGCATAGGTCTGGTATGGATTTTAAGGGGAACCCCCTACGCCGAAAAAACAGCGTGGGGTCCCCCCAAAATCCATACCAGACCCTTATCCGAGCACGCAGCCTGGCCGGTCAGGAAAGGGGGAGGGGACGAGCGAGCGCCCCCCCTCCTGAGCCGTACCAGGCCGCATGCCCTCAACATGGGGGTTGGGTGCTTTGGGGGAGGGGGCGCCCCGCGGCCCCCCACCCCAAAGCACCTTGTCCCCATGTTGATGAGGACAAGGGCCTCTTCCCGACAACCCTAGCCGTTGGTTGTTGGGGTCTGCGAGCGGAGGGCTTATCAGGATCCGGGAGCCCCCTTTAATAAGGGGGCCCCCAGATCCTGGGCCCCCCACCCAATGTGAATGAGTATGGGGTACATGGTACCCCTACCCATTCACCTAGGGAAAAAAAGTGTCAATAAAAAAAACACACTACACAGGTTTTAAAAGTAATGTATTAGGCAGCTCCGGGGTCTTCTTCCGACTTCGGGGGTCTTCCGCCACCTTCGGGGGTCTGAATGGAGGAGAAGATTTGGATGCCGCACACCGGATGTAGTCAAAAAAACTTCACTTTATTGAAAAAATGGGATCATCAAAATAACAAGACTGTCATGCAGAAAGTACAGATAAGCTGACGCGTTTCGCACTCAGGACTGAGTGCTTACTCATAGCTAACAAATATTAAAAAGACAAACTCTTATATAGCTCAATGGGGTATCACATGATTGCCCAATTAGATGGTCATTAAGTCTCAGCTGGAAGCCGATTTAATGAGGTCTCGGCATCTGCTGGCTATTTAGTGTGTTAACTGATTGAAATATGTTTTCAAAACCGTGGCATGTAGATAGAAGACAAAGAATGTGAAAAAAGATGTGTATATGTACATGTGTAGGCAAAAAATGCATATATATGTGTGTAAATATATATGGTGAATCCTATCAATAAACATGTATATAATAATGAATGTGCTTCTGTAACGTGTATATGTAAAAGGTGATAAGTATCAAAAAAAGGATTACTATTAGGTGAAAGGAAAAAATGTGTAAAAAATATATTTCTCATAAAAAAAAAAAAAAGAGGAAATATATTGATAAAAATATATATATATATCTTATATATATATCTTCTCCTCCATTCAAGCCTGCTTTGCCTAGCATTCAGCCAGCACCTGGAGCTCTTCTGCTCTGAAACTTCCACTTACACGTGGGTCAGTGTCAGCCTGAGCGGTGGAAACACTTTCTTTACCTTCGGGGGTCTCTGAGGCCTCTTCTCCCTCTCTCCGATGTCGTCTCCGCGCTCTCTGGTTCTTCTCCGGTGCCTTCTTCCTTCTGCCGGGCTCCTCCGCTATCTTCTGCTCTTTTGCTAGCGGAGGAGCCCGGTCTTTTGAGACATCTTCTTCCCTCTTCTCTTCCAGAGATGTTGACACGATGCTCTCTCTGGCTGTAATGCTGTCTGTGCGCTCCGCTATGACTTATATAGGCGGTGACCCCGCCCCCTATGACATCACAGTCCGGGCCACCGCTAGCAAAAGAGCAGCAGAAGATAGCGGAGGAGCCGGCAGAAGATCCAGACACGGGAGAAGATGCCGGAGAGACCCCCGGAGTCTTAAGAAGACCCCCGAAGTCGGAAGAAGAGCGGCCTAATAAATTACTTTAAAAACCTGTGTACTGTGTTTTTTTCTTGACACATTTTTCCCTAGGTGAATGGGTAGGGGTACGATGTACCCCATACTCATTCACAAAGGGTAGGGGACCGGGATCTGGGGGCCACCTTATTAAAGGGGGCTCCCAGATTCCGATAAGCACCTTGCCCGCAGACCCCGACAACCAACAGCCAGGGTTGTCGGGATGAGGCCCTTGTCCTCATCAACATGGTGACAATGTGCTTTGGGGTGGGGGGCGCAGGGCGCCCCCCACCCCAAAGCACCCCCCCACCATGTTGACGGCATGCGGCCTAGTACGGCTCAAAAGGGGGGCGCTCGCTCATCCCCACCCCCTTTCTTGACCGGCCGGGCTGCGTGCTCGGATAAGGGTCTGGTATGGAGTTTGGGGGGACCCCCACACTGTTTTTTCGGCGTAGGGGTTCCCCTTAAAATCCATACCAGATCTGGGGAACCATGCCAGTTTTTTATTTAAAATTTGGCGTGGAGTTCCCCCTCAAGATTCATACCAATCACAGTGCCTGGCATTGGCGGGGATCCAAGTCGGATCCCCGCACCAGTGTGAACCCGGCTCGCAAGGTGTCAATCTCGCCAATAAAAGTGGCGAGATTGACACAATATCAGACAACAATGCAGAAGTTGACCAAAGGGTGGTGGTAAAGAGCTGAAAAACCACGTGATTTGGTGAAAGTTGGCTGGAAAAGTCCTGCCGTCTGTATGCAAGACAAACTTCTGGCCAACGCCCTTTGTACAAAAATCCAAGGGAAAGTTTGTACAAAGTCCTATCGTGTGTATGGGGCTTTAGACAGTTATCCCTGGATCATTGGAATATTTCCCTTCTATTCCTTTTCTGCTGGCAACTCAAAATTGTGGATTTACTCTCACTTTTATTCCTTGTGATATTAGTGATCAGGACAATTAAAAAGAGTGAATCAGCAGAAATAAAAAGCTGACATAGGTTCTAACCCATGGCCACTCTAACCAAATGTTAAAAAAAGTTTTGCTCTAGTTATACTTTAAATTAAATTAATAGATATACATTATATTTTTTTCATAATGTTATGTTAAAACAATATGATGGGTGTTGGTAACAAGTTAACAACTGCCCATACCATTCACTAATTTGCAAGCATACTTAAAGAGGAACTTCAGTCTCTTTTTAAAAAATAAATAAAAGCCAGCAGCTACAAATAGAACACAAAAGATTGGATGGCTGCACAATCAATCCTTGCAAAAACAGCTTTATTCCTTTACAAAATCCATAAAACAACCAGTGCTGATAAGGCAGGGGAGGGATAAAATAGGTAGGCGCGTTTCACGCGATAATTTGAGCTTTATCAATACCACAAAGCAATGCAGTCTGCACACTCTATATATACAGTATAATAATATTGAATGGTGAAACAGGTGTGCACAATTTTGCAACCATTATCTCGAGCTTCACACATGTGCAGTAAGGATACACAAAAGTACCATTTAGCACTCAAGTGTCCCGATGCACAGAAATGGAGCTCATGGTATGGTAAGTGACAACACAAAAAAAATAAACATAAACTTGAAAGTGAACAAAAAACATAGATATTTAAAAACTTAAAACATGTATGCAAAATTGTGGAGAATATATGTAAAAAAGAATGTACAGTATCTCACAAAAGTGAGTACACCCCTCACATTTTTGTAAATATTTTATTATATCTTTTCATGTGACAACACTGAGGAAATTACACATTGCTACAATGCAAAATAGTGAGTGTACAGCTTGTATAACAGTGTAAATTTGCTGCCCCCTCAAAACAACCCAAAACACAGCCATTAATGTCTAAACCGCTGGCAACAAAAGTGAGTACACCCCTAAGTGAAAATGTCCAAATTGGCCCCAATTAGCCATCTCCCTCACTTGTTAGTGTTACAAGGTCTCAGGTGTGAATGGGGAACAGGTGTGTTAAATTTGGTGTTATCGCTCTCACTCTCTCATACTGGTCACTGGAAGTTCAACATGACACCTCATGGCAAAGAACTCTCTGAGGATCTGAAAAAAAAGAATTGTTGCTCTACATAAACATGGCCTAGGCTATAAGAAGATTGCCAGGACCCTGAAACTGAGCTGCAGCACTGTGGCTAAGACCATACAGCAGTTTAACAGGACAGGTTCCCCTCAGAACAGGCCTCGTCATGGTCGGCCAAAGAAGTTGAGTGTCATATCAGCGTCATATCCAGAGGTTGTTTTTGGGAAATAGACATATGAGTGCTGCCAGCATTGCTGCAGAAGTTGAAGGGGTGGGGGGTCAGCCTGTCAGTGCTCAGACCATACGTCGCACACTGCATAAAATTGGCCTGTACGGCTGTCGTCCCAGAAGGAAGCCTCTTCTAAAGATGATGCACAAGAAAGCCCACAAACGGTTTGCTAAAGACAAGCAGACTAAGGACATGGATTACTGGAATCATGTCCTGTGGTGTGATGAGACCAAGATAAACGTATTTGGTTCAGATGCTGTCAAACGTATGTGGCGGCAACCAGGTGAGGGGTACAAAGACAAGTGTGTCTTGCCCACAGTCAAGCATGGTGGTGGGAGTGCTATGGTCTGGGGCTGCATGAGTGCTGCCGGCACTGGGGAGCTACAGTTCATTGAGGGAACCATGAATGCCAACATGTACTATGACCTACTGAAGCAGAGCATGATCCCCTCCCTTCGGAGACTGGACCGCAGGGCAGTATTCCAATATGATAACAACCTCAAACACACCTCCAAGATGACCACTGCCTTGCTAAAGAAGGGTAAAGGTGATGGACTGGCCAAGCATGTCTCCAGACCTAAACCCTATTGAGCATCTGTGGGGCATCCTCAAACGGAAGGTGGAGGAGCGCAAGGTCTCTAACATCCACCAGCTCTGTGATGTCATCATGGAGGAGTGGAAGAGGACTCCAGTGGCAACCTGTGTAGCTCTAGTGAACTCCATGCCCAAGAGGGTTAAGGTAGTGCTGGAGAATAATGGTGGCCACACAAAATATTGACACTTTGGACCCAATTTGGACATTTTCACTTAGGGGTGTACTCACTTTTGTTGCCAGTGGTTTAGACATTAATGGCTGTGTGTTGAGTTATTTTGGGGGGGGCAGCCAATTTACACTGTTATACAAGCTGTACACTCACTACTTTACATTGTAGCAAAGTGTCATTTCTTCAGTGTTGTCACATAAAAAGACATAATAAAATATTTACAAAAATGTGACGGGTGTACTCACTTTTGTGAGATACTGTATATATACATGAATGAAGCAGACCTAAAGCAAACAAGTTTAGATTATTGCTAGTATTAAATCCGTTCGCTGGTCTCCCTAAAGAAGTAAACAGCAAATCTAGATATTCGCATCCAAAAAATAGATCCGATTTACCATTCAGCAATAAAAATGTGTCAGACCCCATTCAAAGTTCAAACCGTTGGGAATTCTGGTCCGTAAAGTGAAGATCCAAAATACTTAACGTTTACACAGAATTCCAAAACAGTCTCCCCCTCTCTTAGGTGTCAATACTTTCTCTATTGCCTGTATCTGCATTAGGGATGTATCTCCATCATGAGCCTCATTGAAGTGCTTTGCAACATTAGTGGTATGTTTCTTTTCGGTATCATAAACAGGATCCTGCAACCTGTCCCTTAATCTTCTTATGGTACATCCAACATATTGAATTCCACATGCTTTGCATATAATTAAATAAATGATGTACCTGGTGTTGCAATTTAGGAAAGTTCTGATACCAAAACTACTACTACTAATGTTGATCTCCCCTGATGATACGAGGGCAACATGGGCAATTATTGGCCACAGATATGTAATTGCCTACAAAATCCAACCTTTTTTTGGTATTACATGAGCTAAAATAACTAGGTGATAAGGCATTACTCAGAGTGGGTGCCCGGCGAAGGGACATGGTTTTAAATCCTTTAGACAAAATTTTAGCATAAGTCTCATCATCATTCAAAATAGAAATGTGTCGTTCCATTATCCTCCTAATCTTTCTGAATTTGAGAATATATGGAGTAGAGTATACAGGAACCCCTACAGCCGCCTGTCTTCTCTTTTTATCTTGTAACAGGGAACTCATCTGAATTGTATCCACAGTATTTACTGCCCTATAAACCATGTCTTTACTGTACCCACGTGAAATGAACCTATCGCTCATATCCCTTTTTTCTTTCTCAAAATCCTTGTCCTCGCTACATATTCTCCTTAGCCATATAAACTGTCCCATTGGTATACTTCGAACGACATGACGGGGATGTTCAGAATCAGCATGGAGAAGTGTATTTCTTGACAGGGGTTTCCTATACAAGATAGATATAATCCTGCCATCTCTACCTGAGAGGGAGACATCCAAGAAAGGGATGGATTCACTGCTCATCTGTACAGTGAACCACAAATTTAACTCGTCATTTGAACAAATTTAACATGTCATCTGAACAGCAAATCATCTATGTACCAACGGTGCAACTTTATGCTTGCATGAAAAGGATTAACATCTCCAAAGATGCGGACCCTCTCCCAGCATCCCATGTAGAGATTGGCGAGAGATGGTGAAAAACAAGCTCCCATAGCAGCTCCACATCTTTGGATGTAGAAAACATCATTAAAGGAGAAAAAATTGTGGGTCAATAGGTAATCCAAGCATTCAAAAATATAATCCTTATGCACCACAGAGTACTTACTGTAAAGATCCAAAAATAAACTGACTGCTCTGAGTCCTAAAGCATGGGGTATAGAGGAATAAAGGCTGGAAACGTCACACACAATCCATCTGTCCTCAAGTTCCCATGTAACGCTATCCACAATTTTCAAAAGTTGTTTTGTGTCTCTAAGATAACTAGAAAGAGTCTTAACTATGGTATGTAGCTGACAGCCTACGCAAAAGCCAAGTTGCTCATTCAAGGACCCAATCCAGGCTACTATGGGGCGCCTAGTCAAGGGGGTAAGCCCCTTATGCGTCTTTGGAAGATGGTGAAAGATTGAAGTTATAGGGGTGTCAGGGACCATGACCACTCCCTCTTTCTCAGATAGCACCCCCTATACGAACCCCTTTATCTATAAATTCACTCAAAACATTTTTATACGGTAGGGTTATTGTCATGGATCTGCCACCTAAGGGTTAACAATTGTGCAGACTAATTTCAGTAATTGGCACCAGGCTGCCTTATTTAAAAACCTCAGCAGCACTGTGTCTTTGCTGTCTGATCTACAGCTCATACCTGTACTGTGACTTCCTTTTCCTGAGATCCGATCTGTTTCCTGTGTTTGACCTGGCTTGTTGACTACAATTGATCTCTGTTATCCTGACCCTTGCCTTGTAACCATGCTTATCTCTACACTGCTTGATATCCTGTTGCCGAACTTTGCCTGTATCCTGACCATTCTCTGCCTTTCGTCTATACCTACATCTAATCCTCTGTTACCAAACCCGGCTTGTCTGACTATGTATTCAGTGTCTCCTCAGAATACATTGTCTGCACCTACCAGCCTGCGCCCTGTTTCCTGCACCATACACCACAAGGCTCTTGAGGCCACTGTTGCAACACCGGTGGCCCTTGAGCCGGGGTTGTACGAGAAAGCCTCCCCACTGCACGTCAGGCTCATCCGGCAGGTACATAACAGTTATCCTTTAATTTACAATATGTGCTATCATCTGACATCATTTCAAAAGTTTTAGAGAGAGATCTTACTAGATTAGCTCTATATTCTAATAGCAGGGGGTATATACACAATGACAATATTGCACCAGGAGAACACGATGCATTAAAATATTTAAGTATGGATAAAAGTTCAGATGAAGGAGACTTATTTGTGATTCAGAATGCCATTGAGTATGAGAAAGAAGCTTTCTGTCAACTTTCAGATGATAGCACATATTGTAAATTAAAGGATAACCCTACCATAGGCTATAAAAAGGTTTTGAGTGAACTTAGAGATATAGGGGTTCATATGGGGGTGCTATCTGAGATACCCCTCAGACACCCCTATAACTTTTCCATCATCTTCCACCATCTTCCAATGACACATAAGGGGCTTCCCCCGTGACTGGGCGCCCCATAGTACCCGGGATTGGGTCTTTGAATGAGCAACTTGGCTTTTGGGTAGACTGTCAGCTACAACCCATAGTTATCTTAGAGACACAAAACAACTTTCGAAAGTTGTGGATAGCGTTACATGGGAACTTGAGGACACGTGGATTGTGTGTGATGTTTCCAGCCTTTATTCCTCTATACCCCATGCTTTAGGTATCAGAGCAGTCAGTTTCTTTTTGGATATTTACAGTAAATACTCTGTGGTGCATAAGGAGTATATTTTGGAATGCTTGGTTTACCTATTGACTCACAATTTTTTCTCTTTTGATGATGTTTTCTACCTCCAAAGATGCGGAGCTGCTATGGGAGCTAGTTTTTCACCCTCTCTTGCCAACCTCTACATGGGATGGTGGGAGAGCGTCCACATCTTTGGAGATGGTAATTCTTTCCCCTCTAGCATAAAGTTGTACCATTGGTACATAGATGATTTGCTGTTCATCTGTTCAGGTGACATTAATAGCTTGGAAGAGCTTATGGTTTATTTCACTGGACAGATGAGCAGTGAATCCATCCCTTTCTTGGATGTCTCCCTCTCAGGTAGAGATGGCAGGATTATATCTAGCTTGTATAGGAAACCCCTGTCAGGAAATACACTTCTCCATGCTGACACTGGACATCCCCGTCATATCATTTGAGGCATACCAATGGGACAGTTTATAAGCTAAGTATAATATGTAGCGAGGACGTAGATTTTGAAAAAAATAGGGATATGAGCGACAGGTTCTTTTCACGTGGGTACAGTAGAGACATGGTTTATAGGGCAGTAGTTACTGTGGATACAATTCATAGGAGTGCCCTATTACAAGACAAAAGAGAAGACAGGTCTCTGGGGGGTCCCTGTATTCTCTACTCCATATAGTCTCAAATTCAGAAATATTAGGAGCACCCACTCTGAGGAATGCCTTATCACTTAGCTAATTTAGCTCATGTAATACCAAAAAAAAAAACAAGGATAGCAGCATAAGGATTACACATGGTTAATGTTGATTGAGAGCATTTAGTTCTGCTATAAATACAAGCAAAATGCACCTGAAAGAACACATAAGCTAATCCCTTCAATTCAGGTTATCAACTGAATATAGGGGCAGTCAGGGCCGGTACAAGGCAGGGGCGGAAGGGGCACGTGCCCTGGGCGCTACCATTTGCTATAGGGGGGGGGGCGCAGCCTGCAAGTGACGTTCTGCCACGGCCGCCGCCCGCCAATGTGTACAATAATACAACAGTCCAGTGCATTTACAGTCCCCAGCGGCACTGTACAAATTGCCTTTGTGTGCTCCTGCATCCTCCCTTCCCTCAGCACAAACTACTCTGTTACAGTTTACTCCCCTATGGAGGAGTGCCGTAGTCTCTGCCAGCGCCGTGACGTCACACACGGCCGGAGGCGAGGTGGGAGGACGCAGAGGAGCGCAGGGAGGCGGGAGCTGTGTCGGCGCGCTGTCACCTCAAGGAGCGAGCGGAGAGGAGAGGAGAGGAGAGGAGAGGAGGAGCTGCTGCCTGCCTGGCTGGCTCTAGTAGCTGCTGCTGGATTCAATCTGGAAGGAAGCGAAGGTAGAAGAGTGCAGTGCCAGTGTCATGTATGCCAGTGTTCTGACTCAGATCTTCAGCAGTGGTGGTCACTGGTAATTAACCTCGCCTCAGCCTTAGATTTATTAATCTGTTTTTAGTGTTTACTTACACAAGTTCAGACTCAGAACTTCTGAGTCTGAACTTGTGTAAGTAAACACTAAAAAACAGATTAATAAATGGCTGGATTGGGGGAGGGGAGGAGGCTGAGGCGAGGTTAATGACCAATGACCACCGCTGCTGTTTAACCACTTAACAACCGGCCCATAGCCGAATGACGGCTACAGGGCGGTTGCTTAACTCTGGGAGGACTTACTA
Source organism: Lithobates septentrionalis (assembly GCA_037952835.1). NCBI lineage: Eukaryota > Metazoa > Chordata > Amphibia > Anura > Ranidae > Lithobates > Lithobates septentrionalis. Next base: position 20,339 of record JBBDGP010003754.1, read on the forward strand.
TGACGTCCTCCCAGAATTCCCCTCTCGCAGCGCTGTGGGCTGGATGTGTAGTGCCCACAGCGCTGCTCAGTGACATCCAGCCATCCATCCATGCTCAGCCATCCCTAATGCTCTGCAATGCCCCACAATACTCTGCAATGCCCCAGAATACTGTGCAATACTCTGCAATGTCCCACAATACCCCGCAATACTCTGCAATACCCCGCAATACTCTGCAATACCCCACAATACTCTGCAATACCCCACAATACTGTGAAATACTCTGCAATACCCCACAATACTGTGCAATATTCTGCAATACCCCACAATACTGTGCAATACTCTGCAATACCCCGCAATACTCTGCAATACCCCACAACACTGTGCAATACTCTGCAATACTCTGCAATACCCCGCAACACTGTGCAATACTCTGCAATACCCCGCAATACTGTGCAATACCCCGCAACACTGTGCAATACTCTGCAATACCCCGCAATACTCTGCAATACCCCACAACACTGTGCAATACTCTGCAATACCCCGCAACACTGTGCAATACTCTGCAATACCCCGCAATACTGTGCAATACCCCGCAACACTGTGCAATACTCTGCAATACCCCGCAATACTCTGCAATACCCCACAATACTGTGCAATACTCTGCAATACCCCACAATACTGTGCAATACTCTGCAATACTCTGCAATACCCCGCAACACTGTGCAATACTCTGCAATACCCCGCAATACTCTGCAATACCCATACTCTGCAATACCCCGCAATACCCTGCAATACTCTGCAATACCCCACAATACTGTGCAATACTCTGCAATACCCCACAACACTGTGCAATACTCTGCAATACCCCGCAATACTCTGCAATACCCCGCAACACTGTGCAGTACTCTGCAATACCCCACAATACTGTGCAATACTCTGCAATACCCAGATATACTCGGTGATACCCCGCCATACTCTGCAATACTCTGCAATACCCCACAATACTGTGCAATACTCTGCAATACCCTGCAACACTGCAATACTGTGCAATACCCCACAATACTGTGCAATACTCTGCAACACTGTGCAATACCCCACAATACTGTGCAATACCCCACAATACTGTGCAATACTCTGCAACACCCTGCAACACTGTGCAATACTCTGCAACACCCTGCAACACTGTGCAATACTCTGCAATACCCCACAATACTGTGCAATACTGTGCAATACCCCACAATACTGTGCAATACTCTGCAATACCCCGCAATACCCCAAAATACCCTGTAATACCCTGCAATACCCTGCAATACCCCACAATACTCTGCAATACTTTGCAATACCCCGCAATACCATGCAATACCCTGCAATACCCTCTGATACTCGGCGATACCCTGCCATACTCTGTAATACCCTGCCATACTCTGCAATACCCCACCATACTCTGTAATACCCTGCCATACTCTGCAATACCCCACCATACTCTGTAATACCCTGCCATACTCTGTAATACCCTGCCATACTCTGCAATACCCCGCCATACTCTGCAATACTCTGTGATACCCAGCCATACCCTTCCATATCCAGCCATAGTCTGCAATACTCGGTGATACCCAGCCATGCTCAGTTATACCCAGCCATGCTCAGTTATACCCAGCCATGCTCGGCCTCTGTATGTGGCCAGGCTGTGGAAGTCTCACACATGTGGTATCGCCGTACTCAGGAGGAGTAGGAGAATCTATTTTGGGGTGTCATTTTTGGTATGTACATGTTATGTGTTAGAAATATTGTATAAATGGACAACTTTGTGTTAAAAAAAAAATGCGTTTTAACCACTTCCCGCCCGCCGGTTGTCATACGACGTCCTTGACTTTGTGCGGGGATATCTGAATGAAAAACGGGGGGGGGGGGGGGGCGCAGTTTGCCATCTTCGCCCTGGGCACCAAATGGCCTTGTCCCAGCACTGGGGGCAGTAAGTAGTCATTGAATAAAGCTCACCCAGATAGGTAATTTGAAACTAAAGGATTTTCTCCAAACACAAATTACTACTTTTCTTGCATTGTTCTCTATAGGGATAAGCCTGATGTTCGCGTCCTAAGTTCGACTCAAACAGCAGGTGTTCGCCTGTTCAACAAATAGCGAACAATTTGGGGTGTTCGCGGCAAATTCGAAAGCCGCGGAACACCCTTTAAAAGTCTATGGGAGAAATCAAAAGTGCTAATTTTAAAGGCTTATATGCTTGGTATTGTCATAAAAATTGTTTGGGGACCTGGGTCATGTCCCAGGGGACATGTATCAATGCAAAAAAAAGTTTTAAAAAGGGCCATTTTTTCGGGAGCAGTGATTTTAATAATGCTTAAAGTGACACAATAAAAGTGAAATATTCCTTTAAATTCCGTACACTGGGGGTCTGTAAAGTGACGCATTTTTCCCATGTTTAGAACAGTCCTTGCACAAAATGACATTTCTAAAGGAAAAAAAGTCATTTATCCCCTTAAGCCCCGGACCATTTGGCTGGCCAAAGACCAGAGCACTTTTTGCAATTCGGCACTGCGTCGCTTTAACTGACATTTGCGTGGTTGTGTGACGTGGCTCCCAAATAAAATTGACATCCTTTTTTTCCCACAAATAGAACTTTCTTTTGGTTGTATTTGATTACCTCTGCGGTTTTTATATTTTGCACTATAAACAAAAAAATAGCGACAATTTTGAAAAAAAAAACACATTATTTTTTACTTTTTGCTATAATAAATATTCCCCAAAAATATATAAAAAAAAAATTTTTCTTCAATTTAGGCCGATACGTATTCTTCTACATATTTTTGGTAAAAAAAGACAATAAGCATTTATTGATTGGTTTGCGCAAAAGTTATGGCGTCTACAAAATAGGGGATAGTTTTATGGCATTTTTATTAATATTTTTTCTTTACCAGTAATGGCAGCGATCAGCGATTTTATCATGACTGCGACATTATGGCGGACAGATCGGACACTTTTGGCGCAATTTTGGGACCATTCACATTTATACAGCGATCAGTGCAATTAAAAATGCATTGATTACTGTGTAAATGTGACTGGCAGTGAAGGGGTTAACCACTAGGTGGCGCTGTAGGGGTTAAGTGTGTCCTAGGGAGTGATTCTAACTGTGGGGGGGGCTACATGTGACACGACACTGATCACCGCTCCCAATTACAGGGAGCTGTGATCAGTGTCAGTGTCATTAGGCAGAACGGGGAAATGCTTGTTTACATCAGCTTTTCCACGTTCTTCCTCTTCGTGAGACGATCCCCGCGGACATCGAGTCTGTGGGACCCGTGATCACACTCACGGAGGTTGCAGCGCACGCGGGCCCACACACCGCTTCTTAAAGGGCAACGTACAGGTACGTTAATCTGCCTGTACATGCCCTTCTGCTGCAGTATGTGTGTGAAGCGGTCGGGAAGCCGTTAAAAGTACTCGCGGCTATAATGAATTGTCTATGGGAGAAATAAAAAGTGCTAATTTTAAAGGCTTATATGCACGGTATTGTCAAAAAAAGTGTTTGGGGACCTGGGTCCTGCCCCAGGGGACATGCATCAATGCAAAAAAAAGTTTTAAAAACCCCGCGCCAAATTAAAAAAAATATGTGTAGGGGTCCCCCTCAAAATCCATACCAGACCCTTCAGGTCTGGTATGGGTTTTAAGGGGAACCCAGTGCCAAAATTTAAACAAAATGGCGTGGGGGTCCCCCAAAAAATCCATACCAGACCCTCATCCAAGCACGCAACCTGGCAGGCCACAGGAAAAGAGGGGGGGGACGAGAGAGCAGTCCCCTCTACTGAACCTTACCAGGCCACATGCGGGGCCACCCGGGTACGTAAATGAGTGGCCCCGTCCCCTCTGATGCCATGAGGAAGCCATTGGGAAGCCATTGGGAAGTCCCTGTGGGTTGGAGGGGGGCGGGGTCACCCGGGTACGTCACCGTTTGGCCCCGACCTCAGTTATAAAGGAACTGTCCCGCTGAAGCGTCATAAGGCGGGTGCTTCCTATGGAGGCGGACCTTTTTTTCCAGTCCGTCGGCAGAGTGAGAGAAGAAGATGAATGGACTTCGTGGGACATTTTTATTTTTATTTTTTTTAATAAAGGGCTTGTCCCAAGATGTGTCTTGCAGTTTTTTAACATTTTGACACTTTTCTTGTGAAATGGTGGGGGTACAATGTACCCGATACCATTTCAAACAGGGGGGTCGGGATCTGGGGGTCCCCTTGTTAAAGGGGCTTCCAGATCCCGATAAGCCCCCCGCCCACAGACCCCCACAACCACCGGGCAAGGGTTGTGGGGATGAGGCCTTTGTCCCCATCAACATGGGGACAAGGTGCTTTGGGGAGCTACCCCAAAGTACCCTCCCCATGTTGAGGGCATGTGGCCTGGTACAGTTCAGGAAGGGGGGTGCTCTTTCATCCCCCTCTTTTCCTGCAGACTGCCAAGTTGCGTGCTCGGATAAGGGTCTGGTATGGATTTTTGGGGGGACCCCCACACCATTTTTTTATTTTGGCGCAGGGTTCCCCTTAAAATTCATACCAGACCTGAAGGGTCTGGCATGGATTTTGAGGGGGGCCCCTACGCCATTTTTTAAAAAATTTGGCACAGGGTTCCCCTTAATATCCATACCAGACCTGAAAAGCCTGGTATGGAATTTGGGGGGACCCCCACGTAATTTTTTTAAAATTTTGGTTTGGGGTTCCCCTTAATATTCATACCAGACCCAAAGGGCCTGGTAATGGACTGTTGGGATCCCATGCCGTTTTCTTCAATTAATTTACTTATATCTGTATTGTCGGACCCGACAATTCATTATAGCCGCGAGTACTTGGCTTTGACTTTTTTTCTTTTAGAAATGTCATTTTGTGCAGGGACTGTTCTAAACACAGGAAAAATGCGCCACTTTACAGGCATACTATAGTCACCTCCCAGGTACGAAATTTAAATGAATATTTCACTTTTATTTTTTCACTTTAAGCATTATTAAAATCACTGCTCCCGAAAAAACGTCCGTTTTTAAAACTTTTTTTTTTGCATTGATACATGTCCCCTGGGGCAGGATCCAGGTCCCCAAACACTTTTTATGACAATACCATGCATATAAGCCTTTAAAATTAGCACTTTTGATTTCTCCCATAGACAATTCATTCTAGCCGCGAGTAGTTCTAAATGACTTTTTTTCCTTTAGAAATGTCATTTTGTGCAGGGACTGTTCTAAACGTGGGAAAAATGCGCCGCCTTACAGGCATACTATAGACACCCCCCAGGTATGAAATTTAAAGGAATATTTCACTTTTATTTTTTCACTTTAAGCATTATTAAAATCACTGCTCCCGAAAAAACGTCCGTGTTTAAAACTTTTTTTTTCATTGATGTCCCCTGGGGCAGGACCCAGGTCCCTAAACACTTCTTATGACAATAACTTGCATATTAACCCTTAAAATTAGCACTTTTGATTTTTCATGTTCGTGTCCCATAGACTTTAACGGTGTTCGCGTGTTCGAACAAATATTTTGCATGTTCTGCTGCAAACCGAACCGGGGGGGTGTTCGGCTCATCCCTAAGTCTCTACTTGGACTGGATAGGCATATAATCTATAATGAAAAAATGAAAGATACTCTTTTTACATTTCTCTAGGTGTGCAGACTTTGGATAAAATGTCCTTGCACTGAACTCAACTGAACTTCAGACTCATTTATCTATAATTTTCACCAGTACTGAGCCACCCATGGAAACACATTTCTCTTTTTGCAGCAGAATCTTTTTTTTTTATATATATATATATATGTACAACAATATGTAAAACACAGTGTTTAAAGCTGCTGTATTTCTGTTACTTGTTAGCAATAACTCTGTTTACTTTTACATAGCCCTTTGTGTGAATTTGAACTATTACAACTTTAACCAGTTTTTTGACAATGTTGAAATAAACGTATGACAATGCACATTTCTGTGTTAATGGTTTGCTTCCTTAAATATTTGTCATTAACAACTTCTCAAATCATATTTTGCATTTTGTGGCCAGTGTCAATGTAGGGGTGGACCATTATTAGACGTGAAACTTTGCAATAACAGCAGAAAGGTAAAAAGTAAATGTTTTTAGAAAGAGGCTTTTGAAAAACAGATTTTAAAAAACACTGGCCTATAACCTGACCCCAACCTCTTCCAATCCCAAAATTCAACCTCATCCCTAAAAATTAACCGTTAATTGCCCTTCAATTATTTAACTGTATGATTAGCTTACAGTATACGTTAACCCTCACCTTGTAAAACAACCTATTCAGTTTAAAACAGAAATGAAAGGCAATACACTTGTGTATGCATAATAATTTTTTCTCCCTTTTTTTCAGCTGCATAGAGAGCTCAGAGTGTAAAATGTTGTGGTAACATATTGTTTAACTTGCATTTCTAGGCAAATGTTTATTTTTTACTTTGAATTGAGTTGGGAAGAGTGAGATCGTCTGTCGAATTTTAATCGCTGTCTGTGTCCCCTTTAGGGAAATTCACCCCTCTATTGTACTAATGCCCATTGCCATGAGAAAGAAAGTGAAGGTAAATCCAACATTTTCGAGCTGTCCCTAGAATAAGAGATATGGGGATATCTGTTCCCAAGTGTCTAATTCCCTTTCTTCCCTTTCTTTGGAAGTTCGTTTCTAACTTCTTGTTGTGTCTTTGAGACAGGAAGTAATAAAAGTTTCCCCCAGTGATACACAAATGGCAAAAAATAATCTAGTGGGAGTTTTAACCGTTTCGTACTTAATCCAAAACTATAAAATATAATTTGGTTAGAGATAATATAACACTGAAAATGGAGACTTACCTTTAAACCTAGCCCTAACCATAATTTACAAAAAAGATCCTTAACCCAAAACTTAATCCTAAAAGTTAATTGCTTAGCCTCCTAAATTTTAACGATAACATGAGCCTTACCTGACCTAAGTCTTCAGATTGTTAGCTGTGCCCCTTTGGTGCCTCCTTGGATCTAGGGCCAGCCAGTACATTGAAATTTAACCTCTGACCAAATTGAGATTAGGACCCACCTATTAATGGCAGTAAGTCATGACTTAACTGAAAAATGCAGCCTGTGTGTGTATCTCAAAGGGAGGCAAGGACATGTACTTTTCACCATCAAAAATAAACTATTTTAGTGTGCCTAGGGCATGCTAAATTGGCCTCTCAGACTACCATGTCATTTTAATATGCGTTGAGTGCAGCTTGATATTTGGGCCAAAATCTTTTCTAAGGATGGGGTATTAATGACTTTGAGAGCTCCCCAAAAGCTCTAGGCAATACACTCACAATCAAATTTCCCTATTTTTTTCTGCCATTGTGTCACTTTATAGACCCATTTAATCAATCACTTCCTTCAAAATATGAGATGAACATATTACCTGGGTAACTCAGTTCAAATTTTCTTTTCCTGACATGTATTGGTATCTGCTGTGCCTTTGTTGTAATTGTTTTCATCAGCTTTGGTAGCAGGTAGGGGTCGTTGATTGCAATCGAGTAACTGTTCTTAGCAACAGCTGGAGGCATAATCGGCGTTGAATCAAACGTCAGAAACACAATTCTATCCAAATAATCCACTCTGAGGAGTAGGTTCCGAAATGCGGAAAAAATCCTGTCCCTATAAACTGGTATAATAGTTGTTGGCATTATAGTAATTGGTTTACTTAAGGCTGATATAACATGTTCACCACCATATATGTCTCTGGAACCATAGTAACATTTAAATCCATTTGATTCAAGAGGTTTGACAATTTTCTCAGCCATATACTCATCTTTCTCCCTTTGCTTTGCATTCTGTGGTGATGGTGGAGACAATATATAAGTGTGATAGCAAAATAGCTCATGGAATATTAGATGAGCTGTAAAGAAAATAGAAATAAAAAATCAGGTTATATAAACAAAGTTCAAGTGTATGAAAGTTCACCTGCCAATAATTTTAAAAATGAGTTCTAATTAAATACATTGATGATGAAAGTGGTTGACAACAGGTAACAGGTGCTGCTAAAGTGGTCTGTGCCCTTAAGCAGAACTCCAGCCAAAAATTAAAAAAAAATGAATATATATATATATATATATATATATATATATATATATATATATATATATATATATCCTATTATTAGATAAAGCACTGAAACAGCAGAAAAGAATGCTTTATCCTGGAAGAATTAAAGAAAATTCCTTCATAAAGCATTGCCTGCTTGAAGACCTACATCAACCAAAGAAACGTCCTGCTATTAATTAACATGCCACTGATTGGGTATATGAACGTATTGCTTCTTTTCAGTGTCCTTAGTACATAAGGACCCAGCCCTTTTCTGGCATTTGTTGTTTACAAGTAAAAATCTGTATTTTTTGGTAGAAACCCCTAAACATTATATATATTTTTTTTAGCAGAGAACTCTAGAGATGAAAATGATGGTCATTGCAATTTTTTTATGACACACGGTTTTTGCACAGCGGTTTTTCCAACCCCTTTTTTTTTGGGGAAAAAATGCACTTTAATGAATAAAAAATATATACATATATAGATATATATATATCTATATATATATATAGATATATATATATAGATATATATCTATATATATATAGATATATATATATATACCCCAATTTATTTGTATAATGTGAAGGATAATGTTACGCTGAGTAAATAGCTACCCAACATGCCATGCTTTACATGGCGCCAAACTACAGTACTGAAAAATCTCCATAGGTGAATGGAGTCTACAGGTTACCAGTTTAGAGTTACAGAGGATGTCTAGTGCTAGAATTATTGCTCTCGCTCAGACATTCGCTGTGATACCTCATATGTGTGGTGCAAGCACCGTTTACATATGTGGGCATGACCTACATATGCGTTCACTACTGTGCGCGAGCATGTGGGGACGGGGGCTCTTTAAAAAAAAAATTTATTACATTTTTTAAAACTTTTACAATGTCCCTTTAAAAAAAAAAGTGATTACTTTTTTTGCTATTGAAAGGAATGTAAACATCCCTTGCGATAACAATACAGCATGACAGGTCCTCTTTATGGAGAGATCCCAAATTTCTCCTTTACCCTTAAAAGGTAAAAGATAAAAAAAAAGATCTTTTGCTTAAAGAAAAAAAAAAAGTTTACATGGCCCGGGAACCGGAAGTGATGTCATGACCTTGGTCCATTCCTCCAAGGGCATAGAGATGAGCGGTGGCCATCTTACCATCACTTATATCTTTTGGAAGACACTGCCAGTGCCGAATGGTTCCCTGGCTCAGTGATCAGTAACGTAAGCCCGAGAACCACCGGAAGGGGTGGGAGGGGGCGCCTCTCCTGCCGCTTTTAAAAGTGAACCTGTGGTGAATCCGCTGCAGGGATCACTTTTATCTGAAAGAGAATTGCCTAAGGGAAAAGAAAATATAGTGGTTATGGCATCTAGCTACAGCCGGTATTTAACATCAAAGTAATTTTCCCAGTTATGGGGTCGGCAAGTGGTTCTGTGTGTATGGTAAATCCCTGTTTCATTTTCTGTGTATGTTGATTCCCTTTTTTGTGTCTTCTCTAAGCAGTGCCTTTTGATATCTCTTTTTTTAGTATCTATTTACCTGATTTTATTTCCTTGAATTTATGCAACAGTGCCATACGACTCCAAGCACAAGTATCAACCAACTCCTTGTTACACCACTCTATTGTAATAAAGGTCTTATTAGACTAGAAAAAACACACCTACATCTGAGAATAAATACATAATTCTACAATGATTGCCAGTGTTTAGTCTAGTCTAAAAAAAGAGTAGGCTAATGTACTGTAGACTATTTGATGATGACAAAGCTTGAATGAAGGGCAGGATATTCTCATAATTTACTACTTTGTGAAACTTGGTTTATAGCCTGTTATTGATAAATGAGTGCCATAAGTCCAACATTTTATTTTATGCTATTAATTAAATGAAGGTGAAACTGCTGGCAAATTGTAGTAGTCTTGGAGAGCGTGAGGAAGGGATAGAATCCCTGAGTTTTTTTATTGTCTATCTCTATTTGTCACAGCAGGAGGCTTCTCTGTTAGATCATTTTCCCTCTACTGCTCTCCTGGTGACAACTCAGAAACTGAAGATTTTAGCTTACTTTCTAACCCAGTGACAATGGTCACAGTATTAAAAATAAAGCTGCATCTCCCAAATAGAGTCAAATATGGCATCTAAATCAAACTCTTTCAATTTAAAACAGTTTTAAAGGTTCACATGAAAATTGTGCTAGCATCTCTACACGCCGGCAAAGTTATCTCGCATGGGTGTACAATCAGATCCCACAAGCACTAGGTGTTGCAGGGACCACGGGGATCTGATACACCTGCTATGGCAGTTCCCGAAGCTGCACCTATATTCGAAGGTTGTAGACACTCTCAATCGGATCTTCCAGGCTCAGATCCCAGAGGACCCTAAATACTGTCTACTGGGTATATTAGATAGTCTCCAAGTGGAGGATGCCCATAGATAGGCCATCGCAAGAGCCTTTTTTCAAGCCCGCTTAGTAATATTGAGACACTGGAATTTTGCAGGAATGGATTGCTAAAATGGGGGGCACCATCAGATTGAAGAGGTTTATTTAACAGCACAGGGGTGGCAGGGGTAAATTCGACAAAATATGGTCTCCGTGGCTGGATGTTCCAGACTTAGCCCCGGTTGATCTGGTTATGGACTGTATACTTTTATAAACAAGAGGCCACTGAACACCATGGGTGATGACTTGGTGGGGGGAAATATGCTGTGACCCTATAGGGATTCCACAAAGAAATGTCACTTGTACATGCGAATGAGATGAAAACTGATGTATGTAACTGTCAGGGCTGGGCTCAGCCCTTCCTTCTCAGAGCTCTGTGCTCAGCTGATAGTTAATTGCCAGACTCTTCCTTCCACAGTGACTCACCTGGTCTTCATTTCTTGCTCGTCAGCTAGAGCTGCTGGTTATATAAACTCCTTGGGTCAGATCATCTGTGCCTTTGCCTTATCTGGACTCTCTCTGCTGTGTTTTCCTGCGAAAAACTTTTGCTTGGCTGACTTCCCTTCTGGTTCCTGATCCTGTTTGCTGGACCCAACTTCGCTGATCTCTGGACTCCCGTTTCTCTGGCTTGTTCTGACTACCCGTCCTGGTTACTGAACTGGCTATGTTTTGACTACGTTTGCTCTGTTTATACCATTTTATTAAATAGTGTAATTTTTACTGCACTTCAGTCTCAGTCTGATTCATGGTTCCTGACAGTATAGTGATGTTTATGGTGTTGACAGTACACTTAGTAATACTAGCTGAACTTCTGGATTTAATTTGCTCTGGAATTCGTATGTTCTGTATAGTTTGCCCAATAAAAACCTTTTGCTTGAGAAAAAAAATAAAATTGTGCCAGAGCAGCCCAAAGATTGGGCTAACTAGAAAAGGTGGGGTAAGGCATTATTTAAAGTGTTACTAAACCCAGGACCCTGCACTCATTATATCTGGTTTCCCACAGTACACAGAACATGGAAATGCAATTATTTTAGTAACAATAAACAGCTAAATACCTTTTCTCATCAGCAGTATATAGCAGTCTTGTGATTTCTATCAGTTCCTGGTGAAGCTTATAGGAGGAGTTTTCATATTGCCCTGAGCTGTCTTATGAGGCTGCAGGACCTTCAGGACCTTCTGTCTGGACATGTCTGAACAATGCTGATTGGCCCTATACTGATCACATGCACTCTCCCATAAAAAAAAACCTCTCTAGCAATACACACCAAACTGTGCAGCCTGACTCCAGACACTGTGTCTTATCCGGACTTGTCCAGGGGGACAGTGCAGGGAGGGGGGGGGGGGGGGGGATCTGTGCATACAAGATCAAGCATCCTTTTTACATAATGCAGAGGAATAACCCCTTAGGTTCCACAGTGGTTATAACAAGCATGCTTTACTGCATATACAGACTGACTTTACAGTTGTGGGTTTAGTAACATTTTAACTATTTTTTTCAGTTTAAGGTTTACAAGCACTATAAGGATATATGATGTGAATTATACATTAATGTTTTGTTCTAAATGCCTAGATGCTAAATAAATGGATGCAGGGCGGTATTTAGATATTTTTCTACCCTAGGCACAATTGAATGATGGCACTCTTTTGTACAAGCTTCACATCTTATAACCCTCAGTTATTTTTATTTAACCACTTGACGACCGCCTCACGCCGATGTACGTCGGCAAAGCGGCACGGACAGGCAAAATCACGTACATGGTACGTGATTTGCCTTCCGCGGGTGGGGGGTCCGATCGGACCCCCCCCCGCCGCCCGAGGCGGTCCCGTTTTGTCCCCCGGCGATCGGAGACGAGGGGGAGGCCATCCGTTTGTGGCCCCCCCCTCGCGATCGCCGCCGGCCAATGGGAACACTCCTTTGCTGCTGTATGCTAAACAGCAGCAAAGGAAATGATGTCATCTCCCCTCGGGTCGGTAGTTTCCGTTCCGGCCCGAGGAGAGACGACATGTGAGTGACTGCACCAACACACACACACACAGTAGAACATGCCAGGCACACATTACACCCCAATCCCCCCCCCCCGATCGCCCCCCGATCCCCCCCGATCACCCCCCCCCCCCCTGTCACAAACTGACACCAGCAGTTTTTTTTTTTTTTTTTCTGATTACTGCTAGGTGTCAGTTTGTGACAGTTACTGTGTTAGCACAGTTACTGTTACCCCCCTGTAGGTCTAGGGTACCCCCCTAACCCCCCCTAATAAAGTTTTAACCCCTTGATCACCCCCCGTCACCAGTGTCACTAAGCGATCATTTTTCTGATCGCTGTATTAGTGTCGCTGGTTCCGCTAGTTAGTGAGGTAAATATTTAGGTTCGCCGTCAGCGTTTTATAGCGTCAGGGACCCCCATATACTACCTAATAAATGTTTTAACCCCTTGATTGCCCCCTAGTTAACCCTTTCACCACTGATCACCGTATAACCGTTACGGTTGACGCTGGTTAGTTTGTTTATTTTTTATAGTGTCAGGGCACCCGCTGTTTATTACCAAATAAAGGTTTAGCCCCCTGATCGCCCGGCGGTGATATGCGTCGCCCCAGGCAGCGTCAGATTAGCGCCAGTACCGCTAACACCCACGCACGCAGCATACGCCTCCCTTAGTGGTATAGTATCTGAACGCATCAATATCTGATCCGATCAGATCTATACTAGCGTCCCCAGCAGTTTAGGGTTCCCAAAAACGCAGTGTTAGCGGGATCAGCCCAGATACCTGCTAGCACCTGCGTTTTGCGCCTCCGCCCGGCCCAGCCCACCCAAGTGCAGTATCGATCGATCACTGTCACTTACAGAACACTAAACGCATAACTGCAGCGTTCACAGAGTCAGGCCTGATCCCTGCGATCGCTAACAGTTTTTTTGGTAGCATTTTGGTGAACTGGCAAGCACCAGCCCCAGGCAGCGTCAGGTTAGCGCCAGTACCACTAACACCCACGCACGCACCGTACACCTCCCTTAGTGGTATAGTATCTGATCGGATCAATATCTGATCCGATCAGATCTATACTAGCGTCCCCAGCAGTTTAGGGTTCCCAAAAACGCAGTGTTAGCGGGATCAGCCCAGATACCTGCTAGCACCTGCGTTTTGCCCCTCCGCCCGGCCCAGCCCAGACCACCCAAGTGCAGTATCGATCGATCACTGTCACTTACAGAACACTAAACGCATAACTGCAGCGTTCACAGAGTCAGGCCTGATCCCTGCGATCGCTAACAGTTTTTTTGGTAGCGTTTTGGTGAACTGGCAAGCACCAGCCCCAGGCAGCGTCAGGTTAGCGCCAGTACCGCTAACACCCACGCACGCACCGTACACCTCCCTTAGTGGTATAGTATCTGATCGGATCAATATCTGATCCGATCAGATCTATACTAGCGTCACCAGCAGTTTAGGGTTCCCAAAAACGCAGTGTTAGCGGGATCAGCCCAGATACCTGCTAGCACCTGCGTTTTGCCCCTCCGCCCGGCCCGGCCCAGCCCACCCAAGTGCAGTATCGATCGATCACTGTCACTTACAAAACTCTAAATGCATAACTGCAGCGTTCGCAGAGTCAGGCCTGATCCCTGCGATCGCTAACAGTTTTTTTGGTAGCGTTTTGGGGAACTGGCAAGCGCCAGCGGCGTAGTACACCCCGGTCGTAGCCAAACCAGCACTGCAGTAACACTTGGTGACGTGGCGAGTCCCATAAGTGCAGTTCAAGCTGGTGAGGTGGCAAGCACAAGTAGTGTCCCGCTGCCACCAAAAAGACAAACACAGGCCCGTCGTGCCCATAATGCCCTTCCTGCTGCATTCGCCAATCCTAATTGGGAACCCACCGCTTCTGCAGCTCCCGTACTTCCCCCATTCACATCCCCAACCAAATGCAGTCGGCTGCATGAGAGGCATTTTTATGTCCTCCCGAGTACCCCTACCCAGCGAACCCCCCAAAAAAGATGTTGTGTCTGCAGCTAGCGCGGATATAGGCGTGACACTCGCTATTATTGTCCCTCCTGTCCTGACAATCATGGTCTTTGCATTGGTGAATGTTTTGAACGCTACCATGCACTAGTTGAGTATTAGCGTAGGGTACAGCATTGCACAGACTAGGACACACTTTCACAGGGTCTCCCAAGATGCCATCGCATTTTGAGAGACCCGAACCTGGAACCGGTTACAGTTATAAAAGTTAGTTACAAAAAAAGTGTAAAAAAAAAAAAATATATAAAATAAAAAAAAATAGTTGTCGTTTTATTGTTCTCTCTCTCTCTATTCTCTCTCTCTATTGTTCTGCTCTTTTTTTACTGTATTCTATTCTGCAATGTTTTATTGTTATTGCTATTATGTTTTATCATGTTTGTTTTTCAGGTATGTAATTATTTATACTTTACTGTTTACTGTGCTTTATTGTTAACCATTGTTAACCATTTTTTTGTCTTCAGGTACGCCATTCACGACTTTGAGTGGTTATACCAGAATGATGCCTGCAGGTTTAGATATCATCTTGGTATCATTCTTTTCAGCCAGCGGTCGGCTTTCATGTAAAAGCAATCCTAGCGGCTAATTAGCCTCTAGACTGCTTTTACAAGCCGTGGGAGGGAATGCCCCCCCCACCGTCTTTCGTGTTTTTCTCTGGCTCTCCTGTCTCAACAGGGAACCTGAGAATGCAGCCGGTGATTCAGCCAGCTGACCATAGAGCTGATCAGAGACCAGAGTGGCTCCAAACATCTCTATGGCCTAAGAAACCGGAAGCTACGAGCATTTCATGACTTAGATTTCGCCGGATGTAAATAGTGCCATTGGGAAATTGGGGAAGCATTTTATCACACCGATCTTGGTGTGGTCAGATGCTTTGAGGGCAGAGGAGAGATCTAGGGTCTAATAGACCCCAATTTTTTCAAAAAAGAGTACCTGTCACTACCTATTGCTATCATAGGGGATATTTACATTCCCCGAGATAACAATAAAAATGATTAAAAAAAAAATATGAAAGGAACAGTTTAAAAGTAAGATTAAAAAAGCAAAAAAATAATAAAGAAAAAAAAAAAAAAAAAAAAAGCACCCCTGTCGCCCCCTGCTCTCGCGCTAAGGCGAACGCAAGCGGCGGTCTGTCGTCAAACGTAAACAGCAATTGCACCATGCATGTGAGGTATCACCGCGAAGGCCAGATCGAGTGCAGTAATTTTTCCAGTAGACCTCCTCTGTAAATCTAAAGTGGTAACCTGTAAAGGCTTTTAAAGGCTTTTAAACATGTATTTATTTTGTTGCCACTGCACGTTTGTGCGCAATTTTAAAGCATGTCATGTTTGGTATCCATGTACTCCGCCTAAGATCATCTTTTTTATTTCATCAAACATTTGGGCAATATAGTGTGTTTTAGTGCATTAAAATTTAAAAAAGTGTGTTTTTTCCCCAAAAAATGCGTTTGAAAAATCGCTGCGCAATTACTGTGTGAAAAAAAAAATGAAACACCCACCATTTTAATCTGTAGGGCATTTGCTTTAAAAAAATATATAATGTTTGGGGGTTCAAAGTAATTTTTTTGCAAAAAAAAATAACTTTTTCATGTAAACAATAAGGCTCGATTCACACCTATGCATGTTGCTTTTGAGCGTTTTTGGAGGTTTTTTTTTCATGCTTGCCACGTTTTTGAGCCGCGTTTTTGCCGCGTTTTGCGTTTTTTTTTTTTTTTTACAGTTTTTTTACAGTCTAAAAAAAATGTAAAAAAAATTAAAAAAGAAAAAAAAAACCAAAAAAAAAAAACAAAACGGCAAAAACGCACCAAAAACGCATCAAAAACGCTGCAAAAACGGTGCACTTGCGTTTTTGATGCTTGTCCATTGAAAACCATTACATGCAAAACGCTGCATTTTGCATGAAAAAAAGTCCCCGACCCTTTCCAAAAACGCAAAGAAACAAAAAAGCATTGATGTGAACATGTTCCATAGGAACCCATGTTAAAAAATTCCCGTGCATTTCTGCAAAATGCATCAAAAAACGCGCTAGTGTGAATCGAGCCTAAGTGTCAGAAAGGGCTTTGTCTTCAAGTGGTTAGAAGAGTGGGTGATGTGTGACATAAGCTTCTAAATGTTGTGCATAAAATGCCAGGACAGTTCAAAACCCCCCCAAATGACCCCATTTTGGAAAGTAGACACCCCAAGCTATTTGCTGAGAGTCATGTCGAGTCCATGGAATATTTTATATTGCGACACAAGTTGCGGGAAAGAGACAATTTTTTTTTTTTTTTTTTTTTTTGCACAAAGTTGTCACTAAATGATATATTGCTCAAACATGCCATGGAAATATGTGAAATTACACCCCAAAATACATTCTGCTGCTTCTCCTGAGTACGGGGATACCACATGTGTGAGACTTTTTGGGAGCCTAGCCGCGTACGGGACCCCGAAAACCAAGCACCGCCTTCAGGCTTTCTAAGGGCGTGAATTTTTGATTTCACTCTTCACTGCCTATCACAGTTTCGGAGGCCATGGAATGCCCAGGTGGCACAAAACCCCCCCAAATGAGCCCATTTTGGAAAGTAGACACCCCAAGCTATTTGCTGAGAGGTATAGTGAGTATTTTGCAGACCTCACTTTTTGTCACAAAGTTTTGAAAATTGAAAAAAGAAAAAAAAAATGTTTTTTCTTGTCTTTCTTCATTTTCAAAAACAAATGAGAGCTGCAAAATACTCACCATGCCTCTCAGCAAATAGCTTGGGGTGTCTACTTTCCAAAATGGGGTCATTTGGGGGGGGGGTTTGTGCCACCTGGGCATTCCATGGCCTCCGAAACTGTGATAGGCAGTGAAGAGTGAAATCAAAAATTTACACTCTTAGAAATCCTGAAGGCGGTGATTGGTTTTCGGGGCCCCGTACGCGGCTAGGCTCCCAAAAAGTCCCACACATGTGGTATCCCCATACTCAGGAGAAGCAGCTGAATGTATTTTGGGGTGCAATTCCACATAGGCCCATGGCCTGTGTGAGCAATATATCATTTAGTGACAACTTTTTGTAAATATTTTTTTTTTTTTTTTTTTTTTTTGTCATTTTTCAATCACTTGGGACCAAAAAAATAAATATTCAATGGGTTCAACATGCCTCTCAGCAATTTCCTTGGGGTGTCTACTTTCCAAAATGGGGTCATTTGGGGGGGGTTTGTACTGCCCTGCCATTTTAGCACCTCAAGAAATGACATAGGCAGTCATAAACTAAAAGCTGTGTAAATTACAGAAAATGTACCCTAGTTTGTAGACGCTATAACTTTTGCGCAAACCAATAAATATACGCTTATTGACATTTTTTTTACCAAAGACATGTGGCCGAATACATTTTGGCCTAAATGTATGACTAAAATTTAGTTTATTGGATTTTTTTTATAACAAAAAGTAGAAAATATCATTTTTTTTCAAAATTTTCGGTCTTTTTCCGTTTATAGCGCAAAAAATAAAAACCGCAGAGGTGATCAAATACCATCAAAAGAAAGCTCTATTTGTGGGAAGAAAAGGACGCAAATTTCGTTTGGGTACAGCATTGCATGACCGTGCAATTAGCAGTTAAAGCGACGCAGTGCCAAATTGGAAAAAGACCTCTGGTCCTTAGGCAGCATAATGGTCCGGGGCTCAAGTGGTTAAAAACAATGCTAGATGCTGTCTGTATTCAGAACTACATTGTGACTGTACAGAACAGCAAATAATAGAAATGAGAAATATTTTATGCTTCGTGAACCATAGTGAGTCTTCTGAACATCTGAAGCACATATTTTTTATTAACTCGCAAAGAGAAGGAGAAACTGTTCACCATTTAAAAGCCTCATGCCGCGTACACACAACCGGACTTTCCAGCAGAAGAGGTCCGACGGAATCATTCCGTCGGATATTACGATCGTGTGTGGGCTTCATCAGACTTTTTTCTTCAAAAATTCAGACGGACCTAGAAATAGAACATGTTTCAAATCTGTCTGACGGAATCAATTTCTATCAGGAAAACCGTTCGTCTGTATGCTGGTCCGACGGACCAAATACTAGACTTGTGCACATGGAAAATTTTGTTTAGTTTCGGTTCGTTGTCATTCGTAAAATACATAATCTTGTTCTGTTATATTCGTTATGTTACGTTAATACGTTTCCGGATAATTCGTTATTTCTGTAGCGTGTCGATATTCGTTATACTGGATCTCGAATCATGTCGAATTCATTCATTATATGCGCTATAATTTCGTTTGTGTTCTTTGAAATTCGATATTTATATTCGTGATAATGATTCGTAGTTTGGAAAGTCGTTTGATTATTGAATCTTTTAACACACACAATGACAATATCTCTTCTCCTCTGCTCAAATACAATACAACACCCTTCTCACTCAGTTCTCAGGAATGCACTTTGCCAGTAATCCAACCTCCAGCACAAAATTAATCAGCTGATTGGACTGTAAGATTTACTTTGAGTTGATCTTTTGTTTCATTAGATCTTTAACGAATTACCAAACCATATCAAACTCATTCGTTATATTTGCTATAATTTCTTTCGTATTAGTTGAAATTCGTTATTTTTTTATTTGGACATCTGAATGTCCGAAAGATGCAAAATTCGGCCAAATTTAGATTCGTTACGAAACAAATTGCACATGCCTACCAAATATGACGCAAGGGCAGCTATTGGCTACTGGCTATTGAACTTCCTTTTCTAGTCCCGTCGTATGTCATCACATTCAAAACTAACGGACTTTGGTCCGTTCGTGTTTGGGCAAGTCCGTTCAGTCGGAAGTCCGTCGGAACCCCCGTCGGGAAGACCGTTGGACCTTTTCTGCCGGAATGTCCGGTCATGTGTACGCGGCATCAATATCCATTTATTAAACTCTACATCATACAGACTCTACCACTTGGGAAAGGCTATACTAACCAGTTGGCACAATCTGTATGATTGAAAAGTTTAACGTATACAGTATCAAGGTTTTTAAATAGTGGGCGGGTTCCTCTTCTTTTTGAGAGTTTGTGTGTAATCAGCCAGGGGCCACTTAGAGTCGGCTACCTGCACATTTTAATTTGTTTGCTGAATTTAGCCACAAATATTCAGAAGTGGTGGAGCTATGAAACAAATGTAAAAAAAAATTGGCACAGTTATTAAATTTTGAGACTCAGTGTTGTCCAGCTAAGCCATCATTCAAATGAATCCCCTGCATTTCTTTTATTTAAACGCACTGTCATTTATCTAGATATAGGTATAGAAGTATAAACAGACGTTTTGTTTCTTGGATCAAGCTCTTCTGTGTTTAAATGTACATGCGCTAATACACGTTTCCACACCCTCAGAGTATCTACTCTGCCCCCTGGATTTTTTTTTTTTCTTGAATGCAGCTAAACTGAATTTGCCTGCACAGAAGTAAACGCATAGCAAGCATTATACCATAGTGTACATGAACACGGATGTAAGTAGGCAAAAGGGAGCTCTAGTATAAAACTCACCCAGCATTGTCCTGCACCCAGGGAGCTGAGGGTGGCGTATACAGCCAGTAATTGAAGTGAATGGCTGTATGCACTTGTACTTGTGTAAATGCATATGATCTTTTGCATTGGTGCTTACACACCCATTTGCATATGAAATATTTTCCCAAATGTGAGAAACCGCCAGGAGGTTTATGCCAGAGCTCCCTTGTGCCTGCAATCTTGTGCATGTACCCTTAAAATAATTACATGTATTTATATGTGTTTAGAAATGTCCTAAATGCATATAATCGCATGTCCATCTAAATGAGACCTTACCTTACTGTCCTAAGCATTGACTCACAAGTGTCATTGTGGTAAATACATTCTGTTTAGCCATATGGCATTTATTAAAGCAGAGCTCCACCCAAAAGGGGAAGCTCCGCTTGTTCACACCCTCCACTGCCACATTTGGCACTTTTTGGGGGGGAGCGAGTACCCGATTTTTGACAGGTACCCACTCCCACTTCCTGGTAAGATCCCCTCACAGCGATCTACGTCATGTCCGGCCCCTTCTCCTCCACCCCACCGCCGCTGCTTTCTGGGACCTGGGTGTGTCCCAGAAGACGACAGGATCATTCAGAAAGTGCAGCTCAACTCGCACATGCACCGTAGGAAACCAGCTGTGAAGTCTGAATGCTTCAGCCCTGGTTCACACTGACTGCAAGAATGAAATCATGCAATTTCATTAACGCATGTCAGTCTTGATTTCGGGGGCGATTTCAGAGACATCTGTGCGGGTTTCTGCACAGATGTCAATGGAAATCGCACCCAGAGATCGCCAAAAGTAGCATAGAACCTACTTTTGGGAATCGGTGCGGTGCCGCAAATGTGGCCGCTGCCTTTGCCAGCAATCGCCACCGATTTGTAAAGCAATTCGACATGTAAAATCACATGCCAAAATCGCATCATTGTGAACCAGGGCTCACTGCTGGTTTCCTTTACTTGCAATGCTTGCGCTTGCAACTGAAGCTGACGGGGTGCCAACATCGCGGGATTCCTGGACAGGTAAGTGTCCTTATTTTTATTTGTAGCTTCTGACTTTTCTTTTCCTTTTTTTTTTTTTACAGGCTGGAACTCTGCTTTAAGCTAAAAAAAGCATTGTCATTAAAACATTACAGGTGGGAACAGAGGAATATGCAAACAACAAAACATTATGCATGTAAATTAAATGTAAATACATAGAAACATATATATATATATATATATATATATATATATATATATATATATATATATATATATATATATATATATATATATATATATATATATATAATTAATTTGGTGATATAACTCAATTTTTTGTGCTGATTTCCAAAACATGTTAACAACTTCAGCTCCGGAAGATTTTACCCCCTTCATGACCAGGCCATTTTTTGCTGGCACGGTCATGCAATACTGTACTCAAACAAAATTTATATGTATCACCACTGTTTTTTTTTTTGTTTTTTTTTTTTAATTTTATAACATTTGAAGAAACAAAAAATACCTTCTGATATAAAACACATCCAATATAAAATTTTAATTTTTAAATGTATTAATAAATTTTGGCCAACATGTATTCCGCTACGTCTTTGGTAAAAAAAATCCCAATAAGTATATAGTAAGTGACCGTGATATTGTGTCAATCTCGCCGCTGTTATCGGCGAGATTGGACACCTGCGAGCCCCGTCGCGGGTGCCAGCGCTGAGCTGGCTCACTCATCGGGAAAATAAAAAACGCAGCGACAAGCATTGCTGACAGGTGTCTGGTATGAATCATGAGAGGGAACGCCGTGCCAAATTTTAAATAAAAAAACGGCATGGGTTCCCCTCCAGGGGCATACTGTGCACTTGGGTTTGGTATGGATTCTAAGGGGAACCCCCTACGTCGAAAAAACGGCGTGGGGGTTCCCTCAAAAATCCATACCAGACCCTTATCCAAACACGCAGCCCGGCCGGTCAGGAAAAGGGGTGGGAACGAGCGAGTGCCCCCCCTCCTGAACCGTATCAGGCCGCATGCCCTCAACATGGGGGAGAAGGTGCTTTGGGGCAGGGGGGCGCCCTGCACCCCCCCACCCCAAAGCACCTTGTCCCCATGTTAATGAGGACAAGGGCCTCTTCCCAACAACCCTGGCCGTTGGTTGTCGAGGTCTGCGGACGGAGGGCTTATCAGAATCCGGGAGCACCCTTTAATAAGGGGGCCCCCAGATCCTGGCCCCCCACCCTATGTGAATGAGTATGGGGTAAATCGTACCCCTACCCATTCACCTGGGGGAAAAAGTGTCAATAAAAAAACACACTAGACAGGTTTTTAAAGTAATTTATTAGGCAGCTCCGGGGGTCTTCTTCCGACTTCGGGGGTCTTCTTCCGACTTCTCCGCTCTCTGTGGCGTCTTCTTCTGGTGTCAGGTTCTTCTCCCGCTCTCCGGCCTCTTCTTCCGGTGTCCGGTTCTTCTCCCGCTCTCCGGTTCTTCTGCTCTTTTGCCGCTCTTTTGCTAGCGGTGGCCCGGTCTTATCCGTCGTCTTGTTCCCTCTTCTCTTCTTCCGATGTTGACACAACGCTCTCTCCCGCTGTAATGATGTGTGCGAGGTGCGCAACGACTTATATAGGCATGGGGCGTGGTCACCGGGTGGTCACCTGGTGACCCCACCCCCTTATGATGTCAAAGTCCCATCATGCCCTGGGACAAGGAATGGGATATATACAGGAATTTTATTTTGTTATAGTGTGGCAGGCAATCTGATACTAACTAATGCCGGGGGGGGGGAGGACAGACTAACTGCCACTGACATCACCAGTAACACTAATGCCCCGTACACACGGTCGGATTTTCCGATGGAAAATGTCCGATCAGAGCGTGTTGTCGGAAATTCCGACCGTGTGTGGGCTCCATCGGACATTTTCCATCGGTTTTTTCGACACACAAAGTTGGAGAGCAGGAGATAAAATTTTCCGACAACAAAATCCGTTGTCGGAAATTCCGATCGTGTGTACACAAATCCGACGGACAAAGTGCCACGCATGCTCAGAATAAATAAAGAGATGAAAGCTATTGGCCACTGCCCCGTTTATAGTCCCGACGTACGTGTTTTACGTCACCGCGTTTAGAACGATCGGATTTTTCGACAACTTTGTGCGACCGTGTGTAGACAAAACAAGTTTGAGCCAACATCCGTCGGAAAAAATCCTAGGATTTTGTTGTCAGAATGTCCGAACAAAGTCCGACCGTGTGTACGCCCTATAATACAGTGATTAGTGCTAATAATATACACTGTCACTGTACTAACAACACTGGCTGGAGGGGTTAACATTTAGGGCTAATTAAGGGGTACTGTGTGCCTAACAATGTTTAATGTGTGTACTGTGTACTGTTTTTACTGAGTGATGTGCCGGTTTTTACAGGGAGAAAAAAACTGGCACATCACTGTTGACTGTAGAGAGCAGGTGCCCTCTACTCGGAAATACTGATCCAGTGCATCCAGTAGATCTGCGGTAGGTGGTCCGCAAGCGGTTATATATAGTATTTTACATTTTCTCACTAATCTTTTTCCTTTACTTTAAATTTAAGAAAACATAATACAACAATATTTTGTAATGATCTATATAAAAAAGCTGTACTTGCCATTGCCAATAGCACCCTGCCCACAGTCAGGGCACGTCTCTGTGTCTGAAGAATTCATATTTTATGGCCTACATACAAAAAAGCAAGTCTCCGTTACTTCTGTCAAACTGTACCAAAACTTATATAACAAATTTATATAATATTAATTTATTTATATAGACCAGAGCTATCCAAGCTGTTACAGCAACAGGCCACCATTTTAAAGGGTGGTAGAAGCCACCGGTTCCACCAGAGAGTCCTTTTGTACAAAAACTGTCATCTGATGGATTGCCTCATTGCAGAAGATTAAAGTATAACTATGGGCAAAACTTGGCGATGGATTCGATTAGAACACCTGTCAGTTTTTATTGTTGTCTGTGCCCCCGTTAGGGAGATTCACCCTCTCTATTTGTCCTGTTTACCATTATCAATGAAATTGAAAGTAAAAGAAAATTCCAAATTTTGGGCTGTCCCCAGAAAAATAATAGAGGGGAAATCTTCCAATGGGGACACTAGTTCTGGTGACTTCCCTTAACCACTTAAGAACCAGGCCTCTTTCCGAGATTTGTTGTTTACAAGTTAAAAACATTTTTTTTTGCTAGAAAATTACTTAGAACCCCCAAACATTTTTTATATATATATATATATATATATATATATATATATATATATATATATATATATATATATATATTTTTATATATTTATTTTTTAACACCCTAGAGAATAAAATGGCAGTCGTTGCAATACTTTCTGTCACACCGCATTTGCGCAGCGGTCTTACAAGCGCACTTTTTTTTGGAAAAAAAGTTAGTCCAATTTTTTTTTTTTATATTGTGATAGATAATGTTACGCCGAGTAAATTGATACCCAAGGCATGCTTCAAAATTGCGCCCGCTCGTGGAATGGTGACAAACTTTTACCCTTAAAAAGCTTCATAGGCGACATTTAAAAAATTCTACAGGTTGCATGTTTTGAGTTACAGAGGAGGTCTTGGGCTAGAATTATTGCTCTTGCTCTAACGATCACAGTGATACCTCACATGTGGGGTTTTAACACT
Source organism: Lithobates septentrionalis (assembly GCA_037952835.1). Lineage (NCBI taxonomy): Eukaryota > Metazoa > Chordata > Amphibia > Anura > Ranidae > Lithobates > Lithobates septentrionalis. The sequence goes on from JBBDGP010003754.1 coordinate 44,974, forward strand.
TTTTGTTGAACACGTTTTCATATGCGGACGTTAATCACGTATGCATTCGCTTCTGAACGCGAGCTCGGCAGGACGGGGTGCGTTTAAAAAAAATTATTTTTTTTCTTATTTATTTTACCTTTTATTTTTTATTTTTACACCATTTTTTTAAAAAATGGTGTCACTTTTATTCCTATTGCAAGGAATGTAAACATCCCTTGTAATAGAAAAAAAGCATGACAAGACCTCTTAAATATGAAATCTGGGATCAAAAAGACCTCAGATCTCATATTTACACTAAAATGCAAGGAAGTGACGTTTTGACTTAGCTTCTGCTCTACAATGATATGGAGACGGGTAGGGGCCATCTCCCTCACTCGTCTCCATGTCTAGCCAGGAGAAGGACCCGATCGCCTCCGCCGCTACCAACAGCTCCGGTAAGCGGCGGAAGGTACCGAAGCACGGCTAGCTGCTGCCATAACAACGATATTCCTCTTCAAAGTAATGACATAAAACTGCGGCGGGCGGTCCGTAAGTGGTTACTTTGCAGGGATTTCCTCTCACTTCCTGTCTGACTATGGGACAGGAAGTAAAGGGAAATCTCCGCAAAATCTAACAGGGGTTATTACCATTCATTACTCTATCCAAAAGGGAAAAAAAAAATTTGCCTATAGTTCTACTTTAAATACCTTTTTGGGGACAAACTGCTGAATCCCTAGTAAGAGACTACACTATATGAGAGAGTACTTTGTGAGACACTGCTGTGTTAGAGAATTTGCTGTTCCATCTAAAGTAGAAAAGGTGAAAGATTATTGGTACTTTAGGCACTATTTGCTAATCTCTATTAGCTGCAAATCAGCCATATTCTGCTTAAATCTCATGCTTTGTGGATGAATTGCCTCATCTTTAGTAGTGAAATTACCTTAGCGTTAGGTTTTACAGGATTGTGGAGATTAGGGATCATGTGCAAGGTAAGTAAAGGATGCTTATGGCTCCTTCTTTAATGTTAATTCCTGATGTGACGTGAGAAGATTAATTGAATCTACAATCAAATTGTAAGAGGGATTCAACTAGCATAAACATAATATTTATTACTCATTGGGGTTGATTTACTGAAACTGGAGTGTGCAAAATCTGCTGCAGCTGTGCATGGTAGCCAATCAGCTTCTAACTTCAGCTTGTTCAATAAAGCTTTGACAAAGAAAAAAAAAACTGGAAGCTGAATGGGTTTAGTGCAGAGCTGCACCAGATTTTTCACTCTCTCCGTTTTTTGTAAATCAACCCCATTGTAAATATATAACAATTAAGATAGACAGACAACTTTACTGAAAAGGCATCTAAATATGTATATTTTTAAAACACATACACTCAACTATAAGTGGCATTAGTTAAAAGCGCGCCATATATCAATGGCTTTAAAGAACATAATAAACAAATGTTGTACAATGCAGTAGAATATGTACTTACATTTGTAGACTGACTGAACGACGTTAATGCCTCCAAGAAAATGTACATATTCAAAATAGCAGTAGCAGATTTCTGTTTTTCTTCATGATTTTTACTTCCTCATTGTGCGTTTATTGGAATGGCCTTTGCACATAACTTGTAACCAAATGCCAAAACAAACTCTCTTGTCTAATTACTGGCAGTCCTACATCTGACTTAAGGAAGCAATTCAAAAAATGATAGTAACAAGATCTGGAAACTCCTAGCTACGTACATAGACACACATTGGGAGGAGGTCATATACTGTATTGCCCAGGGCAAAGATGCCAAACTCTGCCCCGGTTTATTGTGCATACAGCGAGGACAGAAAGTATTCTGACCCCCTTAAATTTTTCACTCTTTGTTATATTGCAGCCATTTGCTAAAATCATTTAAGTTCATTTTTTTCCCTCATTAGTGTACACACAGCACCCCATATTGACAGAAAAACACAGAATTGTTGACATTTTTGCAGATTTATTAAAAAGGGAAAACAGAAATATCACATGGTCCTAAGTATTCAGACCCTTTGCTCAGTATTTAGTAGAAGCACCCTTTTGATCTAATACAGCCATGAGTCTTTTTGGGAAAGATGCAACAAGTTTTTCACACCTGGATTTGGAGATCCTCTGCCATTCCTCCTTGCAGATCCTCTCCAGTTCTGTCAGGTTGGATGGTAAACATTGGACAGCCATTTTTAGGTCTCTCCAGAGATGCTCTAATGGGTTTAAGTCAGGGCTCTGGCTGGCCCATTCAAGAACAGTCACAGAGTTGTTGTGAAGCCACTCCTTCGCTATTTTAGCTGTATGCTTAAGGTCATTGTCTTGTTGGAAGGTAAACCCAGTCTGAGGTCCTGAGCACTCTGGAGAAGGTTTTCGTCCAGGATATCCCTGTACTTGGCCGCATTTATCTTTCCCTCGATTGCAACCAGTCGCCCTGTCCCTGCAGCTGAAAAACACCCCCACAGCATGATGCTGCCACCACCATGCTTCACTGTTGGGACTGTATTGGACAGGTGATGAGCAGTGCCTGGTTTTCTCCACACATACCGCTTAGAATTAAGGCCAAAAAGTTCTATCTTGGTCTCATCAGATCAGAGAATCTTATTTCTCACCATCTTGGCGTCCTTCAGGTGTTTTTTAGCAAAGCCCATTCGGGCTTTCATGTGTCTTGCACTGAGGAGAGGTTTCTGTCTCTGGAGTTCAGCCACAGTGATCTTTGGGTTCTTTTTTTACCTCTCTCACCAAGGCTCTTCTCCCCCGACAGCTCACTTTGGCTGGACGGCCAGCTCTAGGAAGGGTTCTGGTCATCCCAAACACCATCCATTTAAGAATTATGGAGGCCACTGTGCTCTTAGGAACCTTAAGTGCAGCAGAATTTTTTTCGTAACCTTGGCCAGATCTGTGCCTTGCCACAATTCTGTCTCTGAGCTCTTCAGGCAGTTCCTTTGACCTCATGATTTTCATTTGCTCTGACATGCACTGTGAGCTGTAAGGTCTTATATAGACAGGTGTGTGGCTTTCCTAATCAAGTCTAATTAGTATAATCAAACACAGCTGGACTCAAATGAAGGTGCAGAACCATCTCAAAGATGATCAGAAGAAATGGACAGCACCTGAGTTAAATATATGAGTATCACAGCAAAGGGTCTGAATACTTAGGACAATGTGATATTTCAGTTTTTCTTTTTTAATAAATCTGCAAAAATGTCAACAATTCTGTGTTTTTCTGTCAATATGGGGTGCTGTGTGTACATTAATGAGGAAAAAAATGAACTTAAATGATTTTAGCAAATGGCTGCAATATAAAAAAAGAGTGAAAAATTTAAGGGGGTCTAAATACTTTCCGTCCCCACTGTAAGTCAATGTCTTTTCAAGACAAGAAAATATTTAAGGGTTTGTTCACACCATGTGTAGTGACTTGCATTTTCTGCACCTGATCAAAAACACATAGAAAACAAGTGTTTTCTGTGTGCCCATTCACATCTAAATGCAGTTTGATGTGCGGTGCAGAAAAATGCAGTTATGCTGAACTTTTCCACGGTGAAACTCACCACACCACATGTCTTTGCTTGTCACCAATGCAGACAGATTGGGTCCAGGGGGAGTCATCAGTCTCTAACCACAGGTGTTTGCTGGATGTAGAAACAATAATCAAAAGGGTTGGAAGTCTGATCCCCAGTAAGGCGACCAAAGAATAGGGGCATATTGGACTATTCCGGTACAATAATTGTGGGTAACCATATAGAGCATTTAACGGCGGTAGTAAAAGTTATAATTTATTTTATTGATGCAAAGGACAAAACAATGGTAATGCAATAAAACTTAGTAAAAGTACAGGTATATCACCAGTGGAATCATTAGTATACAGTACAACACAAGATCTCAGATATCATATTCCTCGACTAGTTTCGCGGACATAAGCCGCTTCGTCAGGAGGGAATCTGGAGATAAATTATTCTGACTAAACAGTCTGAACCTGACAAATAAAAAACATACAATGAAGTTTACCAAAATACATAATCAATACAATTTATGTTCCAGCATCAAAATTAACAAAAGCATAATAAAAATTGTGGGGGGAACAGGGACGAATCTGCTTACCCAGGTCCCAGCAGACCCCAGGCGCAAGGTCCCACCACCAGAAGATGATCTCCCACGGCGACCTGGGGGAGCTAACGAGATGATGGGGGTAATAAGAATAAAATGTATATTATAAAGAATTAAGGTAACCTAGATTGCCACACACAGGAAGTGAAGCATAGAATAATGAGGGTAATAATGGAAAAATGGTGATGACAAAGGGGAGTGACTGGTGAATGATGTGAAAGATGACATAAAATTAAGTTGCAGTGTGCAAAGAATAAAAAAGATTGCATATGGTGACCAATAAAATTGAGAAAAAAGTGAAGAAAAAGAGAGGGCATATAAAGTGTTATGTGGTGTAAAGGTGAGAAGGTGACAGGTGAAGGAAATAGGACAGGGGAAGGAGGAGGAAAAATTGGGGTGGGGCTGGGGATGATAGGGAAGGGAGGAGGAAGGTGAGGGAATAGATGGGGAAAACCTTCCTTTGTAGGAAGGAGATAAACTAGATATCCGCATCCCCAGGGGTTTAAAATTTGAGTGAGATCTCGCCCACTGTTATGAATAGATCTCACCCACTGTTATGAATAGTTTTATTTATTCCCCTTTTGGGGTTATTAATACTACTATCTATCCCTGTCTTGGACTCATTATTAAACTTATCTCAAGTTCTGTTGTCAGAATATATTTACAGAGTTTTCCATCTATTTGACCTGACCTCCCACACCATTATTACATTCAGGTTTAGAGTGCATTGTTGTTGGGGATTCCTTTTTATTTGCAGATTATTCAGAATTTTGTATCAACTTTTATTATCTTTTCTTATTTTCAGTTTATTTTTCTCATTTGTTTTTATTTAGGAATTAAAATAAAGTTTCAATTACTATGTTTTTTTTTTTTGCATTTTTGGATAAATATTGGATGTACTAACACATGCTTTTTGATAAATTTCTTGGGGTGCTGGCTACCAGAGATCTTCCTTGATCTATGTGTGTGAGTATCTCGCAAACATGAATTTTTCTCTGACTAGTCCCACACACACTTGATATTCAATTTTTTACTGAGTGGCAGCCGATGATGCATTTAACTGCCCCCCCCCCCCTACTTGGAATTTCCATCCCCAAGATTAAGCCCGGGGGTGGAGAGAAATGTATTGGGGCATGGCCTGGCGGGATCCCGGGCTGAGACTGCCATTTACCTCATTACAGGCAGGTCTGCATTGATGAGCAGCTTATGGGACACACCACTTGTTATACTTTAGAAAGTAGCCACAGTCTAAGTAGAAAAGTCTGTTCCCTATCAGCATGTTGCAAAGAAGGACCCTTGCTTTCTGTGTGGAAGCAGTGGTCTCTCTGCAGAGGTCCAGCAAGCCTCCTCGAAGAGGCACAGTACACTCTCCAATAAGTAGGGAGCATGAACTTTACTGCTATGGTTTGATTCTGTAAGGGGTGTGTTGAATCTCTGCACATAGTTCACGGTTTTCCTACTCCAAAAATATTTTGGATTTACATATACTTTAAATATAAAAACATAATTGGAGGAACCTAAATAATTTAAAAAATGCCACTAGAGAGAATTAGTGAAGGAAAATAAGCAAATGATTCTAAAGCCAGACAGAATTTTTGTTTTGGTTGACCTGCAGCTATAAGTGAACCTTGTTTGCAAGGTGCTTAGTGAACTGGGAAGAGCTGCAAAGGACCCCTTGCTAGTGTACATTTTTTGGGGAAAAAAATAAACAAACATATTTTTTGAATCACATATAAGGAAAATACTATGCAATATTTCCTTTTAACCTGATTAAAAACTTAAACTTTTACATTTTTGTATATTTTAATCCTAACTATAACATAGAAAGAAAATATACATAGCGCAAAGCCAGTATAGCTTCCCTTTAGCCACTCTTGATTGCAACATATCTTAAATGTTTTATCTTCAAGGAACTGTTAAAAGTCCTGCGCCCAAAGAGAGGATATACTTTATTTTGCTCAATGCTCCTCTATAGCAAATGTAACACTGTGCATTGTTACTGTAATGCAGATCTTCATTTTGACCACAAGATGCCAGTATTCAGCCACTCTGTTCATCATAAGTTACAATATAAGAGTGCAGAGCCGCTGGGACTTGTATGCTAGAAGCAGAACTTCTACAGTTTAGCTGAGACCAAACTACACAGCCCAGGACCAATTGCCAGGGGGCAGGAGCACATAAAAGGGAAAGCCCAGGAACACAAGGGGAGAGAGAGAGATGTGTGTGAAAGAACTGTGTGACCGGCTTGGGACAGAAAGTTACAAGTGTCATCGGAAAGCCAGGTATCCTGAGGAGGCAGACTTGTGGAGATCTGTTTGCTGCTGGATCGGGAAGACATCATCATCATCATTGCAGCCACTTCTTCAAAGAACAAGGGGGGCCCTCAGCATGACACTCGTCGATTCACTCTCCTTTGCATAAGGATCATGTGAGAGGGTTCCTAACCCATTTAACACTAGCCTTGTTGCAAGTGTGTTTGCTGTTCAGGTTATTTCAAATTTAAAGACATGGTACAGTATAGGCTTATGCGATCAGCACATGTGCCAGAGCCCATCTATTGCTGCAGTCTACCTTTAACCACTTGACGACCGCTCACTGTATATGTACGTCATTTTTTTGAAGATGGATATCTCGGTAATGGCAGCAGCTGCTGCCACAACCGAGGTATCCATCTTTACAGCGAGCGGTTCTGTACACGATAACGGTGGTCTCTGCGGCGGGTTCACCGCGAGATCACCGTTATTGGCGGCGGGAGAGATGCCACCCCCCCTCCCACCGCTCTCCCGTGCCCTGCGCCGCTTACCGGAGCCGTCGGTAGCGGCGGAGGAGATCGGGACCTGTCACTGCTGAGGTACTGAGACGAGTGAGGCCAAGATGGCCCCCACCCGTCTCTATACCATGTGACGGCCGGAGCGACGTCATTATGACGGCTCCGCCCACTTCTCTTAAAGGCACAATTTTTTGTGTCATTTTTTTAAACGACTTTTATTTTTTTATTTTTTTGCATTTTAGTGTAAATATGAGATCTGAGGACTTTTTGACCCCAGATCTCATATTTAAGAGGACCTGTCATGCTTTTTTCTATTACAAGGGATGTTTACATTCCTTGTAATAGGAATAAAAGTGATCCAAAAAATAAATAAAATAAAGTAAAATAAATAATAAAAAAAAATAATTTTTTTTTAAAGCGCCCTGTCCCGACGAGCTCGCGCGCAAAAGCGAACGCATACGTGAGTAGCGCCCGCTTATGAAAACAGTGGTCAAACCACACATGTGAGGTATCGCCGTGACCGGTAGAGCGAGAGCAATAATTCTAGCCCTAGACCTCCTCTGTAACGCAAAACATGCAACCTGTAGAATTTTTTAAACGTCGCCTATGGAGATTTTTAAGGGTAAAAGTTTGACGCTGTTCCACGAGCGGGCGCAATTTTGAAGCGTGACATGTTGGGTATCAATTTACTTGGCGTAACATTATATTTCACAATATAAAAAAAAATTGGGCTAACTTTACTGTTGTCTTATTTTTTTATTCAAAAAAGTGAATTTTTTCCAAAAAAAGTGCGCTTATAAGACCGCTGCACATATACGGTGCAAAAAAAAGTATTGCAATGACCGCCATTTTATTCTCTAGGGTGTTAGAAAAAAAAACATATATAATGTTTGGGGGTTCTAAGTAATTTTCTAGCAAAAAAAACTGTTTTAAACATGTAAACACCTAAAATCCAAAACGAGGCTGGTCCTTAAGTGGTTAACTGTTTCTACAAATACTGCCTGCAGGTTATCTGAGTTAACCCTATCACCCCCTGCTAGGCAGAACTCTGCATTTACTCCAATTGAAGTTCAAGTCATCCAAGGAAGGAATTAGCCACACATGTTCAACTTCTCCATTTAAAGGAACATACATCTGATAATTCCCCCCCCCCCTTCTACTGAACTGACTTTTCCTTACCATTCAATTTTCTTAAAGTGATCTTACCCACCAACATCATATATTAAAGGGGGACTCTGCTAACCACTTTATCATCTATAGAGATTATTCTGTTTTTTTTTCTTATCTTAAAGAGACTGCATACTTCATTGTGCATAAACCTATAGGCCCCAGCTAAGCTGGTGGAAGAATCAACATATACTTATAGTTTAGTTGTGGGAGGTAGCTTTGACAAACTTCCTGTAGCTTTAACTTGGTCTCTCCTGACTGAGGGTCTACAAGTGAGTTAGCCATGTGTTTTTGTTACCCCTCTTTGGTTACTTGGGGAAAATCTCTCAGTCTGAAAGCCATTGTTTACATCTTCAGTCCTGCAGGATGAGCGGGCGTGTCTTAAAGTGGTATTTTACTGTGTTGCATTGTCCCTTTGCTGTACTACCTTGTTTAGTGATAGTTTTGGTTAACTGTTTTCTTTGCCTGCCAAACTATACTTTTTTCCTAATACATGCTAAACATTTATTTTACCAGTGTGTGTGTGTTTTCTTTTGTGTGACATCCAAGGAACTACCTGGCCAAATTACTTTGGTGGTGTGAGCAGGGGCGGCGCTCTGCCAATGGCTCAGTGACAAACAGAGAACGCAAATTATTCTAGTGGCTCTTGCAGGGGTAGTGCTACACAAATAAATACCAGGAATTGGGCTATAAAGTTCTGACCAGATGGCATAAGGTCTCAACAGCCTGCATACAATGTTTCCTCAAACATTGGACATTTATTGGTAGTGCAGAGAAGAAAGTGGGTAAGCATCTCCACATTTTGGCCATGTGGTAAGCTTAGAAGTTTCTGGTCCCAGGTGAGAGTTCTACTTAAAAGACTGACAGATTGTGACCTAGGGGACAATCCAGTACATTACCTGTTACATTTATACACCACCCCAAACACAGGTAAAAAAAAAAGTCAATAATTGTTCTCTTAAACATGACTAAAGCATGCACTCCTGCTCTCTGGAAGCAGGCACTTTCACCCATAATAACACTTTGGCTCTCTAAACTTGCTGAGGTACATCATATGGAAGACGTCACTGCTTCTCTAAAAGGGAAGGAAGGAAGGTTAAGGCACACTTGGTTCTATTGAATGATGTTTCTCGGGAATATGAAGCAATAATGGATGGTGCAGGATAATGCATTTCGATTACACCTGCAGAGTCTCACATCAGTATGCCTTCTCTCCTTCTCTTTCCCTGACGTGACTCCCCCCCTCTTCTTTACTTTCCAGTCTCTCTTCCCTCCTGCTCTTCCCTCTCCCATACTGGGTAATCTCCTTTACTGCTTTTTTACTTCACTTTCCTGCGTACCTTTCCCCAGTGTAGGAATATGTAGGGGTCATATCTCTATCTGTCATGCCTAATACTGACTTTGAATGTTATGTTATATGTTATGCCATATGTTTATGGGTTCTACCGATATATTTGTGCCTTATTACATTAATTTGCCTTCTCGTTTCTGTGCATACAGTGTAATGGAGGATTTGTGTCCACTACCCTGTCCTGTTGGAAAAATCTATAAATAAAAAATTGGAATAAAAAGAGAAATGCATACTTATGTAAGCCATGCAACCGTTTTCTTGCTAACTCTGGCACATGCAACAAATTTGGGTAGTTCTTATGAAAATGTAATGGTGGCTAGATGGTACCAAGGGATACAGCACCTCATCCCCAAAATAATCAGATAGCTAGTAGGTTTGTGGACGGGGGATTATGGCGGTGCTAGGGTCAAAACGGGTATACAGAAAAGGATGAATGAGGAAGAAGTGTAAAAGACAAAAAATTACAAAGTTTATTGATAATCTTACATAGGTAAAATATACATTACAAACAATTCATATTGAGCTTTAAAAAAAGGTAATGGGTACATGTACTGTAAGTGACCCTAAGGATGATGGGGTGGGCCAGATGGAAGATGGCCGTCGAAGAGGGGGGGCTCGATTTCCTACATGTTTCGCCAAGACATTGGCTTCTTCAGGGAACAAGAGCTCACAAAATAGATATATAAAACAGTTCTGTGTAGTAAAGATAGAAAACATCATGAAAAAAATAGTTTAACAATGCAATACATGGTATACACAATAGGGAGTTAATGCTGTGGCTGGACAATCATGCAACCCATAGGCTCCAAAAAACACCGGTAATGCAAACATACCTGGGGCGTCGGCGCCCGAACCAGAGGGAGGAGAGGGGGAGGGGGAACACGGCCACTGGAGGGGATCCCCGCAGGGGAGCAAGCAGGCCGCGCCGTAAATTATGCCTGCAGGGGGCGTACAGTAAACCTGGCAAAGGAATGCAAAGACAAACATGAATCGTAATGCACTAGTAATAATATTCTAGAGATAAGAGATTGCACATCAGTGCATTGTATTGAAGAAGATACGTAGAATATGTATATGGATAAATGTGTCTGTATCTCTAGAGAGAAAAGTGCAGACTTACATGTATATTTAAAAGCAGTAGAGAAGAGTGGTCACGAGGTGCCTGCAATAAGTGTGTGCACACAGCAAGGAAAAACGTCAAGATGGACCGAATCTGCAATCAGGTTAGACAAAGTCTAATTAAAGGAGCAAATAACAATGGGGGTGTCACTCATAGCGGCCCGGGCCATGTAGAGCAGTTATACCGGTACTCACTTAGTAAAGTAAGCTGTAGGGAAAAATTCTCATAGCGGTACAGTCACAGGTATATAATGCCTGTCCAGGAGTTGGAAGGGGTGGTGATTACAACACATCCTGCATAAGATGGAAACAGAGGGGAATAGGGAAAAATAAGGGCATTGAAATGTTGCTAGGTATAGGCAGGGCTGCTAGAGAGAAAGGTCTGTTACCTAGTCCGCCATAGCAAAGACACTGTTGCTTGGAAGGATCAATGTTGACCAGCCGAGTAAAGGGCAAATCCAAGGTGGCTCCTAAAAAGTGTGTAGGAGCATAATGAGTAATACGTTTAGGAAGCATGGGGTAAAAGTGTATTGAAAAACAGGAGTTACCTTCTTGTTGTGTGCAGAGCGAAAGCAGGCACGTCCCTCGTCCAACAAGGAACTGAGGGACTGGCCGGTTACTTGTATGCCCCCCACACCTGATCAGATGATGATCAGGTGTGCGGACGCCTAATGAGGGGTGTCCACGCCTGCGCACAGCACGGTGCCTCGGGTCTACGTGTTCCATCGTGCACCGCGCGCGCATGCTCAGAACATGCGGACCGTGTGGCGAATGGGGAGGCGAACAGCCTTGGAATGGGAGGTACCCAGGCGTCGCCTCATCCCATCTACCGGTGGAAGGAAGAGGGCCGAAAAGTCCGAGAACAGACGTGGGCACCCAGGGGCAGACAAAGGTCTGCGCCTTGGCGTCCGTACAGACAAGAACAGCGCTGGCGATGCCAGCCCCAAGCGGGGAGAGCCCATGTCGTGACCACCCACCCCCCACACAAGCCCCTCCCCCCAATCCAAAGCTGGCCAAAGCGCCAGAGACCGAATGCAGACCGGTGGTGGAGCACAGCGGGGCATAAGGAGTAGTGGGCTGAGACACAGGGTGGAGGGGCAAAGCCCAAACTGCCCGACAATCCACAGGGGTCGCTGGGGAAAGCGGGAAGTGCCTGTGTGTCAGCACACAACGTCCAGCCACAATGTGTGTAGTTTGCATAGAGAACCACTGGGTTCTAGTGAGCCAGTGAAACTTGTAATCAAAGTGGAGCAGCAAAAACAATCCTGTGACAAAAACTTATATACTACAACAAATACGTCAAAGAAATGTATTTCAGCAATATCAAGAAGGGTTTTATATAGCATGTGAGTACAAAAAAAGGCAGAATTATGGATTGAACAAGGATTAAGAAATTATTAGATCAATAGGAGATGCTAATGGGGAGAGTACATTCATAGCATATGCAAATAGCGCAATATTCAACAATAATAAAGGGGAAACTGTGGAAGAAACCGCAGATGGGGCCATGGCAAAAGAAGAAATAGTCTGAAAGCTCAATATGAATTGTTTGTAATGTATATTTTACCTATGTAAGATTATCAATAAACTTTGTAATTTTTTGTCTTTTACACTTCTTCCTCATTCATCCTTTTCTGTATACCCGTTTTGACCCTAGCACCGCCATAATCCCCCGTCCACAAACCTACTAGCTATTTGGGTAGTTCTTATGTGTAACATTTTTACATTCTGTCGCTATGGCTGCAACAAATTCATTAAGACATACCACCATATTGATGATAAGAAAAGTGGAGGTAAATTGGAGTTTATTGGAGTAAATGGGTAAATTAGAGTAAATTCTGTTCGATGAGTAAGTATTGTGTCGCAGAAAAAATTTTGTCTGAGATAAAATTATGTCTGAGGCAATTTTGCAAAAGATTTATATATAAACCAATAATGTAACTTAACGATAGCTATATTAATCTGTTGGAAGTTGCCCCACTTGTTGCACGGGAGTTGGATTTCTAATGGGTGTCCATGACACTATGAATTTAAGGGATTGTATTTACAACTCATGATATAATAATAACATTTTTAAGAATGTACCTCCCATGTTTTAGACCCAAAGGGGATAATTTATAAACAGCTATTACTTTATACCATAAAGTTATTTTTCAGTACAAATGATGAAACAAATAACAATAATGGCCAGAAAATAAACACAGAGAAAACTTGTATTGACTCCTAAGATTGGTGATTAGTGGGAGAGATGCACCCTTACATTACTGGTCAGTAGGTGAAGTCCCCCTTGAATTGGTGATCAGGGGACAAATGCCCTCTTGCATTGGTGTTCAATGGGAGGGGTGCCCTTTTAGATTAATGGTCAGTGAGAGAGGGTTCCCCCTTACATTGGTGGTTACAATCCTGAGACTGAGTCTCTACTTATCTCACAGCATTTGGTAAGTAATGTTGATGATGAACCACACAAGCACCAATCAACCACTGCTAAAGGAACCCTTAAAAAATCTAGTGGAACTCTAGTTAAGATAAGCTGCTTACTGAAAAGATTTGTTTGTTATTTCTAATGATTTTTTGGTTCCTGCTTATAAATAAATAATACATATTTAATGGTGTTTCTCAAAGAGTACAGTACTGTATCTGGACTTGTAGGGCATTTGATTAGCAGGCAAGGCGCAGTGGAGATAAAAGAAACCAACGTCATTATTAGCTGTTCTTGTTTTCTCAGAATACAAATATAAGCTTTACTTTGGCACATTCCATAACAAGCAGGTAAACATATTTATCTCAAATAGTTCATTTCAATAGGAAAACCAAGACCATAGACAAGTTCATCCACATACTAGAAATTTAGTTTGCTGCAGAAGGTTTACACAGAACCAGAATGAGGGAAGAACCTTACCTTGTTTACCTCCTGTTTAAAAGCCCTTCAAGGACAATTATCATAATTTATTTTCTATTACCTACAGTATATATGGTTTGTATATGTAGTGATAGAATTCAGTAATCCCTTTTAGGTTCCTTACTCGAAGGCTTCTGTTTGTAAAAAATATATCCAGGTTCAATATTGTCAGCCAACAGTTTGTTGAAATTCAACAGCTTGCCAGTGAAGGAATAGTAATTTAACGCCAATCTTTTTTTTTCTTATTGGCCCTTTTGCTGGAGTACATCAAAGATGTTAAAGTGGATGTAAACCCTCACATATACCCAGTGAAGTGAACAGCCTCAGATGATACACAGGGATGAAACAAATCTCCCTATATAAGTTTTACATGTATATCTGCTGTCATCTTTATATACTGTTTAGAATGTGCCATCGTGTTAGATTTTCTCTTGCTGGTTAGCACTGCAGTGAAGCCTGGGCATACAGCCAAGACAGCTGATTGGAGGAGAGGCACACACCCCCTCTCCTCATAGGTAGAGACTTTCAGAGCCGATCATTGAATAGTTCAGGGCTCTGCTAATCTATTTATAGCATCCTCCCATAACACAAAACTCTGGCTGCTTTTATCATATGTGACTGAGAATTGGTCAGGAGTTCTCAGGCTGATAACAGAAGAACGGAGCAGGAGACAGCTATGGGACATAGTGATTTGAAGAAAGATAACAAAACACTGCAGATATATGTGCCCAGCTCAAATTTCATGAACCGGATTTACATCCCCTTTAAGGGAATTGTGTATTTTCAATGTTATCTTTTAAGCCTCTTTAAAAGACCTCTTCCCCACATACCAGTATTAAAAAAAAAAGTTTTGCATTGGGACCTGTCCCCCATGTCAGTGCCTAGCTACCCATGCCCTTTTTACCAGAAGTTTGCACACTGGCTCTAAAGTGGTTGTAAGGGGAGAAGTTTTTTTACCTTACTGCAGTCTATGCAGTAAGGTAAAAAACCTTCTGCATGCAGCCCCCCTTAAGTACATATCTGAGCCCAATCTTGATCCAGCGATGTGTACAAGAGCTGAGGCTCCCTTCGCTCTCTCCCGCCTCATTGGCTCAGATACAGCAGCGGGAACTATTGGCTGTTATCAATCATAGCCAGGGAGAGGGGGTGGAGCCAAGGCTCAATCTGAATGTCTTATAGACACACAGAGTGGAGCACGGGAGAGAGCACGCATGAGTGCCCCCATAGCAAGCGGCCAGGAGTGCTGGCAGGGGACCCAAGATGAGGAGGCTCAGGGCTGCGCTGTGCAAAACCATTGCACAGAGCAGGTAAGTATGAAATATTTGTTATTTTAACAAAAAAAAAAAAAAAACAAGACTTTACAATCACTTTAAAAAGGCCAGAAAAAAATTTCAAAATTTGACCCATATAGACTTAATTAAGTTTGGGGAGTTATAATGACATTTTATGTTGGATCTACGGCTGGGGACAATGTTGATTTTCTTTATTTTTATTTTTTATAGGACTTTGTTATTTTGTGTATGTTTATTTACTTTATCATGTTTTTGTGAATTAGTCTAACTCCTTTAATCTACTTGCTGTTACCGAAACCTGGCTTCATGAATCTAATACTGTTTCTCTTGCTTCCCTCTCCCATTGTGGCCTTCTCTGGACTCACTCTCCCAGACCCAGTGGACAGAAGGGAGGTGGAGAGAGAATGCTCCTATCCCCACAGAGCACCTTTCAGATTCTTCATTCTCCTCCCTCTCATTGTTTGAAGTTCTCTGTATATGTCTACTTTCTGCACTTTAAGAATTGCTGTAATCTACCATCAACCTGGACTGGTATCAGCTTACCTTGATTACTTCTCTGCCTGGCTAACCTACTTTCTTTCTTCTGAAATTACCACAATCATCCTCGGTGACCTCAACATCCCTGCTAATACTAACAGTCCTGCTACTTCCAAACTTCTCAGTTTACCTATCTCTTTTGACCTGAAGCAATGGATACATGCTCCTACCTACTTTGATGGCAACACCCTTGACCTTGTATTCTACCTATGCACTCAGTGCAACCCCTCCAACAATCCTTTTCCTGATCACCATCTTATTAGTTTCACTCACTCTTGCACCACCACTCTCTCAAATTGCCTAACAATTACCCGTAGAAACCTTTGCCACCTTAACCCTCCTCTTCTCTATTCTGCTTCTGACCACCTATATGACAAACTCTCACCCCTGCCCTGCCCCAATCTAGCCACTTCTGTCTACAATAGGAACTTATACTCTGTCCTGGACAAGCTCATCCCCTCACTACACACAGAATCAGGCCCCGACCCCTACAACCCTGGCAAACAACCCTAGAAACAACTTATCGTACAAAATTAGGGATTTCATATCATGTGACACAGTAGGGGTGGTCTATGCCTTGAAGTGCCCATGCAACCTGGTGTATGTGGGGCGCACCACCAGGGCTCTCAAAGATCGCATGGAAGAACATGTGAGGCACATACGCAATGGGTCCGATAAACATGGTTTATATGTGCACTTTAAGAGGGTACACAATCAAAGTACCATTGGCATGAAGTTTTGGGGGATTGAGGCACCCAAACGCCACTGGAGGGGTTCCAATTTTGTCAGAGAGATAAGTAAAAGGGAATCCTGGTGGATACACCAGCTTGGATCTTTGGTCCCTGGGGGATTGAATAGAGAGTTTGATTTGAGATGTTTCCTCAGTAACTACTAATACTGTAGATTTTGGTGATATACTCCTTTATTACTTCTGTTTCTTTGTTTCTTTGAGTTGAGTTGGGGCATTTATTATAGACTATATGCATATGATGGTTTTTTATTCCTCTTGATAGTTCAATTATCCCTCCACAGTAATTTTATTAATATGGTCGTAGACATACGCAGTAGACGCACATTTTTAATATTCCTTAATAAAGTGTAGTTGTATTTTATTTTAATTTTAGTTTGTAATTTTATTTTTATTTTTAATTATATAATTTTAATTATATATTTTTAATTCTATTAATTTATCCCTGGGGTTACCGAATATATATATAATATTTTTTGCTTGAATATTTTTTGCTTGATCTTTTATATAGTAGATAGGTCGTTTTGTGATATATAAATAAATGTTTGTGGTCATCTAAACGTGTGAGGTGCGTGGCGGTGCTCTCTTTGCTAGCCAGCTCCGTCCTGTACATAGTTATTTAGGCATTATTTAAACATTTACACAATGCTTTATTGGATCGCTCATTGTGCGGTCGTATTACTATTAGTGCATATCGTACGATTTGTTCTCTACATTCTACTAGGGTTACATTTACATATGTGGTCCTAGGCAAAATGGCTGCCATGACTGACATGGCTTACTTTAGCTTGATCCATGGTCCTAGGGAAAATGGCCGCTATGGACATAGCTGTAGCCCACGAACAATAGTGTCCGCGGTCTTAGGCAAAATGGCCGCCGGAGCTATAAATTTACTCTTGAGCTCCCGTCCAATCAGATCCCCCTGATGAAGGCACGTGGTCCCGGTGCCGAACACGCGTAGGGGAGGGGCCTGGACGGAGCTGTCAGCAGAGAGAGAGAAGGAGAGTTTTTGTTACACATACCGCAGCACACGCCACACCGCGAGATTGACCGTTCATTGTCTGTTTAGGATGGTGCACTTACGCACCCACAGCATGTGAGTACCCCATCAAGGGGAGATAATTACTTTATTAAAAGCCTTTTATTACTCTTGCAATATTGCGCTATGGAGTTTTTTTCTTTTGCATATATTACCTTCGTTTGAGAACATTGGAGGTCTACACAGCTGATTCCAAATGAGCACAGGAGTGGCTCCAAGGCTTTGTTTGGCATAGTTTAAACGCTGTGTCACACACAGGAAGGTGAGCATATACACCTGTGGGGGTGGCTGGAAGACACTACAGCATGTTTCCTTGGTGATGCACATTTGGAAGGAAGGATATGTGAATTTCACTATAACTTTGGACTATGGTTTTCCTGGGCACCTTCATATCTTCGGATACACACTGTTTTGGACTTTAATTTGAGTCACTAGGGGTCATATCCCCGTATATTTCTTTGATTTTTTTGATATATGTGATAGGTTTTGGACTTATCACTCTCATTGTGTATTTTATCCAGCACTGTGCACTTTATATTCCATCACTTAGGGGTATTTTCACTCCAGTGGACTATTTATTTGAGTATTTATGTTTTTTATGTTTATTATTGCTGCACCTTTGGATTGATGGGATTTTTTCCTTCTAGCGCAGACACTAATGTTTTAATTTTTACCTGGCAAACAGGTGACACCAGAAGTCTCAAAAAAATGTAGCCATGCTCTTGAAGGCCTGTGGCATAAGACCAAGTCTCAGAAAGACTTCAACCAATATACATCTGTCCTCCAAAAATACAATTCCTGCCTCCACACTACCAAGCATACCTGTTTTATTACCCTCATTAACATCTTATCCAGTCCCTGTCAACTCTTTTCTACCTTTAACTCTCCACTTTGTCCTCCACTGTTTCCAGCCAGTAACTCACCCACTGTCCAGTTTGGCTCGTTTACTGACTACACTTCTCTTTGTTCCTTACCTGCTATATCCGCTTTTGGACCCTGGCTTTCTTACCTCCTGGTGGGGAAACCTGTGGACCGCAACCTGGTACTAAAATGCAGTTAAATCCATTTCCACCATCAGGAACTCTGATGAACACCGGTTAGTACTTAGACTACACACCTCAGGTGAGCCCGCCTCATCTACCAGGGTGACCCACTTATATACCTATGCCGCTGGAAGTCACGCTACTGCTATAGCAACTTGTCTTTGAGCCTGACCCCTGATCATAACAGAATAATCTGGCCCAAACATGGAGGCCGCTATAGCAAATGTTGTGGCTCCTCTTAGGCAGCAAATTGCTCAGCTGCAGGAATTCAGTGTTACCTACCAAGAGAAAGTTGCCAAACTAGAAAATGTGGTGGAAAGGTAACAGGAAGAAAAATAACCTGCAGAGACAAATTCTGGACTGAGATCATACTAACACACATATGCCTCAGGCTCAACCATCTAAGTTTATTGGAGGCCACCGCCATTACAGGGGTTCCTAAATCAGTGTAGTATACAGTTGTGCTCAAAAGTTTGCATACCCTGGCAGAAATTTCCCACAGCAATAATATTCAAGCAATAGATACATCTGCCCCTATTGATTTGAAAACAGTTGATGGTTCACCCTTATCTTCAGGACATATAACCCATGAAACAGTTCGTCTGGTACTCCAGTTTGAGGCTGGTTATTACTTCACCCAAATTTTCTGTCATCTTGGGGAATCCTTGGTTTTCCACTCACAATCCATCCATCAACTAGGGAGCATGGATTATAGAATTTACTCCCATTGCGAGGAATACTGTAGGGAACTGTGTCGAAAAAGTTCTCCGCTGATCAAGGAGTCACAAGTGGGTGTGGTTACCATGTAGTCATATGAAAACCTGCCTCCACAATATCATAAGTTCTGGGATGTGTGTGATAAAAAGAATGCTGATCAATTACTGCCTCATTGCCCATATGATTGTCCCATTGAACTGCTCCCAGGGGCATAAATACCTTTTGGTCACCTTTTCAATCTGTTAGAAACTGAATTAAATGTGCTTAGGTAGTGGCTTGCTGAGTATTTAGAGAAATGCTTTATCAGACACTCAACATCTCCTGCAGGAGCAGTCCTGTACTTTGTTGAAAGAAAGAAAGACTCCACCTTGCGTCCATGCATCAATTACAGGGACTTGAATAAAATCCCTATTAAAAAAGTTATCCACTCCCCTTGATCTATGAAATGTTGGAAAGATTCAGTTTTGCAAAAATATTTACAAAACTAGACTTACGGGGGCATATAACCTTGTCCACATTTGTCAAGGAGATGAATGTAACACTGCCTTTAGAACCAGATATGGGCATTTCGAGTCCTTGGTCATGACGTTTGGCCTTTGCAACGCTCCTGCAACTTTTCAACACTTCATCAACTATGTTTTTCGAGATCCGTTGGACCAGTTTGTGATTGCCTATCTGGATGATATTCTCATCTTTTCCAATAACTTGAAGGAATATCACAAGCATGTTTGCACTGTCTTTGAAAGGTTAAAGAAGAATGGACTTTACATCAAACTAGAGAAATGTGAGTTTGAACGAAACAAGTACCAATTCTTGGGGTATATTATTTCTCCAGAAGGAGTAAGCATGGATCCTGAGAAGATCAAAGCAGTGGTAGATTGGCCAGCACCTAGAAAGGTTAAGGAAATACAACGATTTGTTGAGTTTGCCAAGCTTCTACAGGGAATTCATAAGAAACTTCTCTAAGGTGATAGCGCCGATTACACAGTTGGCAAATAAAGGGGTGTCCTTTGTGTGGTCACCTGAGGCACAGATTGCTTTTAGTAGTATTGGTACATCCTGATCGCGAACTACCTTTTATTGTGGACGTGGATGCCTCAGATTCTGCCGTGGGAGCTCTCCTTTCTCAGCGAAGCAGAGAAAAGATGCAGCTTCATCCTTGTGCTTACTTCTCTCATTTAATGTCTTCAGCCGAAAGGAATTATGACATGGGAAAGAGTTGCTGGCAATTAAGGAAGCCTTTACTGAATGGAGACATCTGCTGGAATGGGCTAATCATCCTGTAACTGTTCTCACTGATCATAAAAATTTGGAATTCATTAGTTCCAAATTGCCTTCTAGACAAGCACGTTGGTCTCTATTCATTTCCAGGTTCAGTTTTATTATCTCGTATCGACCTGGATCGAGGAATGGTAAGTCCGATGCTCTATCAAGGATGCCGTTTGAGCCTTTCCAGGAAGGCAACTCTGAATGTACAAACCTACCTCAAAAGAACTTCCTAGGGTCCATAAGTTCCAAGACATTCTCAAGTATCCTCAAAGAGGGGTATGAAAATGACCCACTTCTCAATCAACTTTCTAAGGACATTAAGCTTGAATACAAGAATGGCTTTTGGACTCAAGCACATTGTCTCTATGTACCTGAATCTACTCGGGTTGAAGCCCTCAGGTTAGTTCATGACTTTTAACTTGCAGGGCATTTTGGGATTTCTAAGAAAGAAGAACTTTTGTCACATTCTTTTTGGTGGCCTGGTTACAAGAGATATGTCAAAAGCTATGTGGCCTCCTGCCTGACCTGTGCACTCAATAAGACACCCCGAGCTTCTACTTGGTTGCTCCAGCCACTCCCTGTTCCACTAGGACCTTGGGGGTCAATTTCTATGGACTCTGTGGTCCATTTACCTCCCTCAAAATAAATGACCACTATCTTGGTATTCGTGGACAGTCTCACTAAGATGGCTCATTTTATACCAGTCAAAGGGGTACCTTCTGCTGAACAAACTGCGGCGATGATGGTTTGAGAAATCTTTAAACTACATGGTATTCCTGATGATGTGGTATCTGACAGACAAGTGCAGTTTACCTCAAAATTTTGGAAAAGCTTTTGTTCAGCCTTGGGTGTAACTATTAACCTGTCTTCTACTTTTGATCCTCAGTTTAATGGTTACACAAAGAAGACCATGCAAACTCTGGAGCAGTACATTTGATGTTTTGTCAGTTATCTTCAGGATACCTGGGTGGACTATCTTCCTACGGCAGAATCTGCTTATAACAATTCTAAACAGCTCCACTTCTCCAAGTCCTTTTTACTTAAACACCAGGTATCATCCAGTTTTATTCCTGTTTTCCCAATCTCAACTCCAATTCCTGCTGTTACCAATAGACTAACTACATTACAGGAAATTTGGGAAAAACTGATTGATAACCTGAGGGAGGCTCAGGACTGTTACAAGGAGGCTGATAGACATTGCAGATCACAACCTACATTTCATGTGGGTGATAAAGTTTGGTTATTTTCCATAAATTTGAACGTTCATGTTCCATCTGCTAAACTGGGCCAAAAATTTGTAGGACCTTTCCAGATTTCTGCTCAAATCAATCCGGTCACCTTTCGCTTAAAACTTCTGGACAGTATGAAGATTCACCCTATATTTTACATATCACTACTCAAAGCATTTTGTGAAAATCCTTTTTCTGGAAGAATTCTTCCACCTCCTCCACCTGTTGAGGTGCAGGGGGAATCAGAATTTGTGGTGGAGAAAATTCTTGATTCCAGGATCTTTAGGAACAAATTACAATATCTGGTCCAATGTAAAGAATATGGGCCAGAAGAAAATTCTTGGGAGCCTGAGATGCCCCTAGATTAACAAGAGAATTCCACCAGAGGTTTCCTCACAAACCTGGCCCCAAGACATTCAGGGGACATCCTGGGAGGAGGGAAGTACTGTCAGGGCCTGGACTTGAACTTGCTGAGTTACCTGAGATGCTGGACAGCACCCTGTCCGATTCATTGGACAACCCTGCCTTGTGCCTTGACTTCTCCTAAACCTTAAACTCTTTGCTCCTCCCATTAACTTCCTGAATTAAGCCACGCCTCTGCACTTCCTGTTTACCAGATTTACTCTCTTCAGCCAATATCTCGCTCTGTCTTCTCTGCTGCCGTCCCTATCTTTGCTACCACTCGTTACCAACCCTTGGCTTGTTCCTTGACTACGCTTCTGCCTGATCCCAAATTGCAACTACATGTTACTTGTTTACTGACTACGCTTCTGTTTGATCCTAATCTGCTATATCCGCTTCTGGACCCCGGCTTTCTCACCTCCTGGTGGGGAGATCCTGAGGACCGTGACCTGGTACTAACTCGCAGCTAAATCCATCTCCACCATCAGAAGCTCTGGTGAAAACCAGTTAGTACTTAGACCCTGCACCTCAGGAGAGCCCGCGTCATCCACCAGGGAGACCCGCTTGTATACCTATCCTGCTGGTTGGTGGAAGTCCCGCTACTGCTATAGCAACTGGTCTTTGAGCCTGACCCCTGATCATGACAACTGGGTCAGCTGATAGCCTCCCATGGCTTTAAAATCTATCTCTCTCTGCCTCAACTCACATTAGTATTTCCTCCCCCATGTGCCTCTTCCCCTGACTTCTGTCAAGATCAGTGGCGCAACCATCAACCCGGATGATTGAGGATCAGGCGCAATTGTACCAATGACCAGGACTTCCTGAGAGAATCTAAAGCTCTCTAGTTGCAACTGAAACAGAGGTTACAGTAAATCTTGTCTTAGGAAAGCCTTTAATAGGGTCAAGAACTTGAATCGATCTGATTTGATATACAAATCCAAAAACAAACCAGATTCCCAAACATTATGGTTGATTATATGATACTCTGGTCAGCACCAAAAAGTGCGTAGTAGAATTAGATTGTAGGTTTGACAACATAAAGAACCAACGTATTCTTAGATTCACGCGTAAATCATCTATATGCGCCAAGATCCAGGAAACAAATTACAAAATACTTTCCCGATGGTATAGAACTCCAGCATTGCTGCATAAATTTTTCCCTACGACATCAGAAATGTGTTGGCGATGTCAGAGGGAAAAGGGAACCCTTTTACACATTTTCTGGTCTTGTCCCAAATTGGCACACTTCTGGGAAGTAGTGCGTGAAACAGTACAAAAATTTACTGATAGGTCAATAACCGACGACCCCGCATTCTTTTTGCTACACGCTACCGACACCCCCGATAGAATTTACAAGAAGTCCGTGATACGCCACCTACTGGATGCAGCAAAATCTTGCATTCCGGTTTGTTGGAAATCTCCTCTCCCGCCGACCATTGGTATGTGGCTGGAGAAAGTAGAAGAGATAAGGAAAATGGAAGACCTCATCCTGACGGCACAACATAGAGAAGAAACATTCTCTAAGACCTGGAAATTATGCACCATGTTCATATACTCATCTGAGGGCCAAGCTCTAAAAAGGACTGGCGACGCCCCATGACCGCAAATTCACAACACACAACCGATACCTTCCAGGCTGAATTGTCAAATATCTGACAAACTCAGATCGCATGACCCTCCATGTTCGTGGGTTTTAACCCTCCCAATCCTCCTATCCTCTTCCCCCTAATCCCCCTCATTTCTTTCCCCTATCTATTCCCCCCTTTTCTTAACTCACTCTCCTTGCTATTATCTTATTCTTTCAGTATATACTTCTTCTTAGTTCTTTTATTTAAAAAGAAAAGAGGACCAAACCCGTGGAATATAATTCAACATAAAACCAACTGAATTTAAAAAAAAAAGAGAGTACATATTCTTTAGAGCAGCGGTTTCTAAAATGTTATACTTGGTAATGTTTGTAGGTTTCATTGAAATGAGTAACCGCAATGTATAATGTATATTTTGTCTAATCACTCTGTACTTAATATGTTATCAATGTGATACTGAGTAACTTGTTGGTCCATTTGGGCTGGATCCTACATATAAATAAACAATTTAAAAAAAAAAAAAAAAGTGCGTAGTATTTTGAAGAAATATTGGTACCTGCTTCAGACAGATGATGTGGTCTCCAAGTATGTTGGCCTTCAACCTGAAATCACATTTAGGAGATCTAGGTCTCTTAAAGGCTACTACAAACAAGGTGACACCTTGCTTCCAAGACATGGGCACCTTCCGTTGTGGAAGGTGCAATTTTTGACCATATATTGTGCACAATTCCCAGTTAGTCTTACCAAATGGTCATATTTACTTACCAAAGTTTAGCGTCAACTGCCAAACCATAGGGATTGTATATTTAATGAGATGCCAATGCAGTTGTTTTTATGTTGGCAAGACCAAGCATCCATTTTTTTTACCGCATTCGAGGCCATGTATCTTTGCCGAAATAAAATTAGAAACCGCTATAAGTCGCCACATGGGGTTATACCACAATTTTCATTTGTCCCTGGTTACCTTTTTTGCTTTAGAACATATCCCCCTACATGAGCGGGGAGGCTATATTGATAAAGCCTTATTTCTTTTCAATTTTCTTTATTAAAGGTTTTGCAAATTATACAAAATGGCATGAACAATCAGTCTGAAATCATATTTTTTGTCAAATGACACAAACGTGTTGTACAGAACACAAAGAAAAAGGGGGAAAAATAAAAAATAAATAAAATGGGGGGGGGTTAACAGGTGAATATTAGTACGCTCTGTATACATAAGGACACTAATGTTGACCTGTCCTTAAAGGGTCTAGAAGAACATATCTTACACATTCCATATATCATTAGTGTTTATCAAAATGAAAAATAAAAATAGCACTAAAAAAAATTGAAAAGAGAAAGAAGATAAATTTGCCCCGTAAGCGGAGTACTCTTAACTTCTTGGTAATTTTTAAAAATCAAGTTTTACTACCTTTAGTATATCTCAGTATCAGGGCCCTTGGTGCCAAAGGAGGTTAGGACTTTAAAGTTAGTTTACCTTGTTCCTCCATCGGGGCCAAGAAAAGAGAGGCTCCATAGCACTCCACTTGTATCCACAAGTAGAGTCTTTTAAACATAAAAAGAGAAGAAAGGGAGGGGAGATGAGAAATGGTTTAAAGTAAGGTTAAGAAAAAGGAGGAGGATAGGCAGGAGAGAAAGAGAAAAAAGATAAAGGTCCAGAATCCAAAGAAGAAACCGTTTCCCTCGGCCTGGGTCCCCCACCATACAGTTATTGAAATTATGGGGCTTGTAGGTATTTGATCCAGGGGGACCACATCCTGTCAAATCTGGCCTGTCTGTCTTTAAGGATACTGGCCAATTTTTCGTTGACCATGATCCAAGATATTTTATTCTTTACCAGTGCAAGGTTGACCACTGGAGTTTTCCATGCTCGTGCTATTGTAATTTTAGCTGCTGAAAAAATAAAGATGATGAGAGTTTGGAGATGTCTAGGGGCCCTGTCCGGCAAGTCTGCAAATAGCGCTGTCTTAGGATTTTTAGGTAGATTTTGTCCTGTCACTGAATAGACCAAGGTGAAAACTCTGATCCAGAAGTGCTGGATCTTGGGACAGGACCACCAAACATGTAACATGGTACCCTCCTGCCCGCATCCTCTAAAGCAAAGGGGTGAAGTTCTGGGGTACATCCTTGCCAGCCTCGCCGGGACAAGGTACCACCTGGACAACACCTTGTAGTTTCCCTCCACCAGGGAAGTATTGAGTATTCCCTTATGCACCATGGTCGACCATTTCCCCCATATCTCCTCCTCTATAGTCTCACCTAAATCAGATTCCCATGCTATTTGGTATGAAGGTTTGGTCTGTTGGGTATTGAAGAGGGCGTAAAGCTCAGAGATCCCTCCCCGTGACTCAGTTCTGCGTAAGCATTTATTTTCAAACAAAGTCCTAGTAGTTATGTCTATCAGATCAGTAGCTAGGGATTTGATGAAGTGAATGATTTGGTGTAGATGGAAAGATTCCGTCTGTGGCATCTGTAATGTCTCTCGAAAATAAGCCTGTTGCTTGATCCCTTTGTGGTCTATGAAGTGTGCTATCCTGTAAAGGCCTTTGTTAACGCACCACGTAAATTGCTGGGGATTTTGTCCTGGAGGAAAATAAAGTCTTATTTCAACGTGAAACAAAATAGATTTAGAATCTCCAAGCCACCAAATATCCAGGTCTTACCCTAGGTTCACACTTTCTCATCTTGTGCGGGCCTCGTTTGCGCAGACACAGCAGCCCATTTAAATGGATGGACTGCTGTGCCTGCGTTTCAGCAAAAAAAAGGTGCATGCACCTTTTCAAAAAAGCAGCCGCAAGAAATAGCATGTTCTTTTTGACCATGTGATTTTACCTGGGGTTTCAGTACCCGCAAAACGTGCTGCATGCTGAGATGTGTGGGGGTGGCATTCAGAATGAATGGCAGCCCCCTGTGTCTCCTAAGAGCAGCGCGATTTGGTTGTGGGTGGTTGCGAAAAGAGATTTCCGCAGCCACACACATAGGTGTGAACCAAGCCTAATGAAGCTATCAGCTTCAAACCTTTTTATTAGCTGTTTCTGGGCTGTTTTAGTAATCAATATCTCTTTTGAAGTATATCTTTCTTTCTTTATTATTTATGCCTATTAGGCCAACTCTGTAAGGGTCTGGTGATTGGCATCTTCCGAATTTTGTCACCTTCCTAAATGATGTTATATTTTATCTGCATATTAGCATTATCTATTTGTGTTTTTTCTTTTACATTTAGTTCTCTTGTTTTATTTGACTCCTCACTGCATCATTTGGGGTTCCCCCTTAACAGGCAAGCTGTTCGAACGCCCAGGGCATCCCCTTGTGTAGGTGTCAGCATGGGAAGCCCCCTTTTGTGGGTCCTCTGTGTCTGTCACCCCTTATGGTGGCCGCCATAATGTTGGCGTTTATCCCCTGCATATTTACATCACTGGTCCCCCCCCTTTGGTCTTCGCTCCCCTTTTTAGCCCCATTTCCAGCATCCAGGGCAGGCCCTCCTTTTCTTGGCTTTCCCCTGTGTGGCTCACTATGGGACAGTTCATCCTTGTCCATGCTTTGGCCCACGGTGGATAGCTTTATTAGTCCTGAAGCCGATTGGCTTTTTTCCTCTTAGCAGCTTGTCTGCTGACTGTGGATGGTTGGTCGGCGCTAGGACCAAGGGCTGTGGGATGGCAGACCAGGGCAGGGCCACACATACAAGGATGACGCCTTCACATCTGTGACCCGACACACACTAGCGGGGTGATAGTCGTACTTAAGGTGCATGTTCTGGCAGCCGTTTTGCCAGAGCATGCGGTCTGGCCTAGTGTATTCAGTACAGAATCTCCTACAGGTATACCACTTTTAATACTCCTTTGAGGAATATTTTATGCTCCAGATTATAGTGCCTTGAAAAAGTACATTTTGTTATGTTACAACAAAAAATGTTTTTTATTGTGATCTTATGTGTTAGACCAACACAAAGTGGCATATAATTGTGAAGAGGAAGGAAAATGATAAAATTACACACAGGTGGTCTCTATTTACTAATTAGGTGACTTCTGAAGGCAGTTGGTTCCACTAGATTTTAGTTAGAGTATCAGAGTAAAGGGGGCAGAATACAAATGCACGCCACACTTTTCAGATATTTATTTTTTTTAAAAACATGGTGGTGGCAGCATCCAGTTGTGGGGATGCTTTGCTTCAGCAGGGACAGAGTAGCTGGTCAGATTTGATGGGAAGATGGATGGAGTCAAATACAGGGCAATCTTAAAAGAAAACCTGCTAGAGTCTGCAAAAGACTTGAGACTGGGGCGGAGGTTCACCTTCCAGCAGAACAGCGACCATAAACATACAGCCAGAGCTACAATAGAATGGTTTAGACCAGGGATATGCAATTACCGGACCTCCAGCTGTTGCAAAACTACTAAGTCCCATCATGCCTCTGCATCTTGGTGTCATGCTTGTGGCTGTCAGAGTCTTGCTATGCCTCATGGGATTTGTAGTTCTGCAACAGCTGGAGGTCCGCTAATTGCATATCCCTGGTTTAGACCAAAGCATATTTATGTGTTAGAATGGCCCAGTTAAAGTCCAGACCTAAATCCAATTGAGAATCTGTAGGAAGACTTTCACTTTCTGCTGTTCACAAACACTCTTCATCCAATCTGACAGCTTGAGTTATTTTGCAAAGAATGGACAAACATTTCACTCTCCAGCTGTGCAAGGCTTATAGAGACATACCTAAAAAGACTTGCAGCTGCAATTAAAGGGAAAGGTGATTCGACAAAGTATTGACTCAGGGGGGCTGAATACAAATGCATGCCACACTTGTCAGATATTTATTTGTAAAAAAATTTGAAAACCATTTATCATTTTCTTTCCACTTCACAATTATGTGCCACTTTGTGTTGGTCTATCACATAAAATCCCAATAAAATACATTTACGTTTTTAGTCGTAACATGAAAAAATGTGGAAAATTTCAAGGGGTATGAATACTTTTTCAAGGCACTGTATATCTTTATGCTCACCTTTTACATGCCTGTTCTCTTCTATTTTAATGGGACTGGTCTACCAAAGAGTACCTGCATCGATACAATATCTTATACAGTTGGAGGCCTCTCAAACTTCACATTCATCTGTCCACTTAGGTACTTTGTGACTTAATTGTCCCTTTTGCCTTTTTGGGGAACATATTTCATTTAAAATTATAACTCACCAATGTCTTTGTAGAATTCCTTGAAATTCTTGGGATTGGAACCATTTTTGGTGCCCCTCCTGCAGCTTGCTTTTGGGTGGCTCCCTGGATTGGTGCAGTTGTGTGGACCTTTTGCTTTTGTTTAATTATTTGTTATGTGGATATGAACGACTGTTTGGTGAGATGCCCATCATCATACTCCTGTAAATATATATATTGTCTTTTCTAATAATGTTATGTTATATACAGTACACTCTGTTGGTCGAATTACTGATATGTATGCATTTTTCTACTTAATTAATTTGATGCAACTTGTATATTGTAACACTCCCCTGAAGAAGCTGTGTAAAAGGTGAAACATGTTGAGACTTTCTTTAAGCAACATACTTGTGATAACATCTATATATTATCCACACATCATTCCAATGATGATATAGATGTGTTCAAATCTTTTAGACAATTAAAATGTTTTTTTTTTTATGGAAGTACAGAGTAAAATTGTTAATTTTTAACCATTTATGAATCTGTGTTACTTTGGCACCTTAAAAATCCCATATATTTTATTTTTTGTCTATATAATACTGCGGGATGTGGTACCTTTAGTTTCCTTTCTTGCCCAGAATACATTGTTTTTGACTATCTCTTACTCTGTCCACTTCTATGAGATCCCTGAAAGCCCTTCTCTTCAGAGAAGCCTATCCCACCTTCACCTAACAACTGTATTTCCATCAGCTCATTCCCCACAGTTATTTAGATTATAAGCTCTAATGAGCAGTGCCCTCTGACTCCTCCTGTATTGAATTGTATTGCAACTGTACTGTCTGCTGTCATGTTGTAAAGCATTGCTCAAACTGTTGGCACTATATAAATCCTGTATTATAATAATAATTAGTATCAAAGGAGTACTGTGTACTCCTACTCACTCCCTATTTAGCATAAAATCCCCCCTGCAGACCCCCAAGTCTACAATGCCAGATGTGGGGATGAGGCCCAAGTTCCCCTCCCAATGTTTAGGACATGTGACCTGGTATGGCTCAGTGAATGGGGGATGAAGGAATAACGCTTGTCATCTTTTTTTTTTTTGCATGCAATCCCCCTCAAAAATCCATACCAGACCCCTATCCAAGATGAGGTCACACGCCAGTTTTTTTTTTTGCATTGGTTCTCTCTCAAAATCAACAAAAGACCCTTATCCAAGCATGAAGCCTGGATGGCCACTAAAGGAGAGGACAGCAAATGTGAACTCTTTCCCCTGAAACATGCTGGGCCACTTAATCTGCGGGAGAAAAAACAAAATAGCTAATGTTGTTCCCCACCAAAATCTATACCAGATGCTTATCCTAGATAAGGGTCTGATATGGATTTTTAAAGTGGGACCCCATGCTAAAAAAAAATACAAAAATGCCACCCCCTCCAAAATAAATACCTACCTGTAATAAATAGGAATAGAGTGAATATCAAATCCTTATCCTACGCATACAGTGGCTATAAAAAGCCTACACACCCCTGTTAAAATGTCAGTTTTCTGTGATGTAAAAAAATATGAGACAACGATAAACCATTTCAGAATTTTTTCAACATTTAATGTGACCTATAAACCGTACAACTCAATTGAAAAACAAACTGAAATCTTTTTTTTTTTTTTGGGGGGGGGGGGGGGGGGTAAAAATAAAAAACTAAAATAATGTGATTGCATAAGTGTGCACACCCTCTTATAACTGGGGATGTAGCTGTGTTCAGAATTAAGCAATTACATTAAAACCCATGTTAAAGAGGAGTCAGTACACATCTGCCATCATTTAAAGTGCCTCTGATTAACCCCAAATAAATTTTAGCTGTTTTAGTAGGTCTTTCCTGACATTTTCTTAGTTGCATCCTACAGCAAAAGCCATGGTCTGCAGAGAGCTTCCAAAGCATCAGAAGGATCTCATTGTTAAAAGGTATCAGTCAGGAGAAGGGTACAAAAGAATTTCCTAGGCATTCGATATACTATTAAACACAGTGAAGACAGTCATCAAGTGGAGAAAATATATCATAACAGTGACATTACCAAGAACTGGACGTCCCTCCAAAATTGATGAAAAGATGAGAAGAGAACTGGTCAGGGAGGTTGCCAAGAGGCCTACAACAACATTAAAGGAGCTGCAGGAATATTTGGCCAGTACTGGCTGTGTGGCAAATGTGACAACAACCTCCCGTATTCTTCATATGTCTGGGCTATATGGTAGAGTGGCAAGACGGAAGCCTTTTCTTACCAAGAAAAACATCCAAGCCCGGCTAATTTTGCAAAAACACATCTGAAGTCTCCCAAATGAATGTGGGAAAATGTGGTATGGTCTGATAAAACCAAGGTTGAACTTTTTGCCCATAATTCCAAAAGATATGTTTGGCACAAAAACAACACTGCACATCACCTCACCACATTCCAACTAGTACCTCATTTAAGCTCTCTGTGAGCAAAAGGCCAAATTAGGGAATCTTGTCACATGTTCATTGATACAGTACTATGAATACATCCATGGATTATGAGCACAAGAGCTTAGTAGTACTGTAAATTGTATTGTAAAACTTGTACCGACAACACCAAATGGCCAGATTTGGCCTCTTCACGTACCCACCTGAACCTCCGACTACTGTAGACAGAAGTCATTAATTTAGTGACAGCATTACCATTAACAATAAAAAAGGGAAAAATACAGCGCTAGATAATGTGTATGAAGCAGCAACTAAAAACCATATAATATCTCCATGGTGAAAAAGTCCAGTAAATAAATAAAGTTGCGCTAAAAAAAAAATCAGTGATGTTGTGGAGATTTCATATAATGAATATTTAAATGCACTCCCTATATAGTGAAATAACAGTGAAAAACAATCACGCAGTGCAAAGAAACAAAGTCCACAATGCATAACATGGAAGGATTGGTGTACACAACCAGTGTGTAATTGGTTCCAAGGTGGAAATTGTATAGGAAACTCCCAGGGACTTGGATAATAGGCGGTTGAATCACAACGATAGAGCGGCAATCTGTATGTGCAGTCCCTTACCAGAAAAGATGGAGCCCCTCCAGCGCAGGGTCATGTACGCAGACAGATTACCCTCTGTGGGGAGCTGTAGGTATCTGATGTCTCCGGTCACCGATTCGCTCTGGTGGATAAAGATGTCCGGCGGGAAGCAGAACAAAAAGCCAATGAACTGGTCTCTCGGGCTCTGAAAAGTTGTGATTCAACCGCCTATTATCCAAGTCACTGGGAGTTTCCTATATAATTTCCACCTTGGAACCTATTACACACTGGTTGTGTGCACCAATCCTTCCATGTTATGCATTGTGGGTTGTGTCTTTGCACTGCGTGATTGTTTTTCACTGTTATTTCACTATATAGGGAGTGCATTTAAATATTCATTATATTAAATCTCCACAACATCACTGATTTTTTAGCGCAACTTTATTTACAGCATTACTATTACCTGGATTATAATGCAGACTGATGCCTGGTACACACAAGTTTTTTTTTTCAATCAGCCCACTGAGTAGTTTGCAAGCCATTGACATCAAGTGCTGATCGGATGCCAATCGGCTGCTGGTTTTCCAGCATGCCTGTTCAACAGAAGATAGACTTTCGTCCGGCTTATGTAGGACAGGTTGCTGCACACACTAGCCAAATGTCGGGCGATTTAGGTTGAACCGGCTAATACCAGCCAATATTTGGCCCATATGTACCAGCCTTTACCCAAGGTGTGGAGTCTAAAGGTTGGTACACACAGGCCAAATATCGTCTGGTAAACTTTGTCCTTGTCTGGTCTGAAGTCATTAAAGAAGTGTATCGTAAGTACCCGGCACACATACAGTTAACAAGTGGAGATTAACACATGGGTATGAAGACATCAGTATAGAACGAAGTAGTGTGAAGACACATGTGGTTACCTAGATTAACTGAAGTGTAACAAGCAGCCTGTCGATAGCGTGTACCTGTTAAAGGTGGCATGGCCTCTAGCAGTGAGGTAAATGTCTGTCTCCCAAAGTAATGAGAGTGGATTGCACTGCAGAGGTTCCCCATCATGTACAGAGGTATGTAAGTTTAAGAGTTGAGTCAAGTGCATGTGTGGAGCCCTTGCAGAGTGCACAACAGGGCCTACGCTGCTACTTGGGAGTAGGAGTGGAAAACTCTGGACAGGTGGTTGTGGACATTGCCTTAGCGTGTCCCTCCAAAATGCAAGCTTTGGTAAAGGTGTACATCATCACGGGACACAGAGGGTTAACTGGAGAATAGTTACAGTGCCATGGTGTACGTTCATCTCTTAAAGCAGAAGTCTGCCTTAAGGTTAAGTATTCAACCACGGCAACCTCAGCCTTGTCCCAGGGCATTGGTGAAGACGGCCCAAAGTTCCTACCAAAGCCCATAGGAACCAATGCGGGGTAGGCCTCACATGTGACCCAGTATTTGGCACCCAACGAGTTAATGGGAAACACAGACGTGACAAACAACCACACTACTGCCCCACCTGCCCAGAAGTTATTTAGAACATATTGGAGCAAGAGACAGCCAGTAAGATCAGTAGTAAAAGCCTACAGATTTCTCATGTCAGGTAACCTTTAAATTGAACCATACAGTATCTCACAAAAGTGAGTACACCCCTCACATTTTTGTAAATATTTTATTATGTCTTTTCATGTGACAATGCTGAAGAAAATACACTTTGCTACAATGTAAAGTAGTAAGTGTAAAGCTTGTATAACAGTGTAAATTTGCTGTCCCCTTAAAATAACTCAACACAGCGATTAATGACTAAACCGCTGGCTACAAAAATGAGTACACCCCTAAGTGAAAATGTCCAAATTGGGCCCAATTAGCCATTTTCCCTCCCCAGTGTCATGCAACTCCTTAGTGTTACAAAGTCTCAGGTGTGAATGGGAAGTGGGTGTGTTAAATTTGGTGTTAATCACTCTCTCATACTTCATACTGGAAGTTCAACATGGCACCTCATGGCAAAGAACTCTGAGGATCTAAAAAAAAAAAAAAAAAGAATTGTTGCTCTACATAAGAATGGCCTAGGCTAGAAGAAGACTGCCAAGACCCTGAAACTGAGCTGCAGCACGGTGGCCAAGACCATACAGCGGTTTAACAGGACAGGTTCCACTCAGAACAGGAATCGCCATGGTCGACCAAAGAAGTTGAGTACACATGCTCAGCATCATATCCAGAGGTTGTCTTTGGAAAATAGACGTATGAGTGGTGTCAGAATTGCTGCAGAGGTTGAAGGGGTGGGGGTCAGCCTGTCAGTGCTCAGAGCATACGCCACACACTGCATCAAATTGGTCTGCATGGCTGTCGTCCCAAAAGGAAGCTTCTTCTAAAGATGATGCCCACAAACAGTTTTCTGAAGACAAGCAGACTAAGATCGTACACTACTTGAACCATGTCCTGTGGTCTGATGAGACCAAGATAAACTTGTTTGGTTCAGATGGTGTCAAGCGTGTGTGGCGGCAACCAGGTGAGGAGTACAAAGTCAAGTGTGTCTTGCCTACAGTCAAGCATAGTGGTGGGAATGTCATGGTCTGGCGCTGCATGAGTGCTGTCAGCACTGGGGCTACAGTTCATTGAGAAAACTATGAATGAAAATATGTACTGTGACATACTGAAGAAGAGCATGATCCCCTCCCTTCAGAGACTGGGCCGCAGGGCAGTATTCCAACATGATAACGACCCCAAACAAACCTCCAAGACAACCACTGCCTTACTAAAGAAGCTGAGGGTAAAGGTGATGGACTGGCCAAGCATGTTTCCAGACCTAAACCCTATTAAGCATCTGTGGGGCATCCTCAAATCGATGTTGGAGGAGCGCAAGGTCTCTAACATCCACCAGCCTCGTGATGTCGTCATGGAGGAATGGAAGAGGACTCCAGTGGCAACCTGTGAAGCTCTGGTGAACTCCATGCCCAAGAGGGTTAAGCCAGTACTGGAAAATAATGGTGGCCACACAAAATAGACACTTTGGGCCCAATTTGACATTTTCACTTAGGGGTGTACTCACTTTTGTTGCCAGTGGTTTAGACATTAATGGCTGTGTATTGAGTTATTTTGAGGGGACAGCAAATTTACACTTTTATACAAGCTGTACACTCACTACTTTACATTGCAGTAGTGTCATTTCTTCAATGTTGTCACATGAAAAGATATAAGAAAATATTTACAAAAATGTGAGGGGTGTACTCACTTTTGTGAGATACTGTATATTCACATAGTCAATATTAACATATTCCACAGTTCTTAAAGTAAACCTGTCACTTTGTCCTTGCAGGGCAAAGCGACAGGTTCTCTTGCTATCCCATTTACCACACCATCCCCAGGCCAGAGCTGTGCTCAAGCTTTTGTCAGCTTGGTTGTTGAGCACTGCTTCATGGGAGGAAGTGGAGAGTTATATGTTTCCTCTAAGGCAGGGATCTGCAATTAGCGGACCTCCAGCTGTTGCAAAACTACAAGTCCCATCATGCCTCTGCCTCTGGGTGTCATGCTTGTGGCTGTCAGAGTCTTGCTATGCCTTATGGGAGTTGTAGTTCTGCAACAGCTGGAGGTCCGCTAATTGCATAACCCTGCTCTAAGGGCTCGTTCACACCATATGTGTATGAAAACATGTTGATGTCATGTCAGTTTTTTTCCCCTGCAGAAAAAATCTGCATGCGATACCAGTGTTGTGAACAGCGCACATAGAGAACAATTGTTTTTTTTTGTGCCCTTGCAGAACGCATGCAGAAAAACTGACATCTTGTGAACAAGGCCTAAAGGGCTTCAGCTGGTTAGATCACTTTAAAGACCCCTTCTACAGACCACCTTTTCTTCACTCCTCTACTGCCCGAAGCAATGAAAATGTGACTTTCCCCATGTGACATATGACTGGCCCAGCACTGCCATTTGAAGGGGAAACAGTCAGCCCTGTGTAAGCTCTAACAGGAAATCTGACTTTGGCTTACACTGGCTGTTGTTTCTTGGTCCTTGCAACTGAATGAAGTAGCAGGGGAGCAAAAAGATAGGATGTATATGCTGCTGGGTATTTCACCTGGGTGCACAAAAGCAAAAAAGTAGACAGCCGCTATCATCTTCTTTGAGATGTCAAGTTTTCAGCTTCTGGTTTTTCCAACAGGAGGGTGATGTCATCCCATGCATCCACAAAAGAGTCAGCCATTCCTGCAAAGCCAGAATGTGCTGGTAATGCACATTGAGCTGTGAGGGCCAGGCCTCGCTGCCTCCTAGGATTGCTATGTCACAGTTATCCCAGGAGGCAGTATGTTACTAAGCTGCAACTTTGTGGGTGATATAGTGCCAATCTGCCAGAATCCAAATGCATTTGTACGCACGTGCAGAAATCTACAGAGCAGAGGCGTCACCAGGGGGTGGCTATTGGGGCTACAGCCCCGAGCCTGGGGCCAATAGCCTCGAGTCTCTTGTGCCCAGAATGCAGGGGACAGGGGCGGATTTAGCCGTGGTAGCGCTGGCTCCGGCTCCGCCCCCACCTGACTCTACTTTTGGTCACTGGTTGCTATAGCCGCCTAGCAGCTAGCAACCAGTGACGTCACTGCCCACACTGCCCAACAGTCAAAGCGGAGGAGGATTGCACTTCCCCCTCCTCCGCGATAGTGCTCATGGGGCCTGCGACTTGAGCGTCCCTCCGGTGGCGGCGTCAGTGCAGAGCAGCAGGGATGGGGATACCTGGGCAGCCGGGAAGAGCCCAGGAGGGAGAGAGAGAAGACACCGCCACCTTGAGCAGCATCCCCAGCGTCTCCCAGAGCCTGCACTCCACCTATCAGCGTGCTGGGACTGGAACAGGAAGAAGGCAGGATCGATCAGCGCTCAGGCGGGCGGCTCTCCTCATCTACTCTGGCAGCCTCACACACCAGCACCACGGCTGAGCTGCTGCTGCAGGGGACGAACACATGAAGTCTGAAGTCTGTTTCCTTCTGGTCAGGTAGGTCAGTCAGTGTGTGTATGTCAGGTACCAGGTCAGTGTATGTAGGTCAGTGTGGGTCAGGTAGGTCAGTGTATGTAGGTCAGTGTGGGTCATGTAGGTCAGTGTATGTCGGGTAGGTCAGTGTATGACGGTCAGGTAGGTCATTGTGTGTCGGGTAGGTCAGTGTATGATGGTCAGGTAGGTCAGTCAGGTAGGTCAGTGTATGTAGGTCAGTGTGGGTCAGTCAGGTAGGTCAGTGTGTGTCAGGTAGGTCAGTGTATGAGGTTCAGGTAGGTCAGTGTGTGTCGGGTAGGTCAGTGTGTGTTGGGTAGGTCAGTGTGTGTTGGGTAGGTCAGTGTGTGTCGGGTAGATCAGTGTATGTCAGGTAGGTCAGTGTGTGTCAGTCAGGTAGGTCAGTGTATGTAGGTCAGGTAGGTCACTGTATGATGGTCAGGTAGCTCAGTGTGTGTCGGGTAGGTCAGTGTGTCGGGTAGATCAGTTTATGTAGGTCAGTGTAGGTCAGTGTATGTCAGGTAGGTCAGTGTATGACGGTTAGGTAGGTCAGTGTGTGTTAGTCAGGTAGGTCAGTGTATGTAGGTCAGTGTGTGTCGGGTAGGTCAGTGTGTGTCGGGTAGGTCAGTGTATGACAGTCAGGTAGGTCTGTGTGTGTCGGGTAGATCAGTGTATGCCGGGTAGGTCAGTGTGTGTCAGTCAGGTAGGTCAGTGTATGACGGTTAGGTAGGTCAGTGTGTGTCAGGTAGGTCAGTGTATGTAGGTCAGTGTATGACGGTTAGGTAGGTCAGTGTGTGTCAGGTAGGTCAGTGTGTGTAGGTCAGTGTGGGTCAGGTAGGTCAGTGTATGTAGGTCAGTGTGGGTCAGGTAGGTCAGTGTATGAAGGGCAGTGTGGGTCAGGTAGGTCAGTGTAGGTCAGTGTATGTAGATCAGGTAGGTCAGTGTATGTCGGGTAGGTCAGTGTATGTCGGGTAGGTCAGTGTATGACGGTCAGGTAGGTCAGTGTGTGTCGGGTAGGTCAGTGTATGACGGTCAGGTAGGTCAGTGTATGTCGGGTAGGTCAGTGTATGTAGGTCAGTGTGTGTCAGGTAGGTCAGTGTATGTCGGGTAGGTCAGTGTATGTAGGTCAGTGTGTGTCAGGTAGGTCAGTGTATGTCGGGTAGGTCAGTGTATGACCGTCAGGTATGTCAGTGTGTGTCGGGTAGGTAGGTCAGTGTGTGTCAGGTAGGTCAGTGTATGTAGGTCAGTGTGTATCAGGTAGGTCAGTGTGTGTCAGTGTATGATGGTCAGGTAGGTCAGTGTATGTAGGTCAGTGTGTATCAGGTAGGTCAGTGTGTGTCGGGTAGGTCAGTGTATGATGGTCAGGTAGGTCAGTGTGTGTCGGGTAGGTAGGTCAGTGTGTGTCAGGTAGGTCAGTGTATGTAGGTCAGTGTGTGTCAGGTAGGTCAGTGTATGTAGGTCAGAGTGTATCGGGTAGGTCAGTGTGTGTCAGTGTATGATGGTCAGGTAGGTCAGTGTGTATCAGGTAGGTCAGTGTGTGTCGGGTAGGTCAGTGTATGATGGTCAGGTAGGTCAGTGTGTGTCGGGTCGTTTAGTGTGTGTCAGTGTGTGTCAGGTAGGTCAGTGTATGTATGTCAGGTAGGTCAGTGTGTCTGTCAGGTAGGTCAGTGTATGTCAGGTAGGTAGGTCAGTTTAGTGGTCAGCATGTGAGCTTACCCCCCGCCACACAACCACACAACCCCTCCGCCCAACCAAAAAAACCCAGAGCCACTAGAGGCCCCCCCCCCCCGCCCGTGCCAGCCTTGGACTTCGGGCTGAAGCCCCTGGTCTTTTTGCCACCTAGCAACGCCCCTGCTACAGAGTATGTGCATATGCCCGGCCGGCCTCTGCCAGGTCCCAGATACCTGGAAGACATTGGTAGCTCATCTGTACATGCTTGTTTTTTTTGTAAAATGGGACGCAGAAGAAGGGCTAGGGGAGCGCATTCATGCAGCCGTTAAGTTTTCTGCTTAAGTGAAACAAAAAAGCCTAAACTAATATTATTAATTAACTGACAAAAACTGTAGCTTTGAACACAGAAAGAATAGTATGAATTATTTAGGAGTCAGTTGCTCTTTTCTGGACATTTTTTTTTTGTGACCAACTTCTTTAGTAATTGAACTGAAAAACACAAGTAATCTTATAAATTGACTGATGAATTAAACATTAAAAACCTGTATCCTGGACACAGTATAAGAATGGTAAATTTATTTGAGGGGGCACCTCCAGTCTGGGCCAATTCTGCCATTTCTTCTATACATGGAAAAAATCCAAGTATAAAATACTTTCTGGAAAAGTACTTAGCACCCCCAAATATTTTATATATATTTATTTATTTTTTTAAGCAGAGACCCTGGAGAATAAAATTTGTTCTTGCAACTTTTTTATGTTGCAGGATATTTATCAAATGAAATTTTTCAGGAAAAAATACACTTTAATGAGTTTTAATAAACAAGCACAATATAATACCCAATTTTTGGTAAAATATTAAAGATGATGTTAAGCCGCGTAAATAGATCTAACATGTCACACTTTAAAATAGTTTATGCCCGTGGAACGGCGTCAAACCACAGTACCCAAAAATCTCCATAGGCAATGCTTTAAAAGTCTTTACAGGTTATCAGTTTAGAGTTACACAGGAGTTCTGGTATTAGAATTGTGAACAAATATAAAGGACCCCACACCAACACACAGGGTCTCTGTGCATGTTCTGGCTTTCCTATTTCCAAACAATGCAGAGAGACCCTGTCTGTTGACGGCTTTGCAACTTCACACTGTGAGTTTCTCTGCTTTGCTTTTATGATACGGTGAACCATTTGGGGACCACTGGACGGCACTATAAGCCAATTTACATCAGAGATAAGGAGATATTATTGGATACCCTGAAGATTGTTTATACAGTATATAGATTCTCCATTGATGAAATTCTAATCCACATGCTCATTTGACTCTGTAATAGGGACCAAAGGTTCCATTAGGAGACCTCTTTACTTGGGGTGACAGTGCACCTGGGTATTGCAAGCATTGGATCACACAAGATTTTTTGCAGCACAGTGGTGTATTTCTGTACACACTTTTGTGAGATACTGTATATCGGTCTCAATTGAGTACACCCCTCCCATTTTTGTAAATATTTTATTATATATCTTTTCAGGTGACAACACTGAAGAAATGACACTTTGCTACAATGTAGTGGGTGTACAGCTTGTACAACAGTGTCAATTTGCTGTCCCCTCAAAATAACTCATATAGCCAATAATGTCTAAACCGTTGGCAATAAAAGTGAGTACACCCCTAAGTGAAAATGTCCAAATTGGGCCCAATAAGCCAGGTTCCCTCAAGGTCAGGTGACTCAGTGTTAGAAGGTCTCGAATGGGGAGCAGGTGTGTTAAATTTGGTGTTATCACTCTCTCTCTCATACTAGTCACTGGAAGTTTAACATGGCACCTCATGGCAAAGAACTCTCTGAGGATCTGAAAAAAAAGAATTATTGCTCTACAAAAAGATTTCCAAGACCCTGAAACTGAGCTGCAGTACTGTGGCCAAGACCATACAGCGATTTACCAGGACAGGTTCCACTCAGAATTGGCCTCACCCATGGTTCTTTGGGAAATAGACGTATGAGTGCTGCCAGCATTGCTGCAGAGGTTGAAGGGGTGGGGATCAGCCTGTCAGTGCTCAGACCATACGCCGCACACTGGTCAAATTGGTCTGCAGGGCTGTCCTCCCAGAAGGAAGCCTCTTCTAAAGATGATGCACAAGAAAGCCTGCAAACAGTTTGCTGAAGACAAGCATGGATGCACAGGACATGGATTGCTGGAACCATGTCCTGTGTTCTGAAGAGACCAAGATAAACTTATTTGGTTCAGATGGTGTCAATCGTGTGTCGCGGTAACCAGGTAGGAGTACAAAGACAAGTTTGTTTTTGCCTACAGTCAAGCATAGTGGTGGGAGTGTCATGGTCTGGGGCTGCATAAGTGCTGCCGGCACTGGGGAGCTACAGCTCATTGAGGGAACCATGAATGCCAAAATGTACTGCGACATACTGAAGCAGAGCATGATCCCCTGAAGACGACGCAGAAGTCCGGGCTACCGCTAGCAAAAAAACGGCAGAAGATAGCGGAGGAGCCGGCAGAAGAACCGGACACCGGGAGAAGAGGCCGGAGAGCGGGAGAAGATGATGTACCCCATACTCATTCACACAGGGTGGAGGGCCGGGATCTGGGGGCCCGCTTATTAAAAGGAGGCTCCCGGATTCCGATAAGCCCCTCCCCTGGAGACCCCGACAACCAACAGCCAGGGTTGTCGGGAAGAGGCCCTTGTCCTCATCAACATGGGGACAAGGCGCTTTGGGGTGGGGGGCCCCCAGGGCGCCCCCTCCCCCCAAAGCACCCCCATGTTAAAGGGCATGTGGCCTGGTACGGTTCAGGAGGGGGGGGGGGGGGCACTCGCTCGTCCCCACCCCCTTTCCTGACCGGCCAGGCTCCGTGCTCGGATAAGGGTTTGGTATGGATTTTGGGGGAACCCCCACGCCATTTTTCAGCATAGGGGTTCCCCTTAAAATCCATACCAGACTGAAGGGCCTGGCATGCCCCTGAAGGGGAACCCATGCCGTTTTTTTTTATTTAAAATTTGGCATGGAGTTCACCCTCAAGATTCATACCAAACACAGTGCCTGGCATTGGCGGGGATCCAAGTCAGATCCCCGCACCAGTGTGAACCCGGCTCGCAAGGTGTCAATCTCACCGATAAAAGACAACTCAGACAATTCAGAAGTTGACCAAAGGGTGGTGGTAAAGAGATGAAAAACCACGCGATTTGGTGAAAGTTGGGTGAAAAAGTTCTGCTGTGTGTATGCAATACAAACTTTATGGCCAACGCCCTTCTTACAAAAATCCAAGGGAAAGCTTGTACAAAGTCCTATCGTGTGTATGAGGCTTAACATCCACCAGCTCCATGAGATCGTCATGGTGGAGTAGAAGAGAACTCCAATGGCAATCTGTGAAGCTCTGGTGAACTCCATGCCGAAGAGGGTTTAAGGCAGTGCTGAAAAATAATGGTGGCCATACAAAATATTGAAACTTTGGGCCCAATTTGGACATTTTCACTTAGGGGTGTACTCACTTTTGTTGCCAGCGGCTTAGACATTAATGGCTGTGTGTTGAGTTATTATGAGGGGACAGCAAATTTACATGGTTATACAAGCTGTACACTACTTTACATTGTAGCAAAGTGTCATTTCTTCAGTGTTGTCACATGAAAAGATATAAAAAAAAAATAAAAAAAATATTACTACCACACAGTGAAGGGATAGTGAGTACCAGTGCACAGGCATGAATGTCCCATAAACATTAGATAAACAAAACATGCCGGCAACACGAATGCTTCTTCTGATGTTCCAGAGCACAAACAGCAGGGCTACATCTCAAATCCTGATGCGTTTCAGCCTAAGCCTTCCTCATAGTATGCTGCTCAATAATAGCAACATAAGAAGAAGCATTGGTGTTGCCAGCATCTTTTGTTTATCATATATTATTGTGTCTTTATTTTTTTTATTCTTTTTCATATTTATTTTCAATGTCAATGTTGCATCCTTATGAATTTTTAAGTCACTAAAAGAACAACAATTTGTCCTCATTCTTATATACAGTCCATCTAAGGGCCCTTTCACACATGCAGAACCGCCTGGCAGTTTTTCAGGCGGATCTGAACTGTCACTCCCTACAGCTCTACAGAGCGTCGGATGTCAGCGGTGACATGGCCGCTGACATCAGATTCACTCCGCAAAATCCAGACGGATGGATGTCCTATTTTTCATCTGTCTGGCAGATCGGATGAAAACGGACAGACGGTCCGTAATCATCCGATCCCCTCATAGGGGAGAGCGGACTCTGACAGGTCCATCCCTGCACAGAGTGCAGAGATGGACTTGTCATCCGCCAGCTCAGGGGGGGGGGGATCAACGGAGTGATCCCCGCGGAGTAGTGAAAACTGACAGCCCCGTG
Source organism: Lithobates septentrionalis (assembly GCA_037952835.1). Taxonomy (NCBI): domain Eukaryota; kingdom Metazoa; phylum Chordata; class Amphibia; order Anura; family Ranidae; genus Lithobates; species Lithobates septentrionalis. Next base: position 87,373 of record JBBDGP010003754.1, read on the forward strand.
TGAAAGGGGCCCAACTGTTTGTCAGCAGCTATTTTTAGATCTGCGAGCATGATTTCTATGATGTTTTAATGTTAGTTAATACTTAAACAAAGCTATTATATCAATAATAGAAAATAAACGCTTGCTTTTATTGCCTGTCCCCAAGTCTCTGGTGCAGGAAGAACAAAAAGGAAGAATGACAGCATTCTAAAGACGCAGGGGATTACCGGATCACGTCAGAGGTTACATGCAAACAGGTACAAAGGTATACAAGCAGGTTGTGTAGTATGCAGGTGTGGCAATGAAAGTACCTGGAGGTAGTAATATTTTTACTGTACTAAAGTAAACAGTGATATCTTGACAAACATCCATTTCAAATAAAAGTTGAGAGGATTATTTATAATATGTAAAATTTCAGATATAATCCTCTAAACCAAGATGCTTGACCCCTGTAGGACTGGGTTCACATGATTGGCTCAAAGGAGGCTTCTAGCAGGTGATTCGAACATGGAGATGACAGAACAAAGATTAATGGGTCCATCGAGTCTGCCCATTGTTTTTCTTTTTACTTATATATGTTTTTGTTAACGTTTGTTGTATTATAGATCTGTGTTTGACCCAAGCATGTTTGAATCTACATACTGTTGACTCACTACCGCTGCTGGAAGTCTATTCTAAGCATCAATTACCCTTTTGGTGAAATAATACTTTCTAAGATTACTTTTGAACCTTTCTCCTGCTAGTTTGAAGCCATGTCCCCGTTCTTGATCTTAACTTCATATTGAAAATAGTGCCCTTAACCCCTACCAAGCCCCCCCCCCGTATGGTTTGCAGTCTGGGGATTTTGTAGCAGGTATAGAATTACACTCTAGCTTTTTTTGCAGTTTGAAAAAATAACTAAAAATAAGCAGCGGCCATTGCAGGATTGCATTGAGTTATTTCAGTCAAGAAGCAATTGACTCCTGCATTCTACAGATTAGGTATCTACCATCGTAATCCAATGTAGCTATTGAGGACAATGTGTGTATCCATGAATTGTAGAGATAGATAGAGATATATATATATATATATATATATATATATATATATATATATATATAACAGCTAAATACTAAATCAGAGACAAAAATTATTTATATCTGCTACAAATTTCACCAACAGTTTCTGAAAGATAAAAAAAAAAACAAAAAACCCATCCGTTGTTAAAAGGATACTAAAGGCTTGTTTTTTTTTTTGTTAAAAATAACAAACATGTTATAATTTCCTGCTCTGTGAAATGGTTTTGCACAGAGCGCCCAGACCCCCCTCTTCTTGGGTCTGTTTGGCACTCCTGGCCTCTCCCTCCTATTGAGTGGGCACTCAACGGGAGGGAGGGGCCAGGAGTGCCGAAGAGGGACCCAAGAAGAGGGGGGTCTGGGCGCTCTCTGTGCAAAAGAATTTCACACTAACCAAGCAGCTTGCTATGGGGGTACCTGAGCCGAGCTGCAGCTTCCAGTGTCAGTTCAGCAAGGCCCCACCACCTCTCTCATTGGCTGACTGACAGCAGCGGGAGCCAATAGCACCACTGTCTCAGCCAGTGAGGAGGGCAGTCCCAGGCAGGTGAGACACACCAGCAACATCGCTGGATCTAGATGGGGCTCAGGCAAGTATTGGGGCTGATGCACACAGGTTTTTATTTTTATTTTTTATCTTAATGCACAGAAGGCAAAAACCTTAAAACCTTCTGCCTTTACAACCACTAAGTCTAACATGTACTTGTAAACTGATGGGAAGTATATGTTTTTTTTTTTTTGGAGGGGTGGGGGGACACAACACATTAGTTATGCAGAATGGTGTGTATGCCATTAGCTGCAGATGACTCCTCACTGCTATAAAAGTGAACTGCAACCTCTATACAGAAAAAGTCACACCAGCTACCTGCACCCTTCCTCTCCATACACAGAACTCGTTTGACTACAATCAAACAATGCATGGTATTCTGCCAATGGGCAGTGAAGCAGTTGAATGACAGGATTCCACGTCCTGGTCACAGATTTGAATGCATTGTGGAATAGTAAACGGAGTTCTATGAATATGGGGGGGGGGGGGGGGCGTGCAACTGTTCAGTATAGCCAATCCTGCAGGTAACTTTTACAGTGCCAGAAGACAGCCACTGAAGATGGTATTCGGCAACTGTGATGGGCAAATGGGGGGGGGGGGGGGGGCATGAACTAGCAAGCACTAGAAAGTCAGAATAGAAGCTGCACTCCTTACAGTACTTGAGCTTGTAATGATGTGCGCTTGAAGGAAAGGCCATACATGGTGACTTTGCATCTGGTTCTGGCACAGCATCATCACTCCAAATAAATGCCACTTTATTATTGGGTACACCTGTTCAATTGCTTGGTAACACAAATTGCAAATCGGCCAATCACATGGCCGCAACTCAATACATTTAGGCATCTAGATGTGGTTTGACGTTCAAACCAAGCATCAGAATGGGGAAGAAAGGGGATTAAAGTGACTTTTAATGTGACATGATTGATGGTGCCAGACAGGCTGGTCTGAGTATTTCAAAAACTACTGGGATTTTCATACAACCACCTCTAGGGTTTACATAGAATGGTCCAAAAAAAAAAAAAAAAAAAAAGAAAAGAAAAAAAATCCAGTGAGCGGTAGTTGTTTGGGCAAAAAGACCTTGTTGATGTCAGGGGAGAATGGGCAGACTCGAGATGATAGAAAGGCAACAGTAATGCCCGGTAAACACGGTCGGATTTTCCGACAGAAAAAGTGCGATCGGATTGTATTGACGGAAATTCCGATCGTGTGTGGGCTCCATCGGAATTTTTCCGTCGGAATTTCCGACACACAAAGTTTGAGAGCAAGATATAAAATTTTCCAACAACAAAATCCGATCGGTTAAATTCCGATCGTGTGTACACAAATCAGACGCACAAAGTGCCACGCATGCTCAGAATAAAGAGACGAAAGCTATTGGCTACTGCCCCGTTTATAGTCCCGACATACGTGTTTTACGTCACCGCGTTCAGAACGATCGGATTTTCCGACATTTTTGTCTGACCGTGTGTATGTAAGACAAGTTTGAGCCAACATCAGTCGGAAAAAAATCCATGGATTTTGTTGTTGGAATGTCCGATCGTGTGTACATGGCATTACTCAAATAACCACTCGTTACAACCAAGGTATGCAGAATACCATCTCTGAACACACAACACATCAAACCTTTTAGCAGAAGACAACACCGGGTGCCACTCCTGTCAGCCAAGAACAGGAAACTGATGCTTCAATTGGCACAGGCTTACCAAAATTGGACAATAGAATATTGGGAAAACGTTGCCTGGTCTAATGAGTCTCAATTTCAGCTGCAACATTCAAATGGTAGGGTCAGAATTTGGTGTATAGAACATGAAAGCATAGATCCATCCTGCCTTGTATCAACGGTTCAGGCTGGTGGTGGTGCAATGGTGTGGGGGATATTTTCTTGGCACACTTTGGGTCCCTTAGTACCAATTGAGCATAGTTTAACCACTTCCCGCTCGGTCAATAGCATATTGACGTCCGGGAAGTGGTTCTGTTATCCTGACTAGGCGTCATATGACGTCCAGCAGGATAACATGCTGGCGCGCGCCCGCGAGTGCGGCGTGTCAGTTTGACACGCCACATCTCCGATCGTGACAAGAAGCCTCTGCCACCTTATCAGTGCCAACTCATCAGTGCCTGTCAGTGAAGGAGAAAACAAAATTTTATAACCGAAACAAAGAAAAACTTTTTTTTTTTTTTCAAGCATTTTGGTCTTTTAGTTGGTTTAGTAAAAAAAAACAAAAACCCAGTGGTGATCAAATACCACCAAAAGAAAGCTCTATTAGTGGGAAGAAAATGATAAAAATTTAGTTTGGGTACAGCGTTGTATGACCGCGCAATAGTGATTCAAACGGCGCCGAAAGCTGAAAATAGTCCTGGGCAGGAAGGGGTGAAAGTGCCTGATATTGAAGTGGTCAAACACCACGGCCTACCTGAGTATTGTTGCTCACTGTGTCCATCCCTTTAGGACTACATTGTACCCATCTTCTGATGGCTACTTCCAGCAGGATAATGCACCATGTCACAAAGCTCAAATCATCAAAAATTGGTTTCTTGAACACAACAATGAATTCATTGTACTCTAATGGCCTCCACAGTCACCATATCTTAATCCAATAGAACACCTTTGGGATGTGGTAGAACATGAGATTCACAGCATGGATGTGCAGCGAACAAATCTGCAGCAACAGCGTGATGCGAGCGGGTCAAGGCAGTTCTGAAGGCAAAAGGGATCCAACCCAGTATTAGCAACACACACACACACACACACACACACATCTGTGCTCATAAATTTACATACCCTGGCAGAATTTATGATTTCTTGGCCATTTTTCAGAGAATATGAAAAACTTTTTTCAAATCGTGGTTAGTGTTTGGCTGAAGCCATTTATTATCAACTGTTTACGCTTTTTAAATCATAATGACAACAGAAACTACCCAAATGACCCTGATCAAAAGTTTACATACCCTGGTGATTTTGGCCTGATAACATGCACACAGTTTGACACAAAGTGCTTTGAATGGCTATTAAAAAGGTAACCATCCTCATCTGTGATCTATTTGCTTGTAATTGGTGTGTGTGTATAAAAGGTCAATGAGTTTCTGAACTCCTGACAGACCCTTGCATCTTTCATCCAGTGCTGCACTGACTTTTCTGGATTCTGAGTCATGGGCACAGGAAATTTGGTCAAAATTGATGGCAAGATGAATGCAGTATGTTATCAAAAATTACTGGAGGCACATTTGCATTCATCAGCCAGGAAGCTGCGCATGGGACGTACTTGGACTTTCCAACATGACAATGATCCAAAACACAAGGCCAAGTCCACCTGTCATTGGCTACAGCAGAATAAAGTGAAGGTTCTGGAGTAGCCATCTCAGTCTCCTGACTGCAATATCATTGAGCCACTCTGGGGAGATCTCAAACGTGCAGTTCATGCAAGACAGCCCAAGAATTTACAGGAACTGGGAGGCTTTTTGCCAAGAGGAATGTGCAGCTTTACCATCTGAGAAGATAAAGAGCCTCATCCACAAATGACTTCAAGCTCTCATTGATGGTAAAGGGGCAATACATGGTATTAAGAAATGGGGTATGTAAACTTTTGATCAGGGTCATTCGGGTATTTTCTGTTGTCATTATGATTTAAAAAGGCTCTAGCCAAACACTGAGTTTGTGTTATTCATATTCTCAGAAAAATGGGCAAGAAATCAAATTCTGCCACGGTATGTAAACTTATGAGCACAAAATATATATATATATATATATATATATATATATATATATATATATATATATATATATATATATATATATATATATATATATATATATATATATATATATATATATATATATATATATATATATATATATACATACACACATACACACACATATATACATATATACATACACACACACACACACACACACACGATACTGGGTTGGAGTATCAGTGTATGAGCAACTTCAGTTAGCACAACCAGTTTTTCTGGATTTAAAGTGATTGTAAAGCTTTGATTATTTAAAAAAAAAAAAAAAAACACCAAACATGTCATACTTACCTCCACTGTGCAGCTCGTTTTGCGCAGAGTGGCCCTGAACACCGTCTTCCGGGGTCCCTCGGCAGCTCCTTCCGACATCAGATAACCCCCTAGGAGACGCGTGCTCTGTTACCTCTCGGGCACGCTCCCAAGTCCATCATTCAGGTCTCCTACTCTGCTAGAAAGGGAGCTGTTTTGCAGTAGAGCTGTGTAAATGTCAAATCTGGATGGACAGACATACAAATCCTTTGGAAGGAAAAACAGCCTTCTTATTTGTGCTTCTTCTGTGTATGCATTAAGAGCTGACAGGTTTGGGCTTGTGGATGCTTAAAAAAAAAAAAAAAAAAAAAAGCCTTAAATGATCAAACCACATCAAAAAAATGTTTTTGCATTGCTGGACAGAAAAGGTATGCGTCGGGAAATGTACTCCATTATAATTAAATAACCGTTAAATGACTGCAGAAATGTCTTTTACCAATAATTCGTCAATTTTGGCACTGAAATATTTTTATTATCATTCTGTTAATGACATGGCAAGACATTACATTCTATCATAAAAAACAGCATTACAATTCTTTTGACAGGCAGGAAAATAGGAGATTAGCTCTAGAAATGCAGAAAATAATTATTAGCATAAAAATACAGCTTTTTCTTCTCCCAGTGATCATTTTTGTTAAGTACAGGAATTCCTGCTCCCCCAACAAACATTAGGTAGTAAAGCCAGTAAATAAGGCCTCCCAAAGCAGATGTAAAGAGGGTGGGAAGCTTATTAGTTTTCAATATTGCACAAGCTAATTTCAAAATCATTTAAAATTTCATATTTACATTTGCGAGATACAACAGCTACATAATTTACGTACAAAACAATACTAACAATAAGCAGGTAAAATTACAAAACCAAAAAAATAAATTTACCTATACAGTACTTTCACGGAGAAGAAATTCAGAAACACTACTGATGTTACACCAGTAGGTGACAGCATAGATACACTTATGTACATTATTGGCAGTTATTTGCCAGCACAGCCCTAGAAATGTAACGGGCTGAATATCATTTGTGGTTAAGAGGCAAAAAAAAAAAAAAGTCAACTTGCAATATGACAAGTGTTAAAATTATGGAACTTTACGAGCAAGGGTCATAGGCAATCCATTAATAAACCAACAGCAATAAAAGTGACATTGGGGATATGTAGGAAACATTTACAAAATAGAACAGGTAAAACACCAGCTTTTAAATTGAATCTGCCTGATAAGCGTTTTAATCCCCAATTTAATTTAAATTTGATGAGGAAAGTCTAAAAATAAAATGTGTGTGACAGAAGATTTTGCCAGTGTATTTGTTTTGATATAATGCTGGAAAATATTATGGGTAATGATATTCATACCAATTTAATAAGGTAAAGGGCAAAATGTCATAATGGACATCAACCAAATAAACAGATTTCTGAAATCCAACTGCCTGCTATTGCCAAGTGCAGATCGTTGCTCTTGTTCTTTAGATTCTAGGGTTATACAGAATTATGTTCCCATGAGGAACATAATTAAATGATAGGTGCATTTGACTTGCAGTTGACCACCTTCAAGTGGGTTTTGTATTCCTATAGACTTCCATAGGGAAGAAAAACCTGCTGACAGCAAACAAAAACCCAGTTGACAGATCCATACCTTTCCAATTTAAAATCGCCCTACCTTTATAGGTCTTGAATGAGAGAAATTCAGGAGCACAAAGTGCAGCCCACAGGACAGGTAATAGGGTTTATAAATAGTGCACAGTGAGGTCATTTACAAAAATTGAAAGAAAATGGAAGAATAGGCTTTATTTTTAGTAACTGCTCCACTTTTGTTCAAGTTCTTGGAAAATAAACCCAAGACAAGACATGGGGCCATCTGCTGAAAGTTCCCACTGTATTTGTAGTTTGTACACATTGAGCAGTACAGTTGAGGAATAAGGCTCCATTCACATCAGCGCATCTCCAAAGTCATGATTTTGATTCAACTTTACACTATAGATCAAAGTCCCACAAAAGAAGTGCAGGCACCTTTTCAAAGTCGCTGCAACTTTAGGTCGCACTGATTGAAAAGAATGATGTGCACTTTGTCATGCGACTTTGATGTCCAAGGTTGCATGACAAAATCGCACAAGTGTGAATAGACTCTTAGGGCTTGATTTACTAAAGGCAAATAGACGGATCTTTGCAAAGTGCAGTTGCTGCAGAGCCTAGTAAATGAGGCAACGCTTCACTTTGCAAAAAAAGTACCCAATCGCTTGCAAGGAGAATGGGAAAAAAAAAAAATGGAAGTCCGCAGAGCTTTTGCTCATTTACCAAGCTCTGGAGCAACTGCTCTTGCAGAGTGCAGCTGCTCTTGCAGAGTGCAGCTGCTCTTGCAGAGTGCAACTGCTCTTGCAGAGTGCAACTGCTCTTGCAGAGTGCAACTGCTCTTGCAGAGTGCAACTGCTCTTGCAGAGTGCAACTGCTCTTGCAGAGTGCAACTGCTCTTGCAGAGTGCAACTGCACTTGCAGAGTGCAACTGCACTTGCAGAGTGCAACTGCACTTGCAGAGTGCAACTGCACTTTGCAAAAGTGCAAAGTATATTTGCCTTTAGTAAATCAACCCCTTAATGTCTCATTCTGAATGGCTGTTTAATCGTTAGCTGGACATACCAAGCGTGCAAAATTATCTGCAATAGGCAGTCCAGGCTGTATACTATGCACCCGTCAGTGCTCTAAGTCCCTCTTTTACCCTCAAATCATATGATACTGAAATTAGAGAGAGAATTGGTTGCCACGGTGTGATCATAGAGCAAGAGCAGAAACAGTGGATCTTTTGCTGGCCATACACTTTATAATCTGACTGTACAACCCTCGGTTTAACGAGGACAAAATTAAACAACCTATTCAATGTATTTTAACTCAGACAGACCCTTGCACTACACAGTTGATAAGGAGACAATCAGTTTGTATATAGCGTGTAGTCAGCCTTGAACCCACATTTACGAAACCACCAGTTCAGAGCAGCCGGCATTTTAACAGACTCCTGCATTATTCGGGTATAAGAACATGAAGCCCTTTTGAACATTTCATTTCAGAGCAATGTAAACCGAGTTAGATAAGAAAATATTTGGTCCTTGGTACATTAGCATAAAACAGAACTAGGCTACGAAAATCTGAATCCTAAACCATAAAGATCTAAAACAGACTGCATTCACACTTTGACACAGAAGCTTGCACAGCATTAAATTCAGTCTCTCGCTCTCTCTCAAACTGCCATAAAACATTGACAAATTAGATCCAAAAAAGGCTGCAGAGCATCCGCCCAGATATCGGTCATTTCCTCATGTGGAGTGTGTCCTGGAATTTGGTACTGGTATATCGAGCATGGAATCCTTTTTTATTGATGGTGTCATCGGTGTGGAAGAGAATCATGATAGAGTCTCCAGCGGAATAGATTTCTTCAGGAGGCTAAAGAAAAAAAAGAAAAAAAGTACATATATCAGGGAAAAGTACTACGGCAAGTATAAAATACAATTCCTACAGCAAAATAATGCAGATAAACTATTTCCGGTATAAAAGGGAAAAGTGGGTATATTGCCAATAAAGCCCAAGTGAAACTAATTTAAATCCATGTGCAGATTCTTAGTTTGTTTTCTTTCTAAAGCCACCTTAGAAGAAAAGCCTGTCCCTGCCAGCAACCTACAAAGTGAGACCCTTGCTCTATGGGTCCAGCATACCCAACTACTGAGTCACTCATGCTCCCTGCTGATTGGAGCACTCAAGATTTGACTCAGCAGGGGTGTGAGAGATCGACTCTTTCCCACACAGCACAGCATGCTGGCAGAGGATAGGCTTTTGTTCTCAAGCTGTGTCTGCTTTTCAAAAGAAAACCTTAAGACTCCACACACCTTCTGTCCTGATACACCTGGAATGTAGTGAGCGGATTTAAAGCTGAGTTCCAGTAGTCTGTTTTTATTAAAAGTCAAACAGAAAAAACAAAAATATCCCCGCGCTATCATAAAAAAAAAAAACCCCAAAGGAAGCAGTTCAACTGTGAAAAAAAATCACAACAAAACGGGAAAAACAAAGAAAAAAAGAAAAGAAAAAAAACTGCGCTATAAAGTGAAAATGCAAAAAGTCAGTATATGCAATAAAATCAATATATGCAATAAACACATACATATGCATCCAATGACATCAGATCATTAGTGTAAAAAATAGTAGCAAAGTCCATAGACGTAAAGAAGGTAAGAGAAATCCCCTGGTAGTTCTCCGTGGAAAACAAGCACACCCTGCACAGTGATCCCCCACCACCAAACCTATGCGCTTACCAGATGGAAAGCACAATAAGGCACATCTCAGGACTAGATCCAGATCAGGCTGTTTAAGCAGTAAACCACTAATCCAGATACTGCTATGGATGATAAGCGTGTAGACTGGGTCCCGGTATCCCATCTACGATGGCCCTCCGTCAGAGGCGTAACTAGAACCTTCAGGGCCCGGTGCAAGAAACAATGATGGGCCCCCCCCCACCTTCCATCCGAGCTCCAGGCTTCCAATTTTGGGAGGGTATCCATGGACATCCTCCCAAAACCGTGCTTCCCGCATGCCCCCTGGGACGTGCATCCAGCGCAATCACAGTTGCCCTTTACCATGTGATGTCAACTGATCACATGTAAACAGACTTGTCGGTTATCCGCAGCCCTTTCTTCCCGTGCTGTGTCTGTGTGAGGAAAGGATTGCCGTTAACGGTCAAGAATGTCAGTAAATTGTTTACACTGATAATCAGTGCCCCAATCATCAGTGCCACCTATCAGTGCCCATCAATGCCGCCTACAAGTGTTACCCATCAGTGCTCATTAATGCTGCCTATTAGTGCCCATCAAATCTGCCTATCAGCACTACCTATCAGTGCTCATTATTGCAGTGTCCATCCATGCCACCTATCGGTACTCTTCAATACTGCCCATCAGTGCCCATCAATACTGCCTTAGTTCTGCCTATCAGTGTTCCTCAGTGCCCATCCGTGCAGCCTATGAGTTCTGCCTATCAGTGCTCATCAATGCCTATCAATGCCTCCCATCAGTGCAGCCTAGCAGTGCCCCCTTTCAGTGTCTCCTATCAGTGCCCCCTATCAGTGCCTCCCTTCAGTGCTCATCAGTAAATCCCATTGGTGCCTCCCATCGGTGCCCCCTATCAATGCTCATCAGTAAATCCTATCAGCGCCCCCCATCAGCGCCCCCCATCGGCGTCCCCCATCGGCGTCCCCCATCGGCGTCCCCCATCGGTGTCCCCCATCGGTGTCCCCCATCGGTGTCCCCCATCAGTGCCTCCCATCGGTGTCCCCCATCAGTGCCTCCCATCAGTGTGCCTCCCATCGGTGTCCCCTATCAGTGCCTCCCATTGGTGTCCCCTATCAGTGCCTCCCCTTCAGTGCTCATCAGTAAATCTTATTAGTGCCCCCCATCAGTGCCTATCACTGTCACATGTCCTGTCTTCTCAGGACAGCACGGCTCTGAGCGGAGAGCGTGTCTCTCCAGTGGCATCACTAGGGTTGGTGTCACCCGGTGAGGAAAAAATTGTTGTCACCCCCCTCCACTAACTATAGCCCCCCCCTCAGTACAGAACCCCCTCCACCAACTGCAGACCCCCCTCTCAGTATAGATCCTCCTCACCAAGTACAGACCCCCCTCTCGCAGTATAGATCCTCCTCACCAAGTACAGACCCCATCCATCAGTATAGCCCCCCTCATTTCAGACCCCCCATCTATCAGCATAGACTCCCATCCATCAGTGTAGACCCCCTTAGTGCAGACCCCCATCTATCAGTGTAGACCCCCCTCTATCACTATAGACCCCAGTGTAGACCCCCCTCCATCAGTGCAGACCTCCCCTCCATCACTGCAGACCCCCTCTCCATCACTGCAGACCCCCCCTCCATCAGTTCACATCCCCCCCCTCGGTACAGACCCCCCCTCCCTCATTGCAGACCCCCCTCCATCAGTGCAGGCCCCCCACAATGCAGACCACCCCCCCTCCATCAGTGCAGACCCCCCTCAGTGCAGACCATCCCACTCCATCAGCACACCCCCCCTCAGTGCAGACCCCCCATCAATGCAGACCCCACTCAGTGCAGACCCCCTCCATCAATGCAGACCCCCCTCCCTCCATCAATGCAGACCCCCCTCAGTGCAGACCCCCACCTCATCAATGCAGACCCCCCCTCAGTGCAGACCCCCCTCCCTCCATCAATGCAGACCCCACTCAGTGCAGACCCCCCTCCCTCCATCAATGCAGACCCCCCTCAGTGCAGACCCCCACCTCATCAATGCAGACCCCCCCTCAGTGCAGACCCCCCTCCATCAATGCAGACCCCCCTCCATCAATGCAGACCCCCCTCCATCAATGCAGACCCCCCTCCATCAATGCAGACCCCCCTCCATCAATGCAGACCCCCCTCCATCAATGCAGACCCCCCTTAGTGCAGACCTCCACCCCATCAATGCAGACCCCACTCAGTGCTGACCCCCCTCCCTCCATCAATGCAGACCCACCCTTCAGTGCAGACCCCCACCCCATCAATGCAGACCCCCCTCAGTGCAGACCCCCATCCCATCAATGCAGACCACTGTCCCTCCATCAGTGCAGACCCCCCTCCCATAGTGTTCCCCCAGCACATGTCTATTTGAATACAAACTTTACAGACCTCAGAACAGCGCGGTAGGGCACACCGGCATGTGTCCCTCGGACTCCTCCCCCTCCGTAACCAGAGAGGAGGGGGAGGCGGCTTCGGTCCACTCCGCTGTACGCCCGTGTCTCTCATCTAACAGCAGAGACACCGGCATTGTTTGTTTTATTTCCCTGCTCTCCGTGTGTCCTCTCTCGCACGGCATGACAGAGGACACACAGCTGATCTCCCCCCTCCCCTCTCCTGTGTGCTCCGCGGGCAGTCAAGTGTGAAGCTAAGAAGCTCACATTTCCCGCGGAGCACACAGGAGAGGGGAGGGGGGAGATCAGCTGTGTGTCCTCTGTCATGCCGTGCGAGAGAGAGGACAAACGATGCCAGTGTCTCTGCTGCTGTTAGATGAGACACGCTCAGCATCAGAGCGCTGTGAAGAGCAACCCCGCTGGGCCCCCCCCACAGTGGCGGAATGCCAGGCTAAGTCGCAAGTGCGACTGTTGCGACCCCGGTAATTCTGCCACTGCCCTTCATACAACGTGGCTCCAACCATACCCCAACCCGAGTTAATCACATAGGGGTAGAATTGGCTGCCTTTCTTCTACCCCTATGTGATTAACTCGGGTTGGTGAATGGTTGGAGCCACGTTGTACGGAGGGCCATCGTAGATAGGATACCGGGACCTAGTCTACACGCTTATCATCCATAGCGGTATCTGGATTAGTGGTTTACTGCTCAAACAGCCTGATCTGGATATAGTCCTGAGATGTGCCTTATTGTGCTTTCCATCTGGTAAGCGCATATGTTTGGTGGTGGAGGATCACTGTGCAGGGTGTGCTTGTTTTCCACTTTCACTTGATTTCCACAGAGAACTACCAGGGGATTTCTCTTACCTTCTTTTTTTTTTTTTTCAATCAAATTTTTTTTATTACTTTTTCAAGTTATACATTATTCAACATAAACAGTATACAAAACATCCCTTTATAACATTTAATAACCTATAACACAGCCGGACTCATCATAAGCATATTATCTTAACCATGCTTTATACTTTACTCTTCCTCCATATTAACTCACGGAAGAGAGAATTACAAACCAATCCCTCCCAATCCAATGAGTTATGTATTATATACATTAGTTGCTGCATCCAAATCATCTTCATCAAATTTACACGGCCTGCTACAGATAGGGGGAGCCGACACCAGATGTTTTTTTCCTTTTAAATTTTTCTAGTAACGGAGCTAGATTATCTCTAATATAATGGGTTGGGTTGTTAGCTAAAACTATACCCAAATACTTGAACTTCTCCACCACCCTAAAACAGGGCATCCCCTGAGGGAGAGAGCCAGCAGTCGAGTCAACCGGGAGAAGTGTAGATTTCTCCCAGTTGACTATCAACCCCGATACCCTCCCAAATCATTCCACTAACTGCATTGCCTTTACTAGTGATGGCCCTCTGTCACCCAAAAATAACAGAACGTCGTCAGCATATAACGCTATTCTTTCCTCACCCCCTTTTCTTTTATAACTCTGCAGACCGGGTGAGTTTCTTACTACCTCCGCAAAAGGCTCCATTGCTAGGGCGAACAGCAGGGGCGAAAGTGGACACCCCTGCCTGGTTCCCCTCTCAAGGGAGATCCGTTCCGAATATGCGTTGTTTAATTTTAATCTAGCGCTAGGGAGCGGATATAATATTTTAAGCCAATTAATGAACAGGGGGCCAAACCCATATTTTTCCAGTACCCACCATAAATAACCCCATTCCAGAGTGTCGAATGCCTTGGCAATATCCAAGGACAAGACAGCTCTGGAACCTTCATTCTCTACCGGAGTCTGGAGATTCAAATAAGTCCTTCTTATATTTTTACCTTCTTTACATCTATGGACTCTGCTATTATTTTTTACACTAATGATCTGATGTCATTGGATGCATATCTTTATTAAAAGTCAGCAGCTACAAAAAGTGTAGCTGCTGACTTTTACTAAAAACACACTCACCTGTCCCGCGATCCAGCCACACCAAGCCTCGGTTCTCTCCCCCACCTCTCCCTGGTAACCAACATTACTAGTGTGGGCATCCGGCGGTGACAGCTTGCAGCTTCACAGCTGGGTGCGTACTGTGCATCCTGAATGGCAGGGCAATCTTCTGGGACCTGTGATGTGTGCCAGAAGATTGCAGGGAGGGAAGGGAAGAGGAGAACTTCCGCTTGAGTGGCCTAGGTGGCCTGAGCAGAAACGGGAGATGGGAACCCCCCGAAAAATGACATGCCAAATGTGGCCTGCAAGGGGCAGAACTCAGCTTTAAACAAGTTTAAAACGAATATCTAAAATATCTTTTCATCATTTGAAAAAAACAACAACCCCCCCCCCCCCAAAAAAAAAAAACAATCACCACACAGTAGGTTACAGAGATTTTAGAGAGAAAGCCATGCAACAGGGAAGGAAATGGATATTCTGTATATACAGTACTCATCATTTTACTTGGCTTAACATACTACTTCGTCTAGACCAAACAAAAAACTGAACTGGTACATTCAGTAGTACACCGATTTAATCCATATACACAGCTATTTATAATCAGCCTATCTATGCTGAACTGGCCGAATTTGGTCCATGTATGGCTGACTTTAGGCAGTCCATGGATTAATACTTTTTTTTGTTCAACCAGCAGATGGGGAAATGGGGGAATCCTCCTCACTGAGCTATTGTATTGTGACAGCAGGGAGGATTCCCTGCCGTCAGAATACACGGATAAGACATTTCAGGCTACAGCCTGCAGTGCTGACTGAGCTGGCAAAATCCGACAGGACAGTTGTACAGAAGTTGATCGTTACATCGACTTCTGTATAACCTCACTGCCCATACATGGTTCAAAGTTTGGCAGAGCCCATTAAGTATTAATACCAAGCATTAGGAAAAAATAAAAATAATAATCCAATTTTTTTTCTTATTCATTAAACCTTTTCTCTTTAGGGTTTCTACTCCTAAAACTTTTGTTAACTTCTGGTTAGCGTTTACAGTGAGCTTTTACAAGGTGTCCACTGAGAGGACAGCTTTTCCCGTTGGAGATCAAATAATCATTCATGAGATCCAATATGGATTCATGAAAATAAAGGCTTTCAATAGTTATTTTACTACAGGAAATGTACACTTAACAACCCCACACCAATGTGATGTTTTGTGAACTGTACACAAGTGAAAATTATAGAAATAACATAAGATAATTCATTAAAGCGGAACTTCAGTCTTTTTTTTTTTAAACTTTCCATCTATTAAATCCTTTGCCCTTGTTGTTTTAACTTTGGATAGTAAAACACTTTTTTTTCTGCCAGTAAATACATTATACAGCCCACTTCCTGTTTGTCTGGTAAAAAGGCCTAGGCTTATGACATCATGCACAGCTCGCTCTCTCACGCTTATGAGAGTTTGCCAGGAAGGGAGGGGGATGAGTCATAAGAGCTGGACCTGTGTGTCTGTAAACCCAGGAAGTGAACAGGTAGCAGCTTCAGCTGCCCACAGTTAAAATGGCTGCAGCCAGACTCAGTGGAGGGAGATTTCTGCAGCATATTTGGCTAGTACAGAATCACAGTATATATAAAATAATATGCAAAGTAGTTGGAGGGAAGTTTCAGAATGGCAAAGATGTTTTTATTACAAATTATGTGAGCAGACTGCAGTTCCTCTTTAATGTGGCTTAGTGAATGAATGCTAGGAGGGGTTTTTAGAAAAGGGATGCACTGTAGAACCCTGAGCTGGAGGAAGAATACCGCACAAGCGTTACCAAAGAGCATGGCAAAGAGCAGGGCAGTAACAGAGCAGGCAAAAGGCAGAGCAGTAACTAAGATCATGAAGGCATGCAGAAACCAAAAACGTTTTTCACCTTACATATAGCAAGTTAGAGGGGGTGGATCACATACATTTTATGAATCTTCTAGAAGGCAAAATAGTACCAATGTTTTTGAAGTCCACTTTTAAATAGAG
The DNA here is from genome assembly GCA_037952835.1 of Lithobates septentrionalis. Lineage (NCBI taxonomy): Eukaryota > Metazoa > Chordata > Amphibia > Anura > Ranidae > Lithobates > Lithobates septentrionalis. The sequence continues at coordinate 103,630 of JBBDGP010003754.1, forward strand.
TGGAGAAGAGTTAAAATTTTTAGATCTGTCTGACCCCAATTAGGAGATTTTCCTTAAATTTCTGGTGCCAACATAGACAGCACTTGTACTACACATCACTTTAGGAGATATCACATACTCTGAACCTCTGAAATGCATCAACCTCAACTAACGCTGCAACACAAGATGTTCTCAGAGTATACAAACCAAGGTTTCTTTATGCTATATGTGTAAATGTCTATGCTGCACTGTTACGATGTTAATTAATGCTGTATCGGTTCCTGTGGACCTGTTTCCAGTAATAAAAAAATTGTGGCACCAGGTAAGCCCAGAAAAATGTAAAACACACCCCACCTACTCTATGGGTAACAGCACTACCTATACACTGTAAATAAAATCCACATAAAAATATAGATATCATGTGCAATCATAAGTCATATCAATATCACATGCACTCAAATTATATCAGAATACCAAATGTGATCTCAAACACTGAACCAATGCAATCAATGTACTTCAGGTGACAATACTACACCTTCACTACAGTGCTCCAAACACAAATACAAGGACAGGGTGTACTCACTTCAGAGGACCTGGTACATAGACTTCACACCACACTCAGAGTTTTGACTCCTTATATCAACAAGAGTCAAAACCAGCATGTGTAGTTCTAGCCAATGTGTTATGGCTTCCATATACAATTATTTTTTTCCTTCTGTTCCAATATAAATTGTGGTTCCAGCTTATATCAGAATGGGCGTTTCCATATGCCCCATTAGGGAAGGAAGCAAGAAGGAAGGAGGATAGCCCACAGTGAAAAGCACCACTGTTTTATTTAAAAATTTAAAAAAAATACATTTAGAGTGAAAAATGATGATTGCTTTAGAAAAGCATTGGATTCCAGGATTAAAGATGGCCCGGCATGTATTACCAGAGCCAGAAGTGATGTCCAACTGAACGTACCTGGCCAACATGTTTCGTCATAGGAAATTACATCATGTCATTTACTATGGCAAAAGGCATTGAGGGGGTCCCTCTGGTTTGACTTCTGGCACCAGAAATTTTTATTACGTGGGCCATCCTTCTCTCTTCCTTAATGGGACATATGGAGTACCACGTCCTGGTTTAAGCTGGAACCACCATTTATATTGGAACATAAAGGAAAAACAAAATCGCTTGGAGTATATGGAAGCTATAACACCTTGGCTAGAACTACACATGCTGGTTTTGACTTGTTGATGCAAGGAGTCAAAACTCTGGTGAGCGTGGTGTGAAGTCTCTGTGCCAGGTTTTCTGGAGTGAGCACACAGTGGAGTGAGTACACCCTGTCCCTGTCTTAGTTTGAAGCACTGTAATGAAGGAGTGGTACTGTCACCCGAATAGCACATTGATTGCATTGGATCACAGCGATTGAGATCACATTTGGACTTTTATTGCTGATCTGATTTATGAGACCGCATGATATTGATAGGATTTATGATTGTACATGATTTGTTTTTATGTGGATTTAATTACAGTGTATAGGTAACGCCGTTACCCATAGGGTAGGTGCGGGACTTTTTTTTTAGTTTCTTTAGTCGTTTACACAGCATAACAGCAGCAACCTGAGTTTTTGCTCATCTTTTTTTTCATCACCGTTTTTCACTATTTTGTTTGACATTAACATATCCATAGCACGGGTTACTATTTTTTTATCTACACAAGGCCAAAAAAAAAATAAATTCCCCATTTTATTAAGAAAAGTGATTTGCCTTTACTTTGTTTTGGATAAAGCACAAACGTGTTAGACCCCCAAGTAAGCTTGGCGTTTCCCCACCACTTCCTGCCCTGACAGGAATGGAGGTCAAGTCACCCCAATAGGAACACGGCAATGGGAAAAAAAAAAAAAAAAAAAAAAAAACACGTACTGGGGGTCTAACACATTTGTGCTTTATCCAAAACAAAATAAAATTTGTTAGAATGTCTTTTGTTGCCCTCTAAAAACGTACCCCTGATCCACAATATCTTGCCAGCCTTGGAGCGGTACGGTCATATCCATCATAGATTTCTACGTAATCATAACCACAATCTGATTCTTCCTCCATTTCAAATGTTTCAAAGATTAATTCCACACCATAGCCATCTTCTGCTACAATAACCCACTCACAGTTCAACTGTACTGGGTAATTGTTATCGCCATACTGGGCATGGGAATACAGATCCTTGGTCTGGATCTCAGCTTTTAAGCGCCCTCCACATTCTACATAGGAAATAAAAAAAATAAAATAAAAAAAAAGCAAACAACAACATACGTTAATAGGATTACATCCAAAAAAAAAAAGAAAAAAAAAAAAAGAAATAAAAAAAAACACAAGCAAGGCTGTACATTGCTTTTAAAAGACTAGTGCATTTTTTTTAGGTCAGCTTCATTTTAAAAAAAGCTTTAGTAGTCAAAAGAATACAATCAGTAAAGTATATGCATATACCTGTACTATATTTGGCCTGGAATCCTTTTCTCTGCACTGAAGCATCAGAATAAAAATGCAGAAACATATTGTTTGTTGATGCAATTACAGGCTCTGGTTTTGTGCTGCCGCAAAATCGCCCAAGAATGGGGAATTTACTGGTTGGTCCATCGTACAGTTCAAGGTGATCATAAGCACATTCCTGGTGCAGTTCAATTTCAAAGTCATTGAAAACCTAAGAGTATAATTATGGTCAGTAGAATACACATCTTTATAAGCAAGGTGAGCTCAGACACACTATTTGGGAAGAATATCATTGTTTCCCATAAACCGCTTTAAGAGTCAACAGAATGGTTAAAACCATGTACTGTATATTCAAAGCTATAGGCCAATTCACCCCATTTGTCCATCTGACCATGGTATTCGAGAATAAAAGCGATGGAAAAGCTACCATTTTACAGTTGTTGAAATGAAAATTGAGGGGTAATGTTCCAGGGGGGTGGAAAGTTAGTAGATGGTTTCTTTCATTTCCTGATGCAACTCTGGGACAGGAAATGAAGGGAAATCTCCCAATAGGACAAAGATCACACAAAAACTGACAGATTTTAAACTTCCCTATCCAGAAAAAAATAAAAATAAATACACTTTACAAAGAATTATGTGCAGTTTCCAGAACCAAGATCATCTTCACCAGTACTACAATTTCTTAGAGGACCTCATCTAGGAAATACTGGGTTCATTATGCAAAGTTCAGTTTATAAAACCCAAAAGACTACATCAATTTGAGGCTAAAATGGACAACAAAATACCAATGACTTGGAAGTCAACCTATTTATGAAATCACAATGGATTATTCCCCACCATGGTTGTTATACTTGTTTACAGTTTCTAAGAAAGAAAGGTAAGACAATGTCCGATCAAAATTTTCTGATACTGCTGACCATCCGCTACTTTGAGGGAACACAGATGAACCTCTTACTACACTGGGGAATATTTCTCCACAAGAGGATTTAGACAAAAATATGGAATTTACCTTTATTTTATTTTTTTTAGAATTCTTTATTTTAAAAGGGTATGCATCATAACAAAAAAAGACAATGAAATTCACATCTGTTAAGGTCATAAGCCATCATGTATAATGTAAGCCAAAGTGCAATACCTTTAATAATTTAGCATTCCTATCTCATATTCATGGAAGGACACTTACAAGTTTGACTCTATGGCCAGCAGTAGTGGATATGCCCCATGTGCACTCCTTGCGGCTTGGATACTTCTCAGGATAACTTGGGCTTGAAATGGTTCCCTCAGCATTCACAAGTCTGTGTTCACAGCCAGCTAGAGATAAGCACTGTGTTAGCAACATGCAATGATTTAAACAATGCACTGGCCTTTTGCATTCATATATTTTGGAACTTAAAGTGGAGGTCCGCCCAACGCTGCAAAAATTAAAAGCCAGCAGCTGCACATACTGCAGCTGCTGACTTAATAATCGGACACTTACCTGTCCTGGAGTCCAGCAATGTCGGCACCGCAGCTGATGTTTCCATCAGCTGTTGGGTGCATGCCGCCTCCATTGCGAGTAAGGGAACACGGCAGTGAAGCTTTACAGCTTCACGCTGGGAACCCTAACTGCGCATGCGGCCGGGGAAGGAGTGCAGGCGGTGACTTCAATACCTGTGGCTGAGGCTCCCGGAAGTGGGAACAGGATACCTGTGAAAGACAGGTACCCTGCCCCCCCCCCCCAAAAGGTGCCAAATGTGGCACCTTAGGGGGGGAAGGAATACAACAAGCGGAAGCTCCACTTTTGGGTGGAACTCCGCTTTAAGTTATGTAAAATATTCCATAGTAACCAAGACCTGCACGAATTGCAGTAAATGTTGGCAAATTAATAAGCATCTACCCACATCAGTCCCTGCATAAAGCACATTAGACCTTAAATACAGGAACAAATATGTAATACATTGCGGCTTCCATGTCCTTGGATGTGACAGCTACATTGGTGTCTTTTTTTTTTTTCCTTTCGCCTGGTGATCCTTTTTGTCCTAGGGTGACAATGCTCACTGTACTATATCTATGGAGAAGCAGCGTCGCACAAGGACAGGAAGTGTTATGCCTACAGAACACTTCCCTCTCATCATAACATAGGGGAGGTGTTCTGTAGTCCACAGAGAACCAATAACACTGTTGGTATATTTAAGGAAAGGAAGCCAATGGGAAAGGAAGCCAATGGGAAAAGTTAATTGTTAGGGTACACCAGGGCTGGCCCAAGAATGAAATGCTGAACCCACAGCCCCCCCCCCCCCAAAAAAAATGCACTCACCAAAAGGCCCCCACATCCAAATCAATACATTTATCAGGAAGTCAGGTTTACATGCAACAGCACCTTGTCTATACGCAAAGATATATGACATACCATTATGTTCAATTCCAAACCACAATAGCTTTACTGGCACAGTGATTGCACTGATGGGGCACCGGATCGTGCCAGCTCGCTCTGCTACAGCATTTCTCTCTCCTCTCACCGCAAGCTGAACTGGCAATGACGCTGGTTTGATGTCATTGGACGGAGTGATCAAGTGGTAAATGCTGCTGTCATTGGCCCTTTACTCCGATCGTGAGGGCCGAGTCCGCAGGTTTCACTTCCGAGAAGGACGAGACTGGGAGGCAGTCATATGATGGCCTCCCAGAACTAGCTGGCCGCGCTGTAGCCGTCAATCGTCTATAGCGCGGTCGGTAAGTGGGAGGGACATGCATAGATAAAGCAACCAATTAAGCAGGCCTGCGGCCTGCCGCTCACATTACCTAAATTTACTGTAAAATAAAACTCACCAGCTGACAAAGTGGTACCTGAGTGAGCCTCTTAGTCTGTCTTGCAGCACTGGTGGTGTCCATGATGAGCGGGTAGTTGTGCTGTTCTATGCTGTGATGTGCTCCAGGCAGCCTGGCCTTCCAGCCGGGAAACCTGCACCGCCCTAACCCATGCGCCGCTCTGGCTCTGCCTCAAGTCATGCCCACCCACTCCAAATCAATGCCGCTGGCCATTGTGACTCATCCCACTCGGCTGCTCCCCAGGCGTACACAGGAGCAGGAGGTAGAGAGACCGTACCGGCAATGACTGTATAATGCTGGCTGCTGCGCTGCCTGTTTCTGGCAGGCACTGGCGGCCGCAACACTGAGCCCAACACTGAGCTATACCATTACCGGGTGGTTGCCGCTATAGTGCTAAAATAGCGCCTGCAAAGCGCCCTGAAAGAGCCGCTCAATTCACTCCAATGTGAAAGCCCCGAGGGTGTCAGTTTGGCTCAGCGTTAATCCCAAGCAGCATCAGATTAGTGCCAGTAGCGCTAACACCCACGCACACACCATACACCTCCCTTACTAGTATAGTGTCTGAACGGATCAATATCTTTTTTTTTGACAGTAAGAGTTTATTTATTTTAAGAAAAAAGAAAATTATAAAATACAAATAGCATGAACATAGTCAGTACAGTATTTGCCACCAGATCATAACTCAGTGGGATTTAACTATTGCCAGGCAAACGGAAAATCAGAGTTTCCAAAGGTGAAAAGCAGTCTGTAGTAAAGAATATGTCTATTTTTAACTACCAATATCAAATGGTTCAGTACGAATAAGGGGGGGTGCATATACTTTATACAAACAGAGATATTCTTAGCTTGTACCTAACATTCTCCTGCTAAAGATATAACGAGAAGGAGATTATTTCGGTCCGGGGGGGAGGGGAGGGAAGGGAGAGAATAGGGAAAAGGGGGAGGAAGGAAGGAGGGGAAGGGAGGAAAACGGGGAAGGGAGGGAAGCAGGGGGGGGGGGGATGAGGGGGGAGAGATAAACCAGAGATCGACCCACAGCCACTCCCAGCTCCCCAGTGGCTTATGGATGCAGTACCATAACAGTTGCATATAATAGGAATTCACTGCTTTAGGCATCAGACCAGTTTGACCATATTTTTTCAAATTTTGCCGGGCAGTTTCTACTTTCATACGTAATTTTGTATAATGGAAGGACTTTATTGATTGCATTTCGTCATGCGGCAACTGTGGGGAGCTCTGTACCCTTCCATTTCAACAGGATTTCTCTTCTTGCATAATAGAGGGCAAAAGTCAAGCATAATAATTTGGTATAGCGGTCACCTTCTACATCCCCGAGATAGCTGAGCAAGAAGACAAGAGGGTCCAGTGTCAACGCGGCGCCACAGACTTCCGTTAGTACCTCCGCTACTCCTCTCCAGTATGGATGGATCTTGGGACAAGTCCATACCATATGGAAGAAGGAGCCTCGTTCGGTGGAGCATCTCGTGCACAATGGGCTGTGAGAGGGGTATATGTTGGCCAACCTTTGTGGGGTATAGTATGCCCTATGCAGGAATTTTAATTGCACAAAACGATCTCTGGACGCTATCATAGAAGGAATAAACGTGGAAACACATTCTTCCCATATCTCTTAGTCTAGGTTGGGAATGTCTACCTTCCACTTGGCCAGCAAGTGTGAGGTGTCCGTGTCGTGAGCCACTGTAAGATGCATGTAGAGGGTGGAAAGTGGTTTGTGCAAAAGTTCTGATGTAAGAAGTCTCTCAATAGAGTCAGAAGTCATAGTGATTGGGCTAGGGAATTGGGAGGTAAGGGCATGTCGGAGCTGCCAGTAACGAAATTGGAAGGATCGAGGAAGTTTAAATGCTTGTTTTAGTTCCAGGAATGTTAGGATCTTGCCGTTTGGCATTATTTGCTTAAGGGTAACAATGCCCTTCACTGCCCATGCCGCCGGGTCAGGTACTGTATTCAGGTGGGGAAGAGAGGGATTGCCCCAAAGGGGTGTATGAGGGGAGACCACCATGGGGTCACGATGTGCCGTCCGGGAGCACTGCCAAACCCGTATAGTGGTCTTCATAGGCATCGTAACAGCCGGGTGTGCTTTACACCCCCTGAAGACTAGATTAGAAAGGGCCGCATATGAACCAAGGATTGCGGCTTCGAGGGTAACTGGGTTCTGCCTAGGCTGGGAAAACCACCAGCGGACGGTAACCAAAACCGCCGCCCAGTAATATAAGGAAATTTGGGAGGGCCAGGCCACCTCCAGAGAGGGGAAGATAAAGGGTCCGTCTGGCCACTCTAGGAGGTTTACCCGCCCAGACAAAGTCACTCACAATGCTGTCGAGTCTCCGGAATAGAGCCCGGGGTATATGAACAGGAGTGTGACGAAAAAAACAGTTTGGGCATATACACCATTTTGATTCGATTCCCTCTGCCCACCGGCGTAAGTGGGAGCTTGCGCCAAGTAGTGCACTGTTTGGTAAGCTTATCCAACACCGGAAGAATATTACGTTCCAGGTATCCATCTAAGGACAAGGCCACTCTGACGCCCAAATACGTGAACTCTTCAACCCATCCAAGAGGGGTCAGAGTGTCAATGCGAGGTAGGGATGAATGAAGTGGAAAGAGGACTGACTTGTCCCAGTTGATACGGACTCCTGAAAAGCGGCTGAAGGCATCAAACTGAGACAAGGCAGCCCTCAAGGACCCGGAGGCATCAGCTAAATAAAGGAGGGAATCATCGGCATAAAGGGACAGTTTCTCCTCCAGTGGGCCTACTTTGATACCCCTAATAGCTCGGTCACTTCTAATATGAGCCGCCAGCGGCTCCAGGGCCAAGGCAAACAATGCCGGGGACAGCGGACATCCCTGCCGAGTCCCCCGCTCCAAGAGAAAGGGTTCCGAGAGGTTACCCCCTGTGCGTATTCGAGCCCTTGGATGTGCGTACAACATCTGAATCCAGGAGAGAAAAACCGGACCAAAACCAAATCTGGAAAGGACCCTCCACAGGTAGCCCCACTCGACCGAGTCAAAAGCTTTCTCTGCGTCGAGTGAGGCTACCACCCCAGGGCTCCCCGGGTCAGCCACCGCAATATGAGTGTGCAATCTACGGATATTTATAGCTGTACCTCTACCGGGCATGAACCCCGTTTGGTCCGGATGAGTCAGGGTCGTGATGACTTTATTTAAACGGTTGGCAAGGATTTTGGCTAGGACCTTCGCATCAACATTTAGGAGAGAAATAGGGCGGTAAGACGCACAGAGGGTAAGGTCCTTCCCCGGTTTCGGAATGAGCACTATGACTGCTTCGTTCATCGAGGCCGGGAGGGCCCCAGTTTTTAAAGCTGAGCTAAAAACCATCTGTAATCTAGGGGCTAGTTCTTCCATGTAAATCTTATAGAACTCTACTGGGAAGCCGTCTGGACCCAGTGTTTTCCCTGTCTGCATCATTTTGAGGGCTTTTTGTATCTCTTCCAATTGGATGGGAGCGTCCAGATTGTTTGCTGCGGTGGGTGTAAGGACTGGGATGTCAATTTCCCCCAAATAGTCAGTGAGGGCTTGTTGGTCATATACTACTCGTGAGCTATATAATTGCTGATAGTAATTGGTGAAGCATCTGTTCCACTGGGGAGGAATGAAGTGTCCCATCCTGGTCCCTGATCTGCGCTATTGCCGTTACCCCGGATTGTTCCCTGGAGAGCCAGGCCAAAAGGCGACCTGTCTTCTCTCCCTGCTCAAATATGTGTTGGGATTGGTATAATAGCTTCTTTTGTGTCAGGGAGGTCTGTGTCAATAAGGTTTGTTGGATAAGGGATTGGAGTGTGGTATAGTCTTGTGGGTCGCGAGACCGGACATAAAGAGCCTCTTGCCTAATCGCCTCAGCCTCAAGTCTAGTAAGTTCTGCCCTGCGTAGTCTCCTTACTTTAGCAATAATACATTGGTAATGCCCCCTTGATGAGGCCTTAAAGGCCTCCCAAACAGTGTTATCAGGGGCGGTGCCCGGGTTGACTTCCCAAAATTGCTGCATCGATTCCCGAAACTGAGAGTCCACATCTGTATCAGATATCCAGAATCTGGACAACCTCCAGAGTCTATCCGACGGAGTTGCCGTCAGTTCCAGGGATAGCAGCAGCGGGGCGTGGTCCGAGATCCCCCGTGGAAGTATGCTGATGTCTCGAACTCTGGGAAGGACAGGGGCCGCCACATAGGCCAGGTCTATACGAGAGAATGATCTATGCGTGGCTGAGTGGCATGTAAATGCTTTAGTTTGAGGGTTTTTCCATCTCCATACATCCACCAGACCATATGTGTCAGCCCAGTCCGCTAAATCATGGCGAGCCGTACCGCCCACTGAGCTCCTATCCAACCCAGAGTCCGGAACCAGGTTGAAGTCTCCCATTAGCACCACATTATCTGGGGGAAACCGAGCCAGCCCTCCCGAGATTAAATTGAGGACCCTGAAGGAAGCCGGGGGGGGGGGGCAGGTATACACCCACCAGCACCCATGGTAGGTCATATATCAGAGCGTGTATTAGCACATATCTCCCATCAGGATCCAAAACTAAACCAAGGAGTTTAAAAGGGAGAGTCTTTAGGACCAAGATGCTAACCCCTCTAGCAAAGTTGGAATAGGTAGATTGGTAGTGATAGCCTACCCAAGGTTTCTTTAGGCTGAGGGTTTTGCTACCAATCAAATGTGTCTCCTGTAACACACAAATATGGGGGTTATGCTTTTTGATAAATTGAAACACTAAGGAGCGTTTCAGTGGAGAGTTTAGACCCTGTGTGTTCCAGGAGAGGATATCAAGGTTAGTCATGTATACAGTTTAATTATTAAAGAAACAGGATATATGTTGCATACAAGTCCCGGTGCACCGCCGGCCATCACAAGGGACGCCTGACGTGAACCAAGGCTTGGCAAGAGTTCTAGTAGGCTGAGCAAACAGTACTGTCAAATAGAAAACAAAAAACTGGGAGCCAGAAACATGGCTCAACATCCCCAAACCTCCCCCCACCCCACCCGACCCCCCAACATGGAGGCAGGTTTGTAACCCAAAATTTGCTACAGCCCAAAGGCTAGTCATGGAGGCAGTGAACTAGAGGCAACCAACCTCTGAGAATCAAAAAATAGTCAAGTGTACTTTAAGTTCCGGTAAGGAAGAGGTGGTGTGGATCACCCGGAGCCCCGGGGGCACAAAGCTTGCGGTAGTTGCCGAGTGTCCCCGACCCCAGCTGGGATCGAGGATTTGCTGGAAAAACTAGCAGGGGGAAGGAGGGGGGGAGAAGGGGGGAGGAAAGTACAAAAGGCAGGTGGCTACTGGGGCCCTATCCTGTCCCAAAGAGGATAAGGCGTCACATCTGCGTCCTTGGTGACAACCCAGGATTAATGAGGAAACCCATCTTTTGTCCAGCAGTAGACAGTATCAATAAAGGGTATTTATATATAAGGAGAAGTTCAGAGTTTCACACCGAGCGTCTCTCCTAACCCCACGCTGGAACTTGGAGAAACCTGTGTGCCACTAGGGATGTACTGGAGGGAGGGAGTGTGGGCTAGGTCCAGAGTCACAAGTTCAGAGGGGGTACTGAACAAATAGCCCCCGGGTGCCCTTGATGATATGATAGGGGATTTACAGAGGTGTCCAGTATCGATCCCTCCCTTCTAGGAACAAAACCCATGCAGATTCTCCAGCAGTGTACTTACCATTCGAAGGTGACTTCCACCTGGAAAATTGTATCAGCCCATGCAGCCGCTTCTCTGGGAGAGGTGAAGAACTGCACTTTTTCGCCATCCTGCACCCTCAGTTTGGCTGGGAATAGCATACTATACTTGATTCCTTTCTCTCTCAACATGGCACGAACATGGTCGAAAGATTTCCGCTGCCTCTGTGTCTCTACAGAGTAGTCTGGAAAGATGAGAATTTTCATAGTGTAGGTCTCCTTGCAAGCGAGCAGAGCGGAGCACTGTATCCCTGTCTCTGTAATGCAGGAGTTTGAAAATGAAAGTGCGCGGCGGCGCTCCCTATGGGCCTCTGCTAGCAGGCATTCGATGGGCTCGTTCGATGGAGAAGTGCGGGGAAAACTGTGCTTTCGGGAGGAGAGTTGGTAGCAATTTCTCCATAAATCCGACCGGGTCTGTCCCCTCTGCACCCTCCGGGAGACAGAGGACCCGGAGATTATTCCTCCGATTCCGGTTCTCGGAGTCTTCGGCCCTGAATTCAAGTGCTTTCACTTTCGTTTTCAGAATCTGAATGTCCTCATGGTGTTCTCTCTGCACGTCCTCTGAGGTAGAGACCCGCCGTTCCACCTCCCCCACTCGCTCCCTGAAACGGTCCATGTCCCGGCGAATGAGAACGGTTTCTTCCTGGACATGGTCTATTTTGATGGTGAGAGTGGCCTGGCATGTGGAGATAGCCTGCATCAGGGCCTCAAACGCCTGGGATCCAGCCTGGATCGCGCCGTCCGGCGGGGCGGATGTCTGCGTCTCCATGTGGTGAGCCTAAGGAAGAGAAGGCCCGGGCTTCGGCGGCCTTCGCGTATGCTCAGGAACTCGCGGTTTCTGTGCCCCTTTTTTGTATCTGCGCATTCCCCGAGTCACAGGGGAGACCTCGGTGTATTTGGCGGGGCGGTATGTGCAAAATCCACAACAGGATTTTAGAAGGATTTAAGTCCGGAGTGGGAGCTCTGGTACTACACGTCCGCTCCCAGCGCCATCTTGGACACGCCCCCACGGATCAATATCTTTGATCTGATCAGAATCATATTAGCGTCCCCAGTAGTTTAGTGTTCCCAAAAACGCGGAATTAGCAGGATCAGCCCAGACACCTGCTAGCACCTGTGTTTAGCCCCTCCGCTCAGCCCACCCAAGTGCAGTATCAATAGATCACTGACAAAACACAACACACATAACCGTAGTGTTCGCAATGTCAGGCTTGATCCCTGCGAACGCCAAGTTTTTTTTTTTGGCGATTGAAGCAGCCGCCAACAACCAGTTGCTCTTTTGCCTGCGAGTCGCACTAGTTGTACCTGTAAATTTAGAGGCCAAAATGTCCAGACAGAGGTACACTAGTGAAGAGGCATACACGTTGCTGAGCATGACAGATTAGAGCGATTGTCAGATTCAGGCCAAGCATACAAACTGGTAGAGTGCAGTGGCACCCTGACAGATAGCTCTGACAACGTAGTGGTCCCTGCTAAGGTCAGGTGTACCCGACCCTGTGCTTCTAGTTTTTGAGGTGCAAGAGCCACAGGGCTCTCATATGGAGCAGAGAGCCAGTACTAGTGCCGCTCATCCTTCTGGTGAACTGGCAAGCACCAGCGGCCTAGTAAATCCTGGTCGTAGACAAACCAGCACTGCAGTATCACGTGGCGAGTCCCATTAGTGCAGTTCAAGCTGGTGCAGTGGCCAGCACAAGTAGTGTTCCGCAGCCACCAAGAGTTCGAACACAGGCCAGCAGAGCCCATAGTGCCCTTCCCGCTGCATATGCCAATCCTAATTGGGAGCCCACCACTTCGGCAGCGCCCGAACTGCCCCCCTATTCACTGGCCAAACCTGGAATTCAGGTGGAAACTGTTGATTTTACGTCACTTGGATTTTTATTCACGGTTTACCATCACAGGAGATCTCTATAGATCTATTGTGGACCAAAGCAATTTGTATGCTGGTCAATTCATTGTCGCTAATCCCCAGTTGACCCTTGCCAAAGAACGGAAACCGTAATAGGTTTCCAAATTTAATACCTTTTTAGGCCATACGATTGGCTCCACAAAATTCGACCCCTTGTAAACCACTTCAACCAACAGTTTGCAGCCTTGTTTATTCCCGATCAAGTTGTTTGTGTTGACGAGTCCCTGAATAAATTTTCTGCCCGCTTGTCTTTCAAACAGTATCTCCCCAGCAAGCGTGCCAGATATGGGGTCAAGTTGTATAAGCTTTGTGACAGGGCAACAGGCTATACAGAAAGTTTTATGGTTTACGTGGGAAAAGACAGTCACGTGGAGCCCCCCCCCCCCCCCCAACTGCTCAGACTACATAGGGAGCGCTGGCAAGATTGTTTGGGCCTTGGTGTCACCCTTATTTGGAAAGGGGTACCACTTGTACGTGGACAATTATTACACAAGCATGCCACTTTAGTCACCTTTTTGTGGAATTGGCGCATGTGGCTCCATGCGATCTAATCGCTGGGGCTTCCCCCAGCGGCTTGTAGATTCACGACTTAGATGGGGGGACAGAGCCTGCTTGAAGTGTAATAATTTGCTCGCAGTGAAGTGTAGGGATACACGGAAACAGCGGCTGGTGGTGTTAAGCCCCTCTGTGTCCACAAATACAACCTTAACATGGGAGGTGTGGACTTCAACGACCAGATGGCGCCGTACTTAATTGCTCATAAGGCCAGACGCTGGTATAAAAAAAAAATAGGATTTTTTTTATAACCGCTTACCTGTAAAATCCTTTTCTTTGAGTACATCACGGGACACAGAGCCACAGTAATTACTGTATGGGTTATATGGCACCTTCAGGTGATGGACACTGGCACACCCTAGACCGGAAGTTCAATTCCCCATATAACCCCTCCCCTTACCGAGAGTACCTCAGTTTTGTAGCAAAGCAATACACGTGTAACCAAAAAGAGGGGAGGGTCCTCTGTGTCCCGTGATGTACTCCAAGAAAAGGATTTTACAGGTAAGCCGTTATAAAAAATCCTATTTTCTTTATCGTACATCACAGGACACAGAGACACAGTAATTACTGTATGGCATGTCCCAGAGCAATGCCACCTGAGGGGAGGGGACACAAACAAAAAGAGGGTGCAATCAGATCTGAGTACCTATACTGCCGCCTGCAGTGCACTGCACCCAAAGGCGATATCCTCATGCCTTCTTACATCCACCTGATAGAATCTGGTGAATGCATTGACTGAAGACCAGGTTGTGGCTTTGCAGATTTGAGCCATGGAGGCTTAGTGATGCACTGCCCACGAAGCACTAACAGCCCTGGTGGAGTGTGCTTTGATAAGGTGGAACCTTCCTCTTCAAACCATAAGCTTGAATAATTATTTGCCAAATCCACTTGGCAATAGTGAATTTCAACTATCCTTTCCTAGGACCTTCAGGCAACACAAACAAAACATCTGTTTTCCGAATCTGAGCAGTCTTCAAATAGATTTTGCTTTCACTACATCCAAAGAATGTAGTGACTTTTTCCTTAGAACAGGGTTCTGGAAAAAATTAAAGGTAAAAAACAAAATCCTGATTTAGGTGAAAACCTGAAACCACCTTTGGCAGAAAGCTAGGATGAGGACGCAATACTACTCTATCCTTGTGAATGATTAAATATGGTTCTTTACAGGAAAGAGCCGCCAACTCTGATACCCTTCTTGACGAAGAAATGGCTACCAGAAAAACTAGCTTCCTTGTCAAAAGGACCAAATGAATATGTCGTATCGGCTCAAAAGGCTGTTTCTGTAATGCTGACAGAACTAAATTCAAGTCCCAAGGGTTCAGGGGTGCTCTAACCGGTGGATTAAGCAGTGTTCCCCCCTGTATAAAGCTTCGGACCAAAGATTGCGAAGCAAGCGGACGTTGAAACAATACCGATAAGGCCAAGACCTGGCCCTTGATCGTACTCAAGGCCAGTTTCATCTCTAGCCCCATTTGCAGAAAGGAAAGAATTCTACCTATGACATACTTCCTAGGATGCCAACCCCTGGATTCACACCAGGAAACATATGCCTTCCAGACTTTATAATAAATGACTCTGGAAGCTGGCTTCCTTGCATTAATCAAGGTAGACATCACTGAGCCTGAAAGCCCAGGATTCTTCAGAATGTGTGTTTCAATAGCCAAACCGTTAAATTTAGCGTTTGTAAAGTAGGATGGAACACTGGTCCCTGCGATAGCAGGTCTGTAATAGAGGTCGACCGATATGGGTTTTTCTCTGGCCGATGCCAAAGCCGATATTTAGAAATTGCGGTGGCCGATGGCCGATATAGGATGCCGATTTTTTAGGGCCGATATATTAGGCCGATTTTTTTTTTTTTCCCTTCATCTCATAAAATCTAACAGTTAGACCCCTTTCACACTGGGGCGTTTTTCAGGCGCTTTTGGGCTAAAAACAGCGCCTGTAAAACGGCTCCCCTGCAGTCTGTGTGAAAGCTCGAGTGCTTTCACACTGAGGCGATGTGCTGGCAGGAT
Organism: Lithobates septentrionalis; assembly: GCA_037952835.1. NCBI lineage: Eukaryota > Metazoa > Chordata > Amphibia > Anura > Ranidae > Lithobates > Lithobates septentrionalis. The sequence goes on from JBBDGP010003754.1 coordinate 119,070, forward strand.
GTTAAAAAAAAAGTCCTGCAAGCGGCATCTTTGGAGCGGTGTATAGCGCTCCTCCACCACTCCTGCCCATTGAAATGAATGCGCACCGCTGCCGAAGCGCCTGCAAAGCGTTTCGGCAGCAGCGCTTCAGGGGCGCATTTAACCCCTTCTTCGGGCGCTAGCTGGGTTATAAGCGCCCCGCTAGCAGCCGAATAGCGCCGCTAAAATTAACAGCATTTTACCGTCAACGCATGCCCGCTCCAGTGTGAAAGCAGCCTTAAGTAATAAGTGATACAGAAATTTTTTTATATTTAAACATTTATTAAACAAAACAAACCTCCAATCAGTTCACTTGTATGTAGAATTTAGATTAAAAAAAATAACTATATCTTAAATATTAAATACACAAAAACAGGTAATCAAAACTTTTGGACGAAAAAAAATGGGCTAACTTTACTGCTTTTTTTTTTTATTTCATTAGTGTATTTTTTTTTAAAAAATTGCGTTTGAAAGACCGCTGCGCAAATACCGTGTGACATAAAATATTGCAACAACCGCTATTTTATTCCCTAGGGTCTCTGCTAAAAAAAATATATATAATGTTTGGGGGTTCTCAGTGATTTTATAGCAGAAAATACAGGATTTTTACTTGTAAGCAACAAGTGTCAGAAAAGATTTAGTCTTTAAATGGTTAAACTGAAAACTTCTCCACGGAGTTCAGTCTATTGATAAAAGAACCTGAAAGAGATACAATGTATCTTCTTATCAGACTTGGCAGGCTGCCCAGAGGAGGAGAGAAGAAAACTTCAGACAACTTGCAATTGACTTCAATTACAGAAGTCATTTGCAAGTCACGCTGAATCGGCTTTTTTTTTATCAGCACAATCGGCCGATGCCGATTAAGTAAAAAAAGCCAAATATCGGCCGATATATCGGCCGACCTCTAGTCTGTAAGTGGTGGTAGGGGCCATGGGGCCCCTACCACCATCTTTACCATTTCTGCATACCAAGATCTTCTGGGCCACAAGAACTACCGACTTCCCTTTCCCCCTTGATCCTCCGAAGAAGTCGAGGTAGCAGCAGAATAGGAGGGAATGCATAAATCAGTGAGAACTGATCCCATGGGGTCACCAACGCATCTGTCGCATGCGAGTGGATCCCTTGTTTTGACACAAAGTTGTCGACTTTGTTGTTGAACCTGGACGCAAACAGATCTACATCCGGGATACCCCATGTTTAGCATATAGCCAGGAAGATGTCGGGGTGAAGGGACCATTCCCCCGGGAACAACTGCTGGCGACTTAAATAGTCTGCCTGCCAGTTCTCTACCCCTGGTATGAAGATTAGCGATATGCACGGCGCAGGCTTTTCTGCCCAGGTTAGGATATGGTTTACCTCTCCTTGGGCTGCCTGACTTCTGGTGCCCCCTTGGTGATTGATATAAGCCACTGCTGTGGCATTGTCGGATTGAATCCTGACAGGAAAATTCTGTGATCTGAATGTCCAGGCTCTTAGGGCTAGACGCGCTGCCCGAATCTCTAGAATGTTGATGGGCAAGGTCCTTTCGGTTCTGGACCATTTCCCCTGGCAGACGCCTCTTCCAGGACTGTTCCAACCTGAAAGGCCGTCATCTGTGGTTACCACCTTCCAGGTAACTGGTAAGGAGGATTTCCCCTTCTGCAGATTCTCGGATATCCTCCACCAACTGAGGCTCTGGCGCACTTTTGGCGACAAAGGCGTCAGAAAATCTAGTGCTCAGACCTTCTTGTTCCAGGCCGATAGGATACTGTTTTGCAGCAGTCTCAAATTAAACTGGAGCATAGGGAACTGCTTTGAATGAAGCCACCATCTTCCCCAACAACCTCATACAAAAGGCGAATGGAAGGACCCTTCTTTGCCCTGACCACCTGAACCAGCTCCTTTATGGCGCTGATTTTTGCCTGGGGTAAAAACACTCTTCTGGGCTGTACCTATAACCAGACACAACCTAGGTATTCCAGGTAGTTGACTGTGGTGACCATGCTTTGGTCCAAGCGGGCTACCGACTGGTCTATCAAGTGCAGGTCGTCTAGGTAAGCCATTATTGTTATACCTTGAGTCCTCAAATCTGGCCAGAGAAAGGGCCAGAAGTTTTGTAAACACCCAAGGTGCAGTAGCTACAAACTGAAAATGAAGTTTTTCTACGTCGAAACGCAGATACTTCTGGTGAGCGGGGAAAATAGGTACATGCAGGTATGCATCCTTGATGTCCATTAATGCCAGAAGTTCTCCTCCTTGTAGGATGGAGACTACTGATCGGATTGATTCCATGCGAAGACTGAATTTTCAGTAACCGGTTTAGATCTTTGAGCTCTAGAATCAGTGTGACATCCCATTTGGTTTTGGAACCGTGAAAAGGTTTGAATAAAACCCCAACCCCTGCTCTTCCATGGGGACCACCATGATCAGTTTTTACGACAAAAGTCGGTCTAACACTAGAAAGAGACTTTTTCTCTGGATCTTTGGGGACATTTGACCTGAAGAAACGAGGAGACGGGAATTCTCGGAACTCCAGTTTGTAACCTGGAGCTATTGTGGAGACCACCCATCTCGAAATTCTTCCTGCCAGACCCTTAAGAACTGCAGAAGTCTTCCCCCCACTCGAGCGAGCGGGGGCACCCCTTCATAAAGAGGCTTTAGCATTCTGTCTTGTGGGTTTCCTCCCCCAGGATTTCTTTTGTCCCTGGGGTTGACCCTGAGGTTTGGGAGACTGATGCCCCTGGCACTGGAGAAAGAGCCCGTTTAAATGAGACATTTACTCTTTTTATTAACTGGCAAAAGGGTACTTTTCTCACTTGATATTTTTTGGATAGATTTGTCCAAATCCTCCCCAAACAGTTTACAGCGAAAAGGAAAACCAGCCAGGAACTTTTTGCATGGCGCTTTGGCTGCCCAAGTTTTCAACCACAAAATTCTACGCATATGTACCAGCCCAAGTGTAAGGTGAGAGGTTTGAAGAATAGAATCTCCGATTGTGTCTATTGCAAAAACACAAAGCCGCTGGCAGCTCGGCTCCTGGGCCTGCAGTTCAGGGAAAACCTTGAGCACCTGTTTCAAATGGTTTCTCAAGGATTGACATACCCCAATTGCCGCCACTGCAGGTTGAGCCACTGAACCTGCCAGGGAGAAAATGTTTAACAGGAATTCCAATTTTTTATCAGTTGGATCCCTAAGCATTTGCGCAGTGTCAATCGGACAAGTCAAACTTTTATTCACATAGGATATAGCAGCGTCAATTGCTGGTATACTCCACATCTTAGTAATTTTTTCCTCCATAAGATAAAGTGTTGAAAACTCTTTAGGAGGGAAAAAATAGCTTATCTGGGTGATCCCACTCAGAATACATAAGCTTTTGTAATAATGAATGGAAAGGAAAGCCATGCAAGGCTTGAGGCTTTAGTGAACCCAAACAGGAAGTGGGCTCTTCAATCGACTCCGTTAAGGGTAGCTTAAATGTGGAGGGGACCATTTCAGTAAGAGAACGCACCAGCAACTTCTCAGCATGTGAAGCTGAAGAAGTTCCTTCACCACTTGATCCCTCAGAAGAGGAATCATCAGCCTCTTCACGGTCCCCTGAGGGGGATTCATCTTCCCCCTCCCACTGTTCCTCTGTTTTAAGATCCTGGGTGGTAGAAGGGGACCTAATGCATTTTCTTACACTCTGAAGATGTGATTAAAGCCACCAATCTTTCCTCCAATCCACTGAGGATAGCTGAGGAGAAAACCTGCTCAGCTATATAGACAGGGGCTGAAGTGTCGGCCGCAATTTCAGCCCGATGACCCTGATGGCTCACTCTGAACAGCTTCCAAAGATCTTTCAGGGGGGGATGGAGTTGCGGAGTGAGGGTCCTTAGCGCGACCCCTTTGTGCCCTTGGTTTTTGTGGTATTTGTACCACCCCCCTCTGGCCATAGTGCTGAGCACAAACGTAGAGGTACTACCAAAAAAATGCACCCACTGCTGAATAGTCCAGCAACTGCCGCTGCTATTAAGCTCAGCCTGATGCTTAAGTAAATGTGCTCTGGGAATGCCTGTGTCACCAACACTCACATGCCACCCGTCCGCTCTGTCCCTCCTTCAGCTGTATGCATCAGAAAAAAGGTGCACTTTATAGCTACACAGCCTGCGTTGTGGACGCTGAAGCACGCAAATGCCGCTAAGCCCCGCCCCACCCACCATGCCCCCCTCATCTTTTTCAAAATAGACCATTTTCCCACGCGAGCGGTCTCCGATCCGACCAGATCGCATGGAGGAGGGCTGGGGTAGAGGAGAGGAGGAGAGCTGCCAATGGGAACCCTTGGAATGGCGGCAGTAACGGCGCGGCACACCGCCGACTGAGCAATGCTCCCTCTGCCTCTGGGACTGATGCTATCCAGGTGGGGGGACATTCCAAGGAGAAAAAAAACCCCTTCCCATGTCTTACCTGGGCTTGGGCTAGAGGAAGCGTTCAGCTTGTATTGACACAGAACAAGACTGACAAGCATGGAATCAGGTACTTTAAAGGAGAGAACCCAAAAGAATTAGAAAAATTCCTTAGGAACCTCCCTTGCCTTATCCAGCTGCAGGGTTCTGTGGTAACGGACCCAATCTTCACCACTCACGGTGGGCTCTGTTAAAAAACCTTCAGGGACCGGGGGCCCCGTTTTTATAGGGGGATCCACAGCCCTGGGCCTGTAAAGCACCCCGCCAGGAATATGGCTGAAAAATAAACAAATACTAGATCCCGGGGTCCAGCTCTCTAAAAAGAGAAGCATTACAGGCAAAACCTGGTTTCTTCTGACACAAGGCCCGGGTACCATTCAATTCAGCCTGGAAAAGACACTTTGAATGGATCTGGTTGCATAGCTTGCCCCAACAAAGAATATTCCAGCAGGGCTCAGCACAGCAAATCTTTACTCGTGACCAACACCTAAGACACTGGCGAAAAAACTGAGGTACTCCCGGTAAGGGGATGGGTTATATGGGGAATGGAACTTCCTGTCTAGAGTGTGCCAGTGTCCATCACCTGAATGTGCCATATAACCCATACAGTAATTACTGTGTCCCTGTGTGCCGTGATGTACGATAAAGAAAAGTCTGTATATTTATTCCAATTGGCTCTGCTGAACGCTTATGTGCTATACAAAGCGTCAGGACGAACTGGATCCTTCCTAGAATTCAAGGAACAGATCACAGCCCTTCTGTTTCCAGGTGGTGCTGTGGCCCAACTTCCCGATGCAAATGCAGTGAGCCGACTGCATGAAAGGCACTTTCCAGAAGTCCTAAGTGGTTTTATTGTCCCTCCTGTCCTGAACAACCTTGTCTCTGCATTGGTGAAAGTTTCCGTAGCTACCACATACTAGTGGAGTATTCGCGTAGGGTACAGCACTGCAGAGTCCTAGGGCACACCAACACAGGGTCTCGAAAGATGAGATCACATTTTGAGAGACCCTAATCTGCAACATTTACAGCTAAAATAAAAGTGCAAAAAAAAATAAAAATGAATAAAAAAAAAGCACAAAATGGTTTTATACACAATCTCGTACTCTTTTGTTACTGGATTTTATGCTTAACTGTAATGTTTTATTGTATTTGCTTTGCAGGTACACCATTCAGATGCAGCACGGGTTTATTTATTCTGACAGCAAAGGGTTTGCTCTCACCATACGTAAAGCCGTGGCTCCAGCGCTGTAGGAAGCGATTTCACCAACACAGTAAAAGAAAAAAAAAAAGAGCATATATGGATATGTCGAAGAATGGGGGCAGTGTTGGAGGGATTGCCCCCATGCTTCAGTATATATTTCTTACTCTTTTTGGCACAGATTGTTGTTTTATTAAGCTAATGTTTTATAGTTACCATTGTTTCAGGTACGCCATTCAGTTGCAGCATGGATTTATCTTTTTTTTTACAGCAACAGGGTTTGCTCACGTTACGTAAATCAGCAATTCCAGTGCTGTAGGAGGCAATTTCAGCAACACAGTTTAAAAAAAAAAACAAAAAAAACGGTGCATGTATGCCCATCACTAGAAGTGGGTGGATGCAGGGCAGTATTCTAATGGTGGGCATACCCACTGATTAACCTTTTCGTTCAGCCCACAGACTGCATGGAAAAAAAATAAAAATAAAATTACAATATATGCCCAACAAGGACCAGCAACATACTGGTATGTTGCTGGACTTTAAGTGGTTATGCCAGAATGATGCCTGCAGGTTTAGGCATCATCTTGGTATCGTTCTTTTCAGCCAGTGGTCGGCTTTCATGTAAAAGCAATCCTAGAGACTTATTAGCCACTAGACTGCTTTTACAAACAGTGGGAGGGAACTTTTCTCCTCCCCCCGCCTTCTATGGTTTTCTCAGGCTCTCCTGTCACACCGGTTGCATTTGTGGGTTCCCCGGTGGTTCCGCCAGCTGACCATAGAGCTGATTGGAGACCAGAAGGGCTTGAATCATCTCCATGGTCTAAAACAGGAAGCTACGAGCATTTTATAAATTCAGCTTTGCCGGATATAAACAGCGCCATTGGGAAATTTCTAAGCATCTTATCACACCGATCTTGGTGTGGTCAGATGCTTTGAGGGCAGAAGAGAGATCTAGAGTCTAATAGACCCCAATTTAAAAAAAAAAAAAATCGGAGTTACTTACCGGTAACGTCCTTTTCCAGGAGTCTTTCAGGACAGCACCATAGAGAGAGCTTGACTCCTCCCCTTCTGAGGAAACACCGCCTTCAACTTTTAGATTTAAACCTCACCGCTTCCCCCCGGCCCCTCAGTTCTTCAAGAGGACCTCCGGCTAGCTGGGGAGACACAAGAACACGTCATAATAATTCTGATCTTACCTGACGTTCTTCTACGATGAACTCTTCACGAATGTCCCTAAAGTAGGGTGGGTAACTGTGCTGTCCTGAAAGACTCCTGGAAAAGGACGTTACCGGTAAGTAACTCCGATTTTCCCATTTACGTCTTTCAGGACAGCACCATAGAGAGGATGAGCGAGCACCTTACCTTAGGGTGGGACTACTGCCTGCAGAACCTTACGCCCAAAAGCCTGGTCTTTTGCTGACAGAAGGTCCAATCTGTAGTGTTTCACGAACGTGTCGAATCTGGACCACGTTGCCGCTCTACAGATCTGCTCCGGAGACGCACCAGCCCACTCGGCCTGAGAGGTCGCCACTGCCCTAGTGGAGTGTGCCCTGATACCCTTGGGGGCTTCCAACCCGCTAATTATATAGGCCTGGCTGATGGCTAACCTTAACCACCTAGCTATGGTGCGCCTAGAGGCTCTGTCTCCCTTCCTGGTTCCTGAAAATAACACAAAAAAGGAATCAGATTTTCTAAATGGTTTTGTATCCTCCAAGTACTGCAGGACACACCTTCTTACATCTAGTTTATGAAACCTATGTTCCTGTTCCCTCACAGGATTCAAACAAAAAGGTGGGCAAAACAATTTCCTGGCCTCTATGGAAAACCGAGGCCACCTTTGGCAAGAAGGCCGGATCGGTTTTAAAAATTACCCGGTCCGGAAATATCTGAAAAAAGGGTGCCCTAATGGAGAGGGCCTCGAGTTCACTCACCCTTCTTGCCGTAGTGATTGCCACCAAAAACACCGTTTTGAGGCTAATCCATTTTAGCGTACACGTCTCCAATGGCTCAAAAGGTTCCCCTGTAAGCGCTTGTAAGATCAAAGAAAGATCCCACATTGGGAAGGGGGAGACCCTCAAAGGTCTCTGCCTACTCAATGCTTTAAAAAATCTAACGATCCAAGGATCGGAGGCTAGTTGTTTCTCCAGAAACCCACTCAAAGCGGAAACCTGTCCTTTCAGGGTGCCAAGGGCTAAACCCTTGTCCGCCCCTGCTTGCAGGAACTCTAAGACCGCTATAGAGCTGTGAACATCAAAGGAAGTTTCTGTGCACCAGCTATTAAAACGCTTCCACGTTTTTTGGTAGATAACCTGGGTCTCTTTTTTCCTGCAATTTAGGAGGGTCTTCACTAAGTTATCTGAGAAACCCCTGCTCTTCAACAATCCCTCCTCAGTAGCCAAGCCGCGAGGTTCCATCTCCCCACCTGGGGACAACAGATTGGCCCCTGGGAAAGGAGATTCTCCTGAACTGGCAAAAGCCAGGGGGGTTCCGCTGCCAGACTTCTCAGGATGGAGAACCAAGGCCTCCTGGGCCAATGTGGCGCAATAAGAATGAGGGTTGTGTTTTCCAGCTGGAACTTTCTTAGAACGGCTGGGATCAGTACAGGTGGGGGGAAGGCATAACACCTGTCGAAAGTCCAACTCTGAGCCAGTGCGTCTACCCCTAGAGCTCCATCCCACCTGTTTAGGGAGAAGAAGAGATGCACCTTCCTGTTCTCTCTCGAGGCAAAGAGGTCTATGCATGGCCTTCCCCATTTCTGGGATATTGCCTCGAAAACCCCCTGGTTCAGAACCCAGTCGCCTTCTCTCAGCCGTTTCCTGCTGAGGAAATCTGCCACCAGATTTTGTTCCCCCTTCAGATGCACTGCCGAGAGGGATAGGACATTTACTTCGGCCCATTTGAGAATGCTTTCTACCAGGGTCCACAAGGGCCTGCTTTTGGTACCCCCCTGCCTGTTTATGTAGGCTACAGCTGAGGAGTTGTCCGACCGGACTCTCACATGCTGTCCCTGAAGTTCCTTTTGAAAGGCTCTGAGTGCCAAGGCTACTGCTCTCAGCTCTTTCCAGTTGGAGGATCTTCTTGCGTCCTCCCTCCGCCAGACGCCCTGAGCCACCCGGTCCTCCATATGCGCCCCCCAACCCCTGCCACTCGCATCGGTCGTGACGCATCTGGACACCGGCAGCACCCACTCCAGACCCTGTGAGAGATTGGCCTCTCTTCGCCACCACCATAGGGATCTCTTGACCTGGCCTGGTAGTTATCAGGGAGTCCAAAGACCCCTGACTGTGGTCCCAAATACTCAGGATGAAGAGTTGTAAAGGGCGAAAGTGTAACCCTGCCCATTGAACTGCTGGAAGTGCTGTCGTCAGTAACCCTAAGGCTGACATAGCCTTTCTTACTGATATTTGTTGGCTGCCCTGGAGTAACAACATTGCCTTGTCTACCTTCTGGATCTTCTCCATTGGCAGGAAGACCTTCTGTTTTGTTGAATCCAACAGGTAACCTAAAAAGACTACCTTTTGCGATGGAGTCAAATTGGACTTTTCCAGATTTAAGAGCCAACCTAGACCCTCTAGAATGTTCCTTGTGAACTGTAGGTCCTGCGACAGTTGTTCCGGGGAAGAGGCAAAAAGTAGTAGATCGTCTAAATATGCGATCACTGAGATGCCCTTGATCCGTAGGAAAGCCAAGACTTCTACCATGACTTTGGTGAAGATGCGGGGGGACGAGGATAGCCCGAAGGGAAGGGCCCTGAATTGCCAATGAAACGTCCCTTCTCTGGTATTTACCGCCAGTCTGAGGAACTTCTGACACTGAACTGCAATGGGAATGTGCAGGTAGGCATCCCTCAAGTCTACCGATGCCATGAAGCAGTTCGGAGGAAGGAGCGTTTTTACCGAATAGATCGAGTCCATTCGGAACCTCCTGTAGGTGAGCGAGACGTTCAGAGGCTTCAGGTTCAGGATGAGCCTGAACTTCCCCGAGGGTTTGCGCACCACAAAAATGTGGGAGTAAAAGCCTCTGCCCGTCTCTCCTTCTGGAACTCGAACTACCACCTCCTGTTCCTCCAACTCCTGGAGGGAGGAAAGGAGAGCCGCTGACCTCTCTGCACATTTCGGTAGCGTGGTTACCAGGAGTCTGCATGGTGGAGGTTCTGCAAACTCTAACCTGTACCCTCTTCTTATGACTTCCAAAATAAAATGGTTGGAGGTGATCATCTCCCACTGTGGAAGGAAGGCCCCCAATCTTCCTCCCACTGTTATTCTGTCACTTTGTCTTTTTGGGCTGTTCAGGAGGGCGAAAAATAGCCCCCCCACGCCCTTTCCCTTTTTGTCCCCACCCCTTTTTCTGTTGATCAGATTTTGGGGGGTCCAATTTCTTCCAGGGCCGAGACTTTCTTTTAGTCTCTGCCGGTTTCCTTTTAAAAGGGAACGCCTTTTTTCTGTCAGCCGTTCGATCCAACACGGCTTCCAGACCTGGTCCGAAAAGCAAGTCCCCCGTGAGAGGAATGCCGCAAAGTTTAACCTTGGATGCGGTATCTCCCTGCCACGTTTTAAGCCATAAGGCTCTTCTTGCCGAATTAGACAATGCGGCTGATCTTGCGGACATACGCACCGATTCAGCTGAAGCATCTGCCAGATAAGCTACTCCTTTAAGGAGCATGGGGAAAGACGACAGGATTGTTTCCTTAGGCGTTCCTGCCTCTATGTGTGCTTTAATTTGCGTCAGCCAGTACTCCATGTTTCGTGCCACGACTGTGGACGCCATGGCGGGTTTGAGGTTCCCTAGGGAAGAGTCCCAGGATTTTTTCAGAAGGGAATCTATCCTCTTATCCATGGGATCTGGGAGTGCCCCCATGTCCTCAAAGGCCAAGTCAGTGTGCCTGGAGACCTGCGAAAAGGCTGCGTCTAGCTTAGGAGATTTGTTCCATACCAGCGCCTCCTCTTCTGCAAAGGGGAACCTACGCTTAAGTGCTCTTGAAAGGAAAGGTTTCCTTTCGGGGTCTTGCCATTCTTTTTTGATGGCGTCGACCAAGACCTCATGGACCGGGAACACCTTCCTTTTATGTTCCCCTAGTCCCTTATACATCTGGTCATGGAGTGATAGCTTCTTTCTTTCCTCCTGGATTCCTAGGGTGGTATGAATGGCTCCTAGGAGCTCCTCCACCTCTTCCAGGGAAAGCTTGTAGCGAGAGGATCTTGTGGATTCCCCTTCCACCTCCTCTCCCTCTGATTCCCCCTGGGGATCTGAAGACTCGCTATTAGGCTCTTCCTCAACCTCGAGTCTGGCACCTCCTGGATTCTCTCCACTTCCCGAGGGAGCATCCATTAAGGACTGAGGGACACTCAGCTGTGCTGGTGGAGAAATAACCTGCGGCTGTGGCAACTGAAGACTGGAAAATAGTGTCTTAAAGGTCTGCACCGTATTAGAAAGCTCCTTAACGGATGCTGCTAAATCTGAAGACTGTTCTTCAGACTGCTCCCTTACTAACCCCTCTATACATTCCCTGCAGAGGGGCTTAGACCAAGATTCCCCCATTGTGATTCTGCATGAGGGGCATTTTTTCTTGGTACTGTGGGGCGACTTGCTTTTCTCTGTAGCTTTGCCCTGTAAAATAAGTTAAAAAAGAGGGAGCAATCAGCAAACTTATCCACCAGCACTAACACGGAGGGCCACCAGGGGTGCACTTCCCGGGACCGACCACCACCAGGGACCCAGTCACAACCCTTTCCCCCCCCCTCACCACCAAGGGGAGTTCTACACCTGTGGAGCTTACAGGAAGCGGTAAGGGAACACCACCCCAGGGTTCCTCTTACCTTGGAGTGGCTGGTGCAGGATTCTCCTGGAGCGGTTCTTGAAGCCTCTGCTTCCGACATCTCCTTTAGAGTACAGTGGTGTTCCAAGCTTCTGTATGCTGTCCCCACAGCAGGTCAGAGGCAGCACCAGCCGAACGCGCGGTCCGTTTTCATCACCGCGACCGGAACCGGAAGTCACGGGTCAGACGGAAGCACTGACCTCCGCCGGAAATGACGTCACCCGCCCTCCGACCCAGCGCGAAGAGCTCCCACGCTGGCTGCTAGTGCAGGGCGGTCTCCTGTGCCTCCGCCTATGCCACTGCTAGGCAAAATGAAAACGGACCCCTCCAGCTTACAGCTTCACTAAGAGAAGCTGGAGGAGCGTGATGTGCAGTCTTAAAAGGTACCCAGCCACACTAGCCCCTTAGACTGCAGTCTTTTTAGGAAAATGAGCAGGAGAGAGACAGAGAGAGAGAGCGCCCGATCCACCCCCCTCTGCTCAGCCTGCAATTAGCCTCAGCCTCCCTGGCTGTTTAGCCCTGGTTCCTTGCGATGTCTCCCCACCGGAGGAAACACCAGAACTGAGGGGCCGGGGGGAAGCGGTGAGGTTTAAATCTAAAAGTTGAAGGCGGTGTTTCCTCAGAAGGGGAGGAGTCAAGCTCTCTCTATGGTGCGGTCCTGAAAGACGTAAATGGGAAAAAAGTTTGGCACAAAGGCGAACGCAAGAGTCGGTCTTGTTGTATGTAAACCGCAATTGCACCATGCATGTGAGGCATCACCGCGAATGTCAGATCAACGGCAGTAATTTTAGCAGTAGATCTCTGTCAATCTAAAGTGGTAACCTATAAAGGCTTTAAAAATGTATGTAGTTTGTCGCTGCTGCATGGTTGTACGCAATTTTTAAACATGTCGTGTTTGGTATGCATGTACTCGGCATAGGAACATCTTTTACCAAACATTTTGGCAATATAGTGCGTTTTAGTGCATTAAAATTCCAAAAAGTGTTTTTTCCCCCCCAAAAAATGCAACACATTTTAATCTGTAGGGCCTTTGCATTTATAATGTGTGGGTGATGTGTGGCATAAGCTTCTAATGTTGTGCATAAAATGCCAGGACAGTTCAACCCCCCCCCCCCCCCCCCAAAATTACCCCTTTTTGGAAAGTAGACACCCCAAGTTATTTGCTGACAGGCATGTTGAGTTCCTGGATAATTTTATATTTTGCCACAAGTTTCAGTAAAATTACTTTTTTTTTTCACACAAAGTTGTCACTAAATGATATATTGCTCACACATGACATGGGTATATGTGAAATTACACCCCAAAATACATTCTGCTAATTCTCCTGAGTACGAGGATACCAGATGTGTGAGACTTTTTGGGAGCCTAGCTGCGTACAGGACCCTGAAAACCAATCACCGCCTTCAGGATTTCTAAGGGCGTAAAATGGTGATTTCACTTCCTCACTACCCATCAGTTTTTTTTTCATTTTTCAAAACTGACAAAAAGCGAGATCTGCAAAACACTCAACATGCCTCTCAGAAAATGTCTTGGGGTGTCTACTTTCCAAAATGGGGTCATTGGGGGGGGGGGGGGGGGGGTGGGAGTGCCATCTTGGCATTTCATGGCCTCCGAAACTGTGATAGGCAGTGAGTAGTGAAAATCAAAAATGTACACCCCAAGAAATCCTGAAGGCGGTGCTTGGTTTTCGGGGTCCTGTACGCAGCTAGACTGCCAAAAAGTCTCACACATGTGGTATCCCTGTACTTAGGAGCAGCAGAATGTATTTTGGGGTGTAATTTCACATATGCCCATAGCATGTTTGAACAATATATCATTTAGTGACAACTTTGTGTAAAAATATATATATATATATATATATTTTTTTTTGTCAAAAGAAATGCATGGTCTGCCAATCCTAGCCTTCTTTAGAAAATACTAGTTGCACGACTGTCTAATACTTTGTGAGTCACTTACCCAGAACAAACATACAGTAAGTGATATTGAAACTACAGACTTGCATACTTTCTGGGTCAGTGGCTCAAAAGTACTAAAGCCATTGAACAGCATAACAGCAAGGCCATTTTCAGAAGAGAGGTGTGCTATAGTAGCCCTCATATTTCTGTTATAAAGAGATTTTAGTGACCTTACCTTCTTTACAGTCATGTCCATTGTCATGAAGTGTGTAGCCATTTTTGCACTGGCACATATAGCTGCCAAATGTGTTGATACACTCATGCTGACAGCCTCCATTTTCTTTGGAACACTCATCCTTATCTGTAAAACATGATGCAGCTTTCATAAGTTGTCATACAATGGTGGCACACACGGACTTGAAAACTGTTTACATACTGCAGTTGCACTGGTTGATTCCCTGGTTGTTGCAGTTGTACTCCGCAGTATCCAGTTGATAGACACAGATGTAACTGCTATCTACTGTATTCAGATCCACCAGTGCTTGAACACTTTGAAAGACATTTTTACACTATAAGTAAAAGCTGGACAACTAAATTAGGGCTTCATGTCAACAGAGGTACCCTCTTTGACCTGTTAATGTAGGTCTGCTTGTGAAAGCAGATCTTTCACACAGAACAATTGAAGTCCTGTTACTTTGCCAACATTTCTGAAAACTAGCATAGAGTTGACATTGAGCACACATACACAGTTAGAGTGCTCTTTCTTCAAGGGGTTAGAGTTATGACAAATCACTTGAGTCTCAGACTTTTGATGTTATTACTTGCTTGTTAAGCCCTATACTGGCTATTACAGTCAAGGAATTAAGTGGCCATGTATGAATGACCTATGGTGGCTAGAGCACCTGTGTTAAACAGTTGATAGAAAACTCCTTAAAATGCTATAAAATGTAGCACCCACAAAATAGGCCGTTTTCTGTGCCAATCAGTGGTTCAAGGTTACCATTTTAACCAAGATCATGCCATCAATCACATAAACATACTTCACCAAATAAACATCTATACACACATATGCAAATAAGGCAGGAACCAGCCAAATTTTGGTCCGTGTGTACTCCTGTTTTCAACAGAAGCCGGTCTAGAAATATCTATGCATCCACATCATGTGTGTGGATGTGTTGATCTGAGGCTTTTTTTTCCCCTACATTTACCTTTTCTGGTTGAATGAAAAAACAAAAAAAAAAACTAAGTTGGCAATACACTAAAGCAGGGGTCTCTAAAAACTTTCTAAACAAAGGGCCAGTTTACTGTCCTTCAGACTTTAGGGGGGCTGGACTAAGGCCATTGGGAGTAGAAAATGTCCAGGTGTCCAGTGGGAGTAAACAATACCATATCTTTGGTGTCAGTGTGAAGACTTATGCCCCATCATTGGTGTGCCCCATCATTGGTGTCAATGAAAAGAATTGTGCCCTTTTGATGGTGTCAGTTGGAGGAATAGTGCCCTATTGATGGCATCGGGTAACCAGAATGATGCCCCATCGTTTGTGTCAGTGAATGGAATAGTGTCCCAAGGGCCAGATAAAAGGCAAGCAAAGGGCAGCATCCGGCCCCAGGGCTGCAGTTTGGCAACCTCTGCACTAAAAGGATACACACTTTGGACTGAACGAAAAGAGTCCAAGAGATTCCTCCATTTTTACAAATGTCACGGATGGATAAATCTCCTCCGCTAGGCTATTGTATTCTGTCAGAATATCCAAACAGTACCTTCAGCTGATTGACCGATGATTTTTGGCCTGGCTCCTTTGACCAATATCAACTGATTAATTGACTGCTGTTGAGCCAGCAAGGCCACCTACTATTAGAGTTTCAGCTAGTTCCTCTGAATCACTGAAATTACAACTGTGTGTGGCCTATTTAGGGACTGGAAAATACCTTACATAGTCCATTCACAACTATGATCATATAGCTAGACAGAACACTGAATCACACACTAGCTTTTCAAAGATCTCTACTATAGTACTATAGACATCCAAGCCATTCCTTATGGTCTGTTCCCACTCCTATAATGTGGGCATTTCCAGTCCTCTTGTTACATTTGGAGATATCAAAAGTTTAGAGGATCGTCAAAAGGAGTACTATAACCTCTTAGAGTCTAAATAAATATCTTTGCCGATATAGCCACTGCATGCATTCTAAGAAATGTGCAAGTGCAACAGACTGCTTTTAGTGGCCACTTTTCAGTGTTATTTTTAGAATTCCAATAGTTAATGATTTTCCTTACCAGAAAAAAAGTTTACTTTAAATCCTTTTTTGGACACAGTGTTATCAGTTTTAAATTCCAGTCTTATACCATTGCCTTGTGATGTAATGACATCTGGTTTTTCAGAGCCACAATATCTTCCATGTAGCTTTGACTCTGAAGTTAGACCACTGCGAATTTCCACATAATCATACTTGCAAACCTAGAGAAATCATCATGCAAGGTTAATATTTTCTTTTTGTTGCACAGTAGGGTCTTTGAGCATTGGAAATTGTAGGTAAAATGCAGAAATTATAAACCAATACGCGAAAACAAATCTTTTCATTTGTTGTACTTACATCATTGCCCTCAATGTCAAAGACTTCAAACTGCAGTGATATCCTGTACTGTGCTGGAGCTACCACTTGCCATACACAGTTTTTGTTCATAGGATATTCATTAGGCCAGCCAGGACTTGTTATTGTCCCATCTAGTTTTGTGATGAAACCTCCACATGCAACTACAAGAGAAAGGAGACCATGAATGTTGACAAAAGAAGAAAATCTCACATCATTAACTCAAGTTTTAAAGGATAAGTTCACTCCCCCTCCCGTCAAAAAAAATAGAAAATATGCATTTATTTTTTGTTAGGGACATGTACAAGCATTGTAACAACAATCATAAGGCTGTCAGGACTTGTAGTTTTCCCATTGACATAACACTGAATGGACAATGCGACCTAGCGGGCGGAGCCCCGCACGACTGTATTGGTTGTAACAGAGAGTGTGGGGGCCAGTGCATTTGTAACATGTTGCACTCTGAACAGTGTGACATGTTACAAAAAGGTGAACTAATCCTTTAACCATTGTTACATTCCATAGTTACCAAATTTTGCTGGCTATGCTAGAACTACATATTAAAAACTGATTTCTTAAAATGGTTTGCCAGTATGAAAGAAGAAAGAACAAAGAAAGGACAAAGAAGGAAGAAAGAAGAACCTTGCTGTCACACTGATAAAACATAGCTCGACATAAAGCACCAATTGTGGATAGTAACTGTAAAATATTCTTACCAATAAAAAGATTTGCTGTTAAAACCGTCCCGGCTGCCTCTAAGCCCAGAGTAAGTGTCTAACACAAGCTAGGCTATTGAGAAATATGCATAAAAACACAGCTTCCCAAAGGCAATGGGGTCTTTTTTTTAGGCTAGGTTCACGATGCTGCTATACGATTTTGATCTGACTTTCAGTGAGATTATGTAGTGCTACTTGGATGCAACATTAAGGTTTGTATATCCTATGGGCTCAAAATCGCACCAAAGTACAGTAGTCTTTTCCAAAATCGCTTCATGCTGAGTCGCATTTATGTGGACACCACTAAACAATGCGCTTTCCCTCGTCATGCGACTGTGTGACTCAAGTCACATCTGAAATTGCACTAGTGTGAACAAGGCCTTAAAGACACCAAAAAATAAATAAAAAAATTGTCATCTGTTCTTTTGAGCAAAGAAACTAAAAGGGATACATAAAAGTAATACTACCTATTACTAGATATTCTTCCAAATATCCTGAATATCTACAAAGCCTGGTTTTAATGTATTACAGCTTTGATCTTACACCGATACTCACCTTCACAGTTTTTCTTGTCTGGAGTCAGCTCATAGCCTGGATCACAGACACATTTGTAACTTCCCAGAGTATTAACACAACGCTGAGCACATCCTCCATTATCAGGCCTTGCACATTCATCCATCTCTTTTCAAAAATAAAAAGATCAGCAATGCTAAATCAGGTAATGGAGTATTTACGAACAAGAAAATCACGGTTGTAAATTTTATTGGCTGAACATAAATATGAAAGTAATTAATTATCCTATTATCACGAGCTCTTAAGTTTTCTAACTTGATAACTGAGTTATGTCGAGGAACCTCCCCAAGAACCACCAGACACAAAGGGTACAGCTGAACATCAAAAGTTTAAAAAAAATGACATTCCTGTAATAAATGTAAGAAAGGATGCTGCCCAATAAAGCAATCACCGATCATCTAAGCTAGAACGCATGACTCCCAGTACTTTACACACGCCAAGACCCACAAGAGGATCTCGGCAACAAACCAACTGTAGGCCTTGTGTGCCAACTTGCACGCACTTACTGGGTGCACAATAGTGTTATATGTGGGATGCTTCTGCCTTTAACTAATGCCAAGATACTCTTCGTGTTGACAAGCACTTAAGCACTGGTGAATGATTGTTCTCATCTATCGTAATGAAAATGTTACTTGGATCTACCTATTCTTAAATCGGTCTCCATCTAACCTTTGAAAAGAATAGAGTCTTAAAAAAAAAAAAAAAACTTAATGATTGTAAAGACAGAAGGTTTTTAATCTTAAAGCCTTCTGTGTGCAGCAGCCCCCATAACATTTACCTGAGCCCCCTCTAGATTCAGCGATGTTGCACAAGACACTCGGCTGGCCGGGACTCCCCTCATTGGCTGAGAGGGCAGCATGGTGCCATTAGCTCCCACTGCTGTCAAAGTCAGTCAGCCAATGAGGAGAGAAAGGTGGCGGGCCATTGCTCCATGTCTGAATGGACACAGGGAGTTGTGGCTTGGCTCAGGTGCCCACACAGCAAGCTGCTTGCTGTGGGGGCACGCAACAGGAGGGAGGGGCCAGGAGCACCGAAGAGGGACCCGAGAAGAGGAGGATCTGGGCTGCTCTGTGCAAAACAATTACACAGGGCAGGTAAGTATAGACATGTTTTGTCTATAGGCTATTTTGGAGACTTTACAATCACCAAGTTAAAACGTTTCAAATGCAAATTACTACAATGCATAATCTACATCACATGGGCATTATACACAGGACTAGACAAATCCATGTTGGATGGAATGGAAGCACATACTACCTGGACATTGAAAGGAGACTGACTGGCTTCTGAATGCTGCAATGATCTGTCCTGACATTAAACATTTAAAAACCAGAATGACATTTAGAGCAAAAACTTATTTATATATCCTGGATACATTTACTATATTTAACTGGGCAATGTTCAATATACAAGTGACCCACAAACATCTAAGAATTCTCAGCAATCAAGCTTTGGAACAAGTCTTGCTTGTCTTGAAAACATTTGAGCGGTTTTGAGCTTCTACTTTTCTCTGCCTGTTAACTCCCCTGCATGTTAGCCTATGTGTCCATGCACACTAGAGGTGTTTTCAACCCTTTGGGGTTTTTTTCCACCTGTAAACTCCTGAAAATGCCCATAGTGTGCATTGACACATAGGCTAACGGGAGAGGAGTGAACAGGCAGAGAAAAGTAAGGCTCCATGCACACTGAGCTTAAAAAAAAAACCAAAACAAACACCACCAGTTCCCGTGGCGGAAAAAAACGCTCATACTGTTTTTGTACATAGTTTAGCGTTTTTCTGCCAGAAAGCTCCAAATCAGAAACTCAAACCAGAAGGGTTTTTTTTCCTGCCTCTGAACGCCGAGCTAAAAATATGCCTGTAATCGTCCTAATGTGCATGGACACATAGGATAACATTGAGCTGCTTCTAGGAAGAAAAACACAAATCTCCTGTAGAAGCAGCGATTTTTAAGCCAGTGTGCATAGAGCCTATAAGCACAAAAACAGCTCAAACACCTGTAAGAGCAGCTTCTTTGAGCTGCAGCGTGCATGAGGCCATACAACCTATATCTTGACAACTTTTCCGGAACAGTTTTCTAAAATACTCTTAAAGGCCCACTTGTATGAAAAGCAGAATAAACTGACCTCTTTTATTGGCTGAGTAGAGTAACAATTAAAATCTTTCGAAATAATTTAGGTCCCCTTTTCAGACAAAAGTAAAAATACAGAGAATTATATCTCCAAAATGTATAAGCACTAGGAAAGGGGTATAAACAGGATTTTTAAAAAATGGTAACAAACTGCTAGGAAAATGATAAGAAAAAAAAATAATCAATCATATACCAGTAACCTTAAACCAGGTAAAATACCAAATAAATTGGTTTTATCTAGTATCACTCTGTATAGACAGTTACAAATGGCCTGAAAGTTATCTCTATGCGATGGTATACATCTTTATTATCCAAGTGTGCTAAAAATAGGTACGGATGTACAAAAAAAAAAAAGTCAAGTCAAAATAAAGCAACGTTGGACATTGGTGCAACACAATTACCTTTGAAAAAGTTGGCAGAAAATCCAGCTTTATTGATAGAAGTGTCAGAGTAAAATTTTATCCACAGAGTATTTGAGGTAGATTTAATATCATCAGGCTTCTCATAGCCACAAAATTGTCCAATCAACGGACTATCTTCAGAAGGGCCATCACGTATTTGGAGGTGGTCATACAGACAATTATCATGTGGTTCAAACTGCAGAGCATAAAAATTGTTTGATAATTAACATTATCAATTAAACCTAAACAGCAGTTAAGCATTTATGTTTTTAAGCTTGAATAGAATCTGGGAAATTTACAACATTTGCAGGTTCTTTCCTCCCCACATTGTAGTGCTTTCCCTACACTTTTGGTCCTGGAGACAAAAATGTCCCTAAACACAGAAACATTTCAACTTTTAAACAGAATTCCCCATTGGAAGATATCGCTCTAATCGCCTGTTCGTGACAATCGTAACATTTAAATCAGTTTCATGTACTTCTCCCCCCCCCCCCCCCATTGACAGACTTGCAAGGACAAATAGTATGGGGACACAGTCTGCAATAAAATTGAAATAAAAAACAAAACAAAACTACAAACCCTTCCTCATTCTGTCCACAGCCAGAAAAAAAAAATAATAATAATAATGTATGGAGTTCCACTTCAAAAGACTCTAGATAATCCAGAAATTTTAAACAAATGTATAGCCTATAAATTAATTTATTGTTTTTACAACCCACTGTCCCTCAGACTAGAGAGCAAACCTAAACAATCTTGCCATACACTCTGGAAGTATAATATAGCAACTCAAGAAAAACTAATTCCAGGGCATTCAGGACATGTCCCTCTTTATTCATAAATTCCAAAGGCTAAAAACAATTAAAACACATCCAGCTGATGAAAGTATCATGCAAAGCGCAAACTTTTTCAAGGCAGTGGAAGTAAAAACACATCAATGTTGGAGAGAAGTTTAAATCAGAAAATTAGAGGAAGATACCCAGTGAAGAAATATTTAGAAGGCTTAATTAACCATATATACAAATACTAGAGCAGCTAATCTCCCAAAAGGCCCCTTACATATAGGACGGGCTCCGTTGGGAGTCCACCCGCTCAGGGGGAAATATGTCCGCTGATCGGGCAGGTGGCTGGTCTGCGTTCGCTCCGTTTATGCAGAGCAGACACAGACAGCCCACTCTCCTCTTTGGGCAGTCAGATGTAAAAAACCTGCATCTGTTTACATCCAACTGCCAGCTGATCAACTATTGGGTAAGAGATTCTCATCAGTCTGTTTTTAGTGGACTGGATCGGATGTTGGAGGGTGTCAGTGGACACATGTCCGTTAACACGCGCCACTTCTTAGAGACTGGAGGGTCTTATTGGGTTCGCCTGAAAAACTGATAGGCGGACCCAATAGGTCCAGCCATGTGAATGGGTTCTTATGCCGCGTACACACGACCGGACTTTCCCTCAGAGTAGACTCTGACAGTCTTTCTGACGGAGTTCCGCTCAAACGGACTTGCCTCCACACAATCACATCAAAGTCCGTTAGTTTAGATCGCGATGACGTACGACGGGACTAGAAAAGGGAAGTTTAATAGCCAGTAGCCAATAGCTGCCCTTGCGTCGTTTTTGGTCCGTCGGACTAGCATACAGACGAACGGTTTTCCCGATAGGAATTGAGTCCGTCGGAAAGATTTGAAACAGGTTCTATTTCTAGGTCCATCAGAATTTTAGAAAGAAAAAGTCAGATGAAGCCCACACACAATCGGAATGTCCGACGGAAGGATTCCGTCGGACCTTTTCTGCCGGAAAGTCCGGTCGTGTGTACATGGCATTACTGTTGCACAAACGTTCAGAGCCTATAGGATCCTAAAATGGTATAATTTCTATTTGACGCCTTTTATTAGGAGTGTGTGTTTTGCTCATAGGCACTATATTTTTATCGGCTTCATAAAACAAGAAAAAGAGTAACATGTTGTTTCTAAGGGCAAATGGACACTTGTATTAAAAGGCCCCTAGTTATTTCATGCATGACCCTAAGGTTAAAGCAGATGGCCCAAGAGATCCTAACCCAAATTTTTCCAGAAGGCTGGAAATTGTACAGCAAGATGAAACCATGACAGCTTGTATTTTATCATTAACAATTTATCATAACTACCAGCGGATAACAAGAGCTGCAAGTCTAAATAAAGACTACACATCCCAAAAAGTAGCTTGCCTCAAAAGTTTGGAAGGAAAGACCAACTACATATCCTTCCGAGACCGAAATCGTCCAAACGCAGTGTTTATCTGGTCGATAATCATCCGGATAGTTAGGAGACTGTATCTGACCCATGTCCTTTTTTAAACTGCCTCCACATTTAGCTGAAAGTAAGAAATATTTGCAAGTTAGAACACATGACCAAAAATATTGCAATATAAATAATAGCATTTACTACAGCGATGGCTGCCAATTACAAAATGAGATTACAATGTTGGCCTATATAAAAAAATAAAATAAAACATTCCTCACCCCCCCCCCCACTATTGAAATTAGTGAAGGGACCAACTCAGAATAACTCAAACCTAATCCCTCATCTTTGCCAGCCTATACATTTTTATATTTTTTAACTTCTCTACCCAAATATAGCCAATACTTCCAGTTATAGAGGAACATGTGACCGTGCTGGACCAATCAAAAACACAAAGGAGTCTACAGCGCTCTGTAGGCAAGACTGGCAACACATAACGTACACAGGACTTTCCTTCACTCTTAAAGCGGTTGTATACCCGCAAATTTTTTTTTTTTTTTTAACCCTGTAAAGCAAAAGGCATAATGAGCTAGTATGCACCGCATACTAGCTCATTATGAAATACTTACCTTAGAACGAGGCATCAGTATCTTACCTGGTCCACGCCGAGGGAGCTGTCATGTTGCCTCGGCGTGTCTTCCGGGTATCGAGGTTCCAGTGCTGTGGAGTGGCTGGAGCCGCAATGTCATCACTCCCGCGCATGCGCGCGGGAGATTTTACTCGGCAAGGTCCGGCAGCTGCCGGGCTTCAGCCGAGAATCCCCTGTGCGCATGCGCCGCTGCAGTCAGCGGCGCATAGCAAGGGGAATATCTCCTAAACCGTAAAGGTTTAGGAGATATTTTTTTTACCTACAGGTAAGCCTTATTATAGGCTTACCTGTAGGTAAAAGTAAAAAAAAAAAAAAAAAAAAAAAAAGACTATACAACCGCTTTAATGGACGAATAGAGGAGCAGGGGAGGGAAGGAAGGATGTGCTGCCAGAAAGGGCTAAATTAAAGTGAACTTGCTGCTTTGCAATTCCAAGCAAGAAAAACCCTTCCATGAGCCTCTAACGCGATCCAGCAAACAATTCAACTAAGCCAGAAATGCTATGGTGCTAAAATCAAGGGAATAAACACACAGACACACACTGGTCCATACGGGGTCAGTAGGAATGTAGTTTAGGGTAACTCCTGTTTCCTTCCTGTATCAATCACATTCATACTTCCAAAACTGGTTTGAGTGTTCCTGAGCAACTGTGGGAAACATTTAGCACTTTATTTTTAAGCTCACCCAAATTTGTGTGCAATGAACAGCAAAAAAAGATATTCCAGCATCACAAGATTAAACAAAAAGGGAATGGAATACAGTACAGCAATGACTGGATGAAACCGTAATTTGCAGGTAGGCTGTGCTCTGTGGATGCATCCTAAAGTTTTATTTTACATCCCAATCATCCCCTTGTGTTCAGTAGGCACAATACTGTGCTCAGGAAAAGTTTGTTTATTTCAGTACACAGAGCACAAACACTTTGGACTGGCACCTACCTTCATAAAATGCCAGGAACCCTTTACCAAGGATATTACTGCTACTTCGAAATTCAATCCATAACCTACTGTCAGTTGATATTAACGGCTCTGGAATATGATCCCCGCATAATCTACCTAGATTAAAAGAAATTGTTAGTACAACAAATGTGATAGTTGATACTGGATCTTTATACATACAGTATCTCACAAAAGTGAATACACCCCTCACATTTTTGTAAATATTTTATTATATCTTTTCATGTGAGAACACTGAAGAAATTACACTTTGCTACAATGTAAAATAGTGAGCGTACAGCTTTCCCCTCAAAATAACACACAGCCATTACAGTCTAAACCGCTGGCAACAAAAGTGAATACACCACTAACTGAAAATGTCCAAATTGGGCCCAAAGTCTCAATATTTTGTGTGGCCAGCACTGCCTTAACCCTTGTGGGCATGGAGTTCACCAGAGCTTCACAGGTTGCCACTGAAGTCCTCTTCCACTCCATGACAGAGCTGGTGGATATTAGAGACCTTGCCTTCCTCCACCTTTCATGAGGATGCCCCACAGATGCTCAATAGGGTTTAGGTCTGGAGACATGCTTGGCCAGTCCATCACCTTTACCCTCAGCTTCTTTAGCAATGCAGCGGTCCTTTTGGAGGTGTGTTTGGGGTTGTTCTGTTGGAATACAGACCTGTGGCCCAGTCTGCGAAGGTAGGGGATCATGCTCTGCTTCAGTATGTCACAGTACATGTTGGCATTCATGGTTCCTACAATGAACTGTAGCTCCCCAGCTCTGGCAGCACTCATGCAGCCCCAGACCAGGACACTCCCACCACCATGCTTGGCTGTAGGCAAAACACACATGTCTTTGTACTCTTCACCTGGTTGCTGCCACACATGCTTGAAACCATCTGAACCAAACAAGTTTATCTTGGTCTCATAGACTACAGGACATTGTTCCAGTAATCTATATCCTTAGTCTGCTTGTCTTCAGCAAACTGTTTGTGGGCTCTCTTGTGCATCAGCTTTACAAGAGGCTTCCTTCTGGGACGACCGCCATGCAAACCAATTTGATGCAGTGTGCGGCATATGGTCTGAGCACTGACAGGCTGACCCCCACCCCTTTAACCTCTGCAACAATGCTGGCAGCACTCCTATGTCTTTCTCAAAGACAACCTCTGGATATGACACTGAGCATGTGCACCCAACTTCTTTGGTCGACCATGGCAAGGCCTGTTAATGAAACCTGTCCTGTTAAACCGCTGTATGGTCTTGGCCACAGTGCTGCAACTCAGTTTCAGGGTCTTGGAAATAATCTTATAGCCTAGGCCATCTTTATGTAGAGCAACAACTCTTTCAGATCCTCAGAGTTCTATGCCATGAGTTGCCATGTTGAACTTCCAGTGACCAGTATGAGAGAGAGAGCGATGACACCGAAATTTAACACTTGCTCCCCATTCACACCTGAGACCTTGTAACACTAACGAGTCACATGAGACCGGGGAAAAAAAATGGCTAATTGGGTCCAATTTGGACATTTTCACTAAGGGGTGTACTCACTTTTGTTGCCAGCGGTTTAGACATTAAACGGCTGCGTGTAGAGTTATTTTGAGAGGACAGCAAATTTACACCGTTATACAAGCTGTACACTCACTACATTACATTGTAGCAAAGTGTCATTTCTTCAGTGTTGTCACATGAAAAGATATAATAAAATATTTACAAAGATGTAAGGGGTGTACTCACTTTTGTGAGATACTGTAAAAACTAATAAGGTTTTGTGTTACAAATGAAACAGCCAGCAATCTGTTTGCTATGGGCAATTGCTCCAGTTCTGCTCTAGTTTCCTTAGCTCATATGAATAGTAAAAGCTCTCTGATAAGGAAATAAGCTAGCGATGAACAGCTGTTGGCCAAGAGCCTACTGTAAGTCCAGCAAAATGTGGCAGCATGCTTATCATAAAAAACTATTATGTTTTGTCCCATTTTTCAATTAAGCTGTTGTCAAGCATTTTAACCTGCAATATTATATTCAACTTGAGTTGATTAAGTTTATTAAAGCTATTTGGAAACGCAAACCCCTAAGTGATGTCATCAGCTGTACTTTCAACTAGCCCTTAAATATCACTAAGCTTGCACATAAAGGAAGTATTTTGTTTCCACAGTTTAAATAATGTGTCTCCTGATCAGTATTTACTATAGATGAGGGAAATTATTCAAAAAAGATCTGTTCAATGTACTTACATAGTAGGTGAGGCTGAAAAAAAAGAGACAAGTCCATCAAGTCTGACCTATGTGTGTGATTTTAGGTCAGTATTACATTGTATATCCCTGTATGTTGTGGTCATTCAAGTGCTTATTTAATCGTTTTTTGAAATCATAAATGCTCCCTGCTGAAACCACTGCCTGTGGAAGAGCATTCCACATCCTCACCACTCTAATGCGGCGTACACACGAGCGGACTTTTCGACCAGACTGGTCCGACGGACTTCCAACGGACTTTCTGAATGAACGGACTTGCCTACACACAATCACACCAAAGTCCGACGGATTCGTACGGGATGACGTACAACCGGACTAGAATAAGGAAGTTGATAGCCAGTAGCTGTCCTAGCGTCGGTTTTTGTCCGTCGGACTAGCATACAGACGAGCGGACTTCCGACGTAAAGATTTGAAACATGTTCCAAATCTAAAGGCTGTCAGATTTTCGACCGAAAAAGTCCGCTGCAGGTCCGATGAAGCCCACACATGGTCGAATTGTCCGCCGGACTCGGTCTGTCAGACCAGTCTGGTCGAAAAGTCCGCTCGTGTGTACGCGGCATTACAGTAAAAAAACCCTCTATGCAGTTTAGGGTAAAACCGCTTTTCTTCTGATTTTAGTGAATGGCCACGTGTCTTATTAAATTCTATTTCGCAAAAAAGTTTTATCCCTATTGTGGGGTCACCAGTACGGTATTTGTACATTGAAATCATATCCCCTCTCAAGCGTCTCTTCTCCAGAGAATAAGTTCAGTGCTCGTAATCTTTCCTCATAACTAAGGTCCTCCAGTCCCTTTATTAGCTTTGTTGCCCTTCTCTGGACTCTCTCCAGTTCCAGCACATCCTTTCTGAGGACTGGTTCCCAGAACTGGATGGCATACTCCAGGTGCGGCCGAACCAGAGTCTTGTAGAGTGGGAGAATTATCGTTTTATCTCTGGAGTTAATCCCCTTTTTAATGCATGCGAATATTCTGTTTGCTTTGTTAGCAGCAGCTTGATCAATATATGCAAAATAATCCTGCGCTGCTCACAAGGGAGAAAAAAAGCAGCTAACACAACCAACAAAGTGTATATGCAAAGAAACAACAAAAAGTGTAGCGCTGAACCATATCATAAATGACACTAAATGGGTAGGTATACAGTGAAGGGGATCACCAATATAAAGACCTATTCATGGATAGGAAGTCCTGATATAGGCATTATGACTAAAGATGACAATGGTTAGTCCTTAGGTAAACATATTATAAACAGGTGAATCCAGTGTCCCAAAACGGCAGATCAGCTCACTACCACCGAGAGAAAAAAAGGCTTACCAGATGTGGTGGACCCGACAGGGCATACGCCGAATTGGGTCAGATAAGGCTTGGGTGGTAAGTGGCTGTGGATGTCTGTGATATCGCAGATTGCTGGATTCCTCCAACTGGTGCCCGGGTCCTGGAAGGTGTGAGGAGTCCCAAGAATGTAGATGATTCTGTGGATCCTAGGGGGGGGATGAGGTGCTCCGTGGATGGATCCTGTAACTCTGGAGGTACCAGTTCTGGGTTTCTCGGATCTTTTATTGTATAGGATACATCTCCAATGTTAATATCACCGGCTCATAAGCTACGGCGGACTTTGTGCTTTCCATTATTCTTTCCCCCGTAGCTTATGAGCCGGTGATATTATTAACATTGGAGATGTATCCTATACAATAAAAGATCCGAGAAACCCAGAACTGGTACCTCAGAGTTACAGGATCCATCCACGGAGCACCTCATCCCCCCCCTAGGATCCACAGAATCATCTACATTCTTGGGACTCCTCACACCTTCCAGGACCCGGGCACCAGTTGGAGGAATCCAGCAATCTGCGATATCACAGACATCCACAGCCACTTACCACCCAAGCCTTATCTGACCCAATTCGGCGTATGCCCTGTCGGGTCCACCACATCTGGTAAGCCTTTTTTTCTCTCGGTGGTAGTGAGCTGATCTGCCGTTTTGGGACACTGGATTCACCTGTTTATAATATGTTTACCTAAGGACTAACCATTGTCATCTTTAGTCATAACGCCTATATCAGGACTTCCTATCCATGAATAGGTCTTTATATTGGTGATCCCCTTCACTGTATACCTACCCATTTAGTGTCATTTATGATATTGTTTAGCGCTACACTTTTTGTTGTTTCTTAGCAGCAGCTTGGCATTGCATGCCATTGTCGAGCCAGTCATCTACTAGGACCTCCAGGTCCTTTTCCATCTTAGATTCCCCCAGAGGTTCTACCTCTAGTGAGTAGATTGCATTCATATTTTTGCCACCCAAATGCATTATTTTACATTTTTCTACATTAAACCGCATTTGCCATGTAAATGCCCACCCCATTAATTTGTTCAGATCTTCTAGCAAGGTTTCCACATCCTGCGGAGAAATTATTGCCTTGCTTAGCTTTGCATCTTCCGCAAATACTGATACGTTTATCCCATCCTCCAGGTCATTTATGAATAAATTTAATAGGATAGGTCCCAGGACAGAGTAGATTGCAGACCTTGAGTACTGGAAGTGTTTCAAGGAAAGATTGTCACATGACGGAGCACCAGTATAAAGCATTTAAGACCATTACACAAATAGAGTATAGTAATACACACAAAATAGGTCACCCAATAAATTCTAGATTGTAAGCTCTAACCAAGCAGGGCCCTCCGATTCCTCCTGTATTGATTTGTTTTGTAAGTGTACTGTCTGCCCTCATGTTGTAAAGCGCTGCGTAAACTGTTGGCGCCATATAAATCCTGTTTAATAATAATAATAATAATAATAATAATAATAATAATACAAAACAATTTGGGTAAAGTGACATTTCATGATGGACAAGAAACAAATAAAGGCTCATTAACCTTATGCAGGAATCCCATCTAAGGATTGGTAAGCTGCACATTACTACATTTTTGGTCTTGGATCTTGATACACTTTAGCGGGTCCTTAAAAAGCCTTTAACCACTTGCTGCCCATGACAGCGGGACGGTGCAGCTGTTATCCTGGGCCACCGTCATATGATGCGACGGCCTTCCAGGCCCCCCAGGGGGCGTGCGTC
Source organism: Lithobates septentrionalis (assembly GCA_037952835.1). Classification (NCBI taxonomy): domain Eukaryota; kingdom Metazoa; phylum Chordata; class Amphibia; order Anura; family Ranidae; genus Lithobates; species Lithobates septentrionalis. Next base: position 147,940 of record JBBDGP010003754.1, read on the forward strand.
GCCGGGCATCCGCGATTGCCCGGTAACTGAGCAGGACCGTGGATCTGCGTGTTAACACACAGATCCATGTCCTGTCAGGTAAGAGACTGATGGTGTGTTCCTTGTACAGAGGAACACCGATCGGTCTCCTCCCCTTGTGAGTCCCCTCCCCCTACAGTTAAAAATCACTCCCTAGGAACATAATTAACCCCTACAGAGCCCCTCCTGGTTAACCCCTTCATTGCCAGTCACATTTATACAGTAATCAATGCATTTTTATAGCATGGATTGCTGTATAAATATGAATGGTCCCAAAGATGTGTCAAAAGTGTCCAATGTGTCCGCCGCAATTTCGCAGTCACAATAAAAATTGACGATCGCCGCCATTACTAGTTAAAAAAAAAAAAAATGCTATCCATCCCCTTATTTTATAGACGCTATAACTTTTGCGCAACACAAAATACGCTTATTGCGATATTTTTTTACCAAAAATATGTAGAAGAATACGTATTGGCCTAAACTGAGGAAAAAATTTATTTGGAAAAAAATAAAATAAAATTGCATATTTATTATAGCAAAAAGTAAAAAAATTGTGTTTTTTTCAAACTTGTCACTCTTGTTTATAGCGCAAGAGATAAAAACCGTAGAGGTGATCAAATACCACCAAAAGAAAGCTCTATTAGTGGGGAAAAAAAAAAAATGAATAAAAATTTCATTTAGGTACAGTGTTGCATGACCGCGCAATTGTTATTCAAAGTGCGACAGCGCTGAAAGCTGAAAACTGGCCTGGGCAGGTTGAGGCTTTACTTGGAAAAGGTGATGGATAGGATGTGAAGAGAAAACGTTGCTGCTCCATTTAGGCCTCTTTCACACTGGGGTGTCGGCGGTAAAGCGCCGCTATTTTTACCACCGTTTTTGCAGGGGTTTTCGGCCGCTAACGGGGTTATAACCCCAGCTAGCGGCCCAAAAAGGGTTATATACGACCAGCAAAGTGCCGCTGCAGCAGTGCTTCCCCGGCAGTTCGGCAGCGGTGCCCATTCAGTTCAATGGGCAGGAGCGGTTTAGGAGCAGTGTATACACCCCGCCAAAGATGCTGCTTGCAGGACTTTCTTTAGCGTCCTACCAGCGCACCGCTCCAGTGTGAAAGTATTCAAGCTTTCACATTGGAGTGACAGGAGAGGCTCTTTACAGGCACTATGCAGGCTCTATTTTTAGCGCTGTAGCGCCTGTAAAGCGCCTCAGTGTGAAAGGGACAAATCTACTAGATCTATATTAGAAAATACCTTTCATTGGCGCATAAAAAAAATATAAATAAAAAAAAAGTGTGGCGTGGGTGTGTTTGTCCCCTGCTTATTTATCATCTGCATTTACAGTATGTGCATTTACAGAATCATATCAGGATACTATTTCACATTTCATTAATTGCCTTTACCTAGTAACGGTGCTTTTCTCCAATAACCATCCCGAATTTCTATGTAGTCGTACCAGCATAGCCGACTTTTAAATAGGTCCATTTCTGTGAAATTCAGAACTATCTAAACAACAAAGTAGAGTAGTTACCAAAATGGCTTACAAGACATTCAAAATTTAATACAAAATAAAATAATGGGTTAGATGAAAACAGCATTTTTTTCCCCCCAAAGTGAAAGTGTGCAGGAGAAGACCACCTGGGGCGGTTTCCTTTAAATTTCAGTAGCTCAATCTTAGGCAGGCTATAGATCTTACAATTTTTTTTCCTTCAGTAGTATACAATGATTAGTGTTGCTGGCTATAGCTGGCGACATCAATCAGGAAAAAACGTGACAGGCTGGTTGTACACAAGTCAATCAATAGATCGACTTATGTACAACTAGGGTGCCCATACATGAATCAAAATTCAGCCAGTCCCTGTTGAATTGGTCAAATTTTGATCCATATATATGGCAGGTCATTATGCTATACATTAGTTTATATTTTCATACTAGTAGTTTTGGCAGGACAAGTGCATACAGACCACCACCCTAGGCAACTCCTACATATGATGCCAAGCCTTAATGCCAGGAACAAAAAGGTGAGCTCTGACTTCTAAAGCCAGGTACACACGAGTGGAAATTCTGCCAGCAAAAGTCCGATGAGAGCTTTTGGTCCAAAAAATGCGACCGTGTGTATGCTCCATCAGCCTTTTGCTGGCGGCATTCTTGCCAACCCTTGTTGGCAAGCACAGAGATAAGACATTTCTTATAGTTCGTGACTAGGTTCTCAGGAGGGATCACTCTTTTCAGATCTTCTCTAAATCCTTAAGGTTTTTTTGTTGTCACTTGGCAACTGGAAGTTTCAGCTCTCTCCACAATTTTTTTTTTTTTTTTTTATAGGATTAAGGTCTCCATGACCTCAATGTGCTTTTTCCTGAGCCACTCTTTTGTTGCCTTGGCGGTATATTTGGATCATTGTCATGCTGGAAGACCCATCTATGATGCATTTTCAGCGTTCTGGCTGAGAGAAGGTTTTCATCCAAGATTTTACAATACATTGCCCTGTCCATTGGCCTCTCAATGAGGCAAAGTCGGTCTGTACCTTTAGCAAAGAAGCAGCCCCAAAGCATGTTTCCACCTTTGTGTTTGACTGTAGGGATGGTGTTCTTAGGGTCATAGTCAGCATTTATCTTCCTCCAAACACAGCGAGTCCTCCTCCTCAAGAAGGCACATGTACAATCATGCCAATGGATGTCTAAATGATTCAGGGGCCAGGTATTGTAAAATCTTAGATGAGAACCTTCTTCCAATGACCCAACACATACCACCAAGGCAACAAAGGAGTGGCTCAAGAAGAAGCAAATTAAGGTCATAGAGTGGCCTAGCCTGTCTCCAGACCTTAATCCTATAGAAGATGTATGGAGGGAGCTGAAACTTAGAGTAGCCAAGAGACAGCCAAGAAAACTTAAAGGTTTACAGAAGATCTGTCAAAAAAAAAAAAACCTGGTCACTAACTACAAGAAAAGTCTTACCTCTGTGCTGGCCAACAAGGGTTTCTCTACCAAGTCATGTTTTGCTTGGGGATAAAATACATATTTTACACACTGAACTGCAACTTAGATTTATAGCATTTGTTGTATGTGTTTTCTTGATTATTGGTCGATATTCTGCCTTTATCATCATTTTAGATACACCTATGATAACAATTATAGACCCTTCATTTCTTTGTAAGTGGGCAAACTTACAAAATCTGCAGGGGATCAAAAAATTCTCCCACTGTAATTGTTCCAAACATCAAGATTTTGTCACTTAGGCAGCCCTGTTGAGGCAAAGACTACTAGCCAGAGGGTATAGTAAGTTGTCTCAAAAAAAAAAAAAAAAAAAAAAGTCTACAATAGAGTGCTGTGGTGCACTCGCATTTCCCTTTTACGACCCGTAGTAAGGGACAACAGTCAACTGTTAAACTGATCACCAAGTACTCTGCACATCAGGATATACGCACAGTAATAGCCAACTGACATTTGTTATTAAACAACCTCATGAAATGGGTCAGGGACACCCCTAAAATAGTCTTCAAATGTGCAACCTCATGAAATGATTGTATTATGTGATGTCATTTTTTTATCAAATAGAAGCAAAGCCATAAGCAGAAAGGGACATTTGATGTGGAAAGTATTCTCACTGCCCTTGGGTATGATGCGGTTCACAATTTATATCACCGAACGATGAATGGTTTAAACCAAAATATTATGCTGATTGTAGTACTCAGGGAATATTCTATTTAATGCTCTGAATGCGGATAAAACCATCCACCAATTAAGGTAGAAAATTAGGGACCATATTTCTTATTCAAGCAATGGCAAATTGCTTGCCCTTATCAGCAGCCATGTAGGTTTAGATCACAGATTGGATATGCCCGTATTGCCTTTATTGTGCTGGATGTAGTTAGGAAAGACCCAAGGGGTGGTAACTGGGACAAAGTTATTTTACAAAAAGGGAAACCAATGGATAGAATGCCTAAATGCCCCGTTCCCTCCTGGACTGAATGAAATTCTGTCATATAAACCTTTATAGAGGTGATACTGAGGTACATTTGTGTCCATTAATTTGGAGTAATACTTGCCTAGGTGAGCGTACTATACAGTATATACAAGCGATGTGGTATTCGGGTACCCTGGTGGTTATAATATGTGACTATATCTTGTTACCCTCCATGCAGATAAACAGGTATACAGCATGGCATTAATCCTCCTTGGTCTGCCTGGTGGAGGAGATGTCGGTAACAGATTTGGAAGTAGTAGCTGGGACGTTATGGCTATATAGGTTCTACATATCCAAGCAGATGACACCCTGGGCTTTGTGGTGATGGAACTGGTGTTTTAGTTTACATGTAATATTTTGTTATCTGCAACAAGTGTAGTATAGTGTCTTGGTGACATTGGTTGAGTATTTTATACTTCCAGCCATACTGTAAAATTAGGTTGTATTAGCCTTTCGCCTTACATGGGCCACATACAGTATCTCACAAAAGTGAGTACACCCCTCACATCTTTGTAAATATTTTATTATATCTTTTCATGTGACAACACTGAATAAATAACACTTTGCTACAATGTAAAGTAGTGAGTGTACAGCTTGTATAACAGTGTAAATTTGCTGTCCCCTCAAAATAACTCAACACTCAGCCATTAATGTATAAACCACTGGCAACAAAAGTGAGTACACCCCTTAGTGAAAATGTCCAAATTGGGCCCAATTAGCCAATTTCCCCTCGCGGTGTCATGCGACTCGTTAGCGTTACAAGGTCTCAGGTGTGAATTGGGACCAGGCATGTTAAATTTGGTGTCATAGCTCTCTTACTGGTCACTGGAAGTTCAACATGGCATCTCATGGCAAAGAACTGAGGATCTGAAAAAATAGAATTGTTGCTCTACATAAAGATGGCCTAGGCTATAAGAAGATTACCAAGACCCTGGAACTGAACTGCAGCACGGTGGCCAAAACCATACAGCGGTTTAACAGGACAGGTTCCACTCAGAACAGGCCTCGCCGTGATCGACAAAAGAAGTTTAGTGCACGTGCTCAGCATCATATCCAGAGGTTGTCTTTGGGAAAAAGACATAAGTGCGGTCAGCATTGCTGCAGAGGTTGAAGGGGGTCAGCCTGTCAGTTCTCAGACCATACACCATACGCTGCATCAAATTGGTCTGCATGGTTGTCATCTCAGAAGGAAGCCTCTTCTAAAGCTGATGCACAAGAAAGCCCGCAAAAAGTTTGCGGAAAGCAAGCAGACCAAGGACATGGATTACTGGAATCATGTCCTGTGGTCTGATGGGACCAAGATAAACGGATTTGGTTCAGATGGTGTCAGGCGTATGTGGCGGCAACCAGGTGAGGAGTACAAAGCCAAGTGTGTCTTGCCTACAGTTAAGCATTGTGGTGGGAGTGTCATGGTCTGGGGCTGGGAGATCTCTAACATCCACCAGCTCCGTGATGTCATTATGGAGTGGAAGAGGACTCCAGTGGCAACCTGTGCGGCTCTGGTGAACTCCATTCCCAAGAGAGTTAAGGCAGTGATGGAAAATAATGGTGGCCACACAAAATATTGATACTTTGGGCACATTTTGGACATTTTCACTTAGAGGTGTACTCACTTTTGTTGCCAGTGGTTTTTGTTGCCACACATGGCTGTGTTTTAATTTATTTTGGAGGGGACAGCAAATTTACGTTGTTATACAAGCTGTACACCCACTACTTTATATTGTAGCAAAGTGTCATGTCTTCAGTGTTGTCACATGAAAAAAGATAATAAAATATTATTATTAACAGTGTACCGTCATCCTCCAAGAATAGTGGTTTAAGAATTATTTGTGACTTTTACATTCTCCTGAAGGGAGATCGTGAAACATAGAAACTACAAGCACAAGGACATTAGAACCCCCTTGCTAGTTACCATTTTGGATACTTACCACAAGGACTTCTGTCGATAATCTAAAGTGGACGTTTTTTCTTCCATAAAATGATGAAGAGTTTAGATTGTCATTTTTGTTTAATGGTTTTAAATGAGTGTTCTTTTAATTAAAATAAAAAGTTGCATGTTTTAAATAGATTGTGTTCCTGTGGGTACCTACAAAGTCCATAATGGTAATACAAAGTATTTCTCCTAGATATCAGGATGTGAACCCTCTATTTACCCTATTGGGTTTCTATGCTACCTAGATCTAGTAGAGATCTGCCTTAGATGTTTTAATGTATGCATCTACCAAGTAGGACACTCAAACTGCCAGAATCATCACACAATTGCCTTTATTGGTGCACTCAATTCCAAATGTGTAATTCCTCTAACCGAATTCGCAGGATCATGACATCAAGGTTTCACTGGGGATCTAGTATCAGCTGTTGACGCAGCAGAATCGATGACGTTTTATTGCAAATATTTGTACTTTTACCATCTGCCGCAATATTGATATCCGATAATCCCATGTAGCGTAGAGGGGACAATAGTTGTAAACAGTTTTTACAAAGTGGAAGTCACTGCCCCTTCCACAATCTTCACTGCTTGAAGCTGTGCCATTTCCTTCTAAACCCCTTTCATAATGTTTAATTTGTGAGAAAGATGAGGTTACCCTTTAAATCTGGAACCGAATACTTGTAAAATCCACCTATCTATATGAATTGGACAAAGCATTCTGTGCTGTTTTATGTCAATCTGTATACTGTGATTACCCTGTATGATAAAGCACCTTTGATTGTAAAAAAAAAAAAAAATATATATATATATATATATATATATATATATATATATATATATATATATATATATATATATATATATATATATATATATATATATATATATATATATATATATATATATATATATATATATATATATATATTTAGATATATATTTAGATATATATATATATATAATAAGAATTTAAAAAACACACACTTATAAAATAATACCATTTAGTAAACTCAACCAGCGATCATACTAGCCACAAAAAAAAAAAAAGTTATCTTTGCTGTAGGTACAGTGAGATGAAGCATATAGGTTCTTGTCCATCATACAGACCTATAAGTCTACCCAAAGAGCCACTTAATACCTTTTCTCCAGGTGTAACAGAGATTCTCCAGATGCAATGTGTATAGGATGGATAACCACTTGGATAACCAGGAGCAGAAAAATTACCACTTGACTCTAGCAAAGTTTCTCCACAAGCTTGAAAATGAAGAGCAGAAACAAACTTTACATCCAACATTAGAAACGTTTATCATGTTACAAAGTAGCTTTTTCTTATCCAAAAAGATGCATTTAAAGTTGTTGTAAACCCATTACAACCACTTTAACCTACAGGTAAGCCTATATTAAGGCTTACCTGTAGGTGCAAGAAATATCTCCCAAACCTAAAAGGTTTAGGAGATATTTGCAGGAATAGTGGCACCGATATCTATGGCGCATGTGCCGTAGACATTAAGCGCAGGCGCACTGAGCGTGCCGTTTCTAATGGCGATCATGCCGTTAGTGGCGGTACCAGCACGCATGCGTGGGAGTGACGTCCTTGTGGCTCCGGCCAGTCACAGCGCCGGAGCCGCGATACCCGGAAGTCACTCCGGATAGATGGCGGCGTCGGAGGAGGTGCCTTTATGCCTTTGCCTTGCAGGGTGTATTTTTAAGAGGCTTTACTTCCTCTTTAAAATGTATCTAAAATCCAAATAAACCTATAGTTTAAATGCGCTAGTTACATTCCAGGTGGACCAAAACAAAAGCTGTGCAAGTCCGTTTTATTTAGAAGGCAGCTGCAGTCTTCTTAGAACATTCAAATTTCATTAAAGAGTAGGTCAAGATTTTGTTTGCTTTTAAGATTGGATTTTGAAATGAATGGACTTTACTAAAAGAAAACCACATGCACGGATAGAAATTTGTACTTTCGAGAACTAATGAGATTTCCCCGATTACAGATCTTTGGCTCTGACTTGGCAAGGGGAAAATGCTGGTGTCTTTCCTCCACCCAGGCTTGCTGAATTGATCTTAAAAACCTATTAAACTTTGTTCTTAAATCAGCCAAATACATTGCAGGTGCATCAAAACAAAAGTGTCCAAAGTCATGGGTAACTGAACATGCTCATCGTAAATGAGTGTCTTTCCTCCACCAGAGCAGCCCAAGTGCAGGATACAGCCCCCCATAGACATGATTGGCTGTGCGTGGGTGCCATTGTAAAACACAAGTACAGTGTATGGGTATAAATTCTGAAAACTGCAGCAGTACACAGTATACTCAAGTAAAGCAGTGCACAAGGACCCAAAGACTTCACACACAGTTTACTTTGATGCGCCTGCAAAGTATTTGGATGGTTTAAAAACAGTTCAATATCTTTTAAAGATATAGATTTTTTTTATCTTAAAAAGTGTCCCCATTGGGGAAAGCTCCCTTCACTTTTTGTATGGGCAGAAATGGATAGAAATATCCAAGACCTTGATACACACACAAAATAGAGCAAAAAAAAAAGGTGTTAAAACGTTTAACTTAAAAACTTATGCTGGTGCTTTTCTCTGCTTCACAAATACAAGGATAAACTCCTGTCCATTAAACTTTACTATCCTAGATCCAAACCAGTTTTCATTTTTATAGAAATCTGTGCCTTAGTAGAAAAGAAAAAAAATAGTACCTGGACACTTATACAGCTTCTTTGCCTGAGCAATATCTCCTTGGCTGAGGCGAATGCGCTGCCCAATAGTTGGTCGAATATGGTTATTAATTCTCCGGGGAAGTATTGTATCAAAATATACACTCCTGTTTAGAAGGAAAAAAAAAAAAAGGCATGTTACAGAAAAAGCTGGTTAGTTTACCACTATGTTCCTACAATATACTGTATATTTTGCACGGTTGCTTTATTTGCCCTCTGCGTGAATTGGAAGGTTGAGTGAAACAGAAAAGTTAGACATTAATGGAAATCATGCATTTTAAAAATACAATGCTTTAGCCAGCACCTTACAGAGAAATGGTCTTTAGAGCAAAAAATGTCCTGTAAACCAAAAGTAGAAAAGCTTTATAGCAACTGTTGATGGATAAAATTTACCAGTAATATTTATGGAATAGATGAATATGATGGTCCTGTATTGCAAAGATACTGTCTGCTTTCAAAACCAACTTAACTTTCACTAGTTACACTTGCTCAAGGTGGTCTTTTTTATTTTAACCATAGTTTTTTTTTATTAAAACAGTAAAATGTATAGACATAGTGAACAGGTGTGCATTGTACATTTAACGAGCATAGTATGCAAAATATACAGTATATAAACAATATATTGCAATGCTTTTTCCAGGATAACCAATAATACACGTAGAGGTTTCCTCTTTATGAGAGAAAAAACCTGTCACCCCTTGCAGGAACATACTGTGAACCGGTAAATATGATGGATGTTCAGGAACTCCGATAGCGACCCTTACAGTGGTCGCTTGAGGCAAGCATTTTAGATGCCATCTCATAAAAGTCAAGTAAATGATAGGTTAAAACAATAATAAATAGTAACATAACATGATAATAGTTGGAAGAAACTTAGATTGACATTGAGAATATTTCAGTTTGTTCTTGTCATGTCAGTTCATGCTATACTATATTAATTTTCAATATTTAATACCACTAGATGGATTTTCACTCATTCATTTGTGATATTGTCGTCTATGTAGTGCCACAGGCTTTATTGTTTGACAACCATGCGCACCAACATTTTTGGAAGGTTTGTGCTCTCCCTTCTTTGTATGCGAGCATTCGCTCCATTAAACATTGTGAGTTGACTCTAGAGGGAACGTCAATATTCAGGGGGGGTTTAGGGAGAGAACATCAGTCCAGAAAGATTGTAGGGCACTACAGTGCCACAGTATGTGTGGTTGCCCTCTCAGTGGCATTCTCTCCAACACAAAGGGGACAATTTCAGATTCATAGTGTGTAAACGCATTGGGGTCATGTACCACCTATGAAGTATTTTTGTGCATTATCCCAATAGTCCACACATGCTGAAGACTTACTGTTTTTTTATAGCCAGGAGCCATGGAGGTAAATAAGGGGAATGTTTTTTGCAGTTCCCTTTCCCATTTGATCATTACTGGTAATTTAGAATGTATAGGGTGGTAGTTAAAGTAGTTATAGCACAAGGATATACCGTTAACATTAGATGATGTTCTGTTTATTAGAAAGTTCCATAACGGAAGTGGCACTTATACAGCGGAGGTTGAGTTTTTCTTGTTATAGTGAAGTATTTGAGGGATTTGAAAAGGTATCAAGGGTACTTGGATTTGTTAAGTCATCTGTGGAGAAGTGAATACCTTTCTGCTTCCAGTGATGGGTTGAAAAAGCTTGAATGAGGTATTGATATGTTGCTATAGGAATTTTTAAATGGAAGGTTTGTTCTTCTGGAATATTTTTACACTGAATGAAGCCCAGGCCTTGGTTGTGGCTTGTATGGTCGGGTAAGAGGGAGTGGTGGGGCTGTGGTGCATAGTAGAGGCTATTAATAATGCCGGAAGGTTGTGTCCCGGTGTAATTTCCTGTTCAATGATGGACCATAAGTTATCCTCCTGTTTTGAGAACCAGTATTTTAATTGGTCCATTAAGGTCGCCTGATAGTAGATCTGGGTATTGGGTAGTCCACAACCTCCCAGGTGTCTATGTTTATATAGATGTGATAGAGCTACCCTGGGTTTTTTACCTGTCCAAATAAAGTGTCTTAAGGCGGTTGCCATGTTGGAAAATACTTTTAGTGGGATAGGAATAGGGAGGTTTCTAAAAAAGTAGAGCAGTTTTGGAAGAATTTGCATCTGGTAAGCTGCAATTTGTCCTGCCCAGGTTAGATTTGGTAAGTTAAGAGAATTCTTCTTTGATGCGAGATAACAGAGGGAAGCTGGTTTTATATAGATTGGAGGCCGGGTGGGTTAATTGTATACCTAGGTATGTAATGGCTGGTGAATCCCAGTTGCATGATGGGAAAACGTTTTTGGTCTGGAGGATTTTGTCCTTAGATAGGTGTACAGGGAGAGCAAAGCATTTATTAGGGGTTAACTTTGTAGTAGGACAATTTCCAAAAGTCATTTAGTCATTTAGTAGTTTTTGTACTGCACGTACGGAGGATTCAGGATTAGATAGAATTAGTATAAGGTCATCGGTAAAAGCCCTAGTTTGTGATCCTTGGGTTCTATTGTAATTCCCTCCACGTTTTCACTAGATCTTTTTACCTCCGCCAGTGGTTTCATGGCTAGGGAGAAAATTATTGGGGAGAGCGGACATCCCGGACGTATCCTGTTTGAAAGACGGAATGCATCGGATAACATTCCCGTGGTGTATACTTTGGCTGTGGGGTTGGAATAGAGTAAAATTATTGCTGAGTGAACAAAACCATTGAGTCCGAATTTGGTAAGAACTTGACAGATACCCCCAATGTACCTGATCAAAGGCCTTTTCCGCATCTAGGGCCAAGGACAGGGACAGAGACAGAGACAGAGACAGAGACAGAGACAGAGACAGAGACAGAGACAGAGACAGAGACAGAGACAGAGACAGAGACAGAGACAGAGACAGAGACAGAGACAGAGACAGAGACAGAGACAGAGACAGAGACAGAGACAGAGACAGAGACAGAGACAGAGACAGGAGTTCAAGGCAATCTTAATCTTTTCTGGTGTTCAGGTAAAGGTTTATCTAGTATGCCTTTAGGGTTTAGTGGGTTGAGTCGTTCCATAATGGGTCTGGCTACATACTGCACTGATAGCAACAGCAGCTTAAAGAGGAAGTAAACCCTGATGGCTTTTACTTCCTCTTTTGTTCCTTGCAAAGTAAAAGTATAATGGGCTAGTATGCATTGCATACTAGCCCATTATGTGTCACTTACCTGCAAACGAAGCCCGCAATATCCCCGCATCCATCTTCACCCCCTCTTCCTTCCGGGGGCCTGTGGACTCCGGCTATGTGACTGGCCGGAGTTGCGGGAATTGCCGGTCACAGCACGGGCCCTTTAGAAAGAGCCCAATTGTGCACTTTCAGTGCGCAAGCGTACATGGTAAATATCTCCTAAACCGTGCAGGTTTAGGAGATATTTCTAGTACCTACAGGTAAGTCTTATTATAGGCTTACCTGTAGGTAAAAGTGGTGTAACTAGGTTTACAACCACTTTAAGATGTCGATATTTGCTGAATAAACCTTCTCACTGAAAAGCAGATTTGTTACCATTGGCTCAGCTTCCAGTAATGGAGAATATAAGCTTGTGAGAGATCACTAGTCACCTTGGGACATCAAAGCTGGACTAAAAGCCAGCAAACTAGACTGATTTTTTATTTTTTTTATTACAGATTCTACTCTGCTCACCACTATGAAAGGAAGGATGAGCTAAACTGAGAGGTCATGTGATATACTGTATAGTAAACACTAAAAAGTGAATATTTCTGTTGAATGAAAGAATTATTCAACATTAGGGCTCCTGGCAAATGAGCTGCCATAATCCTGATGTTCGGCCAACCAAGCAATGAAAGAGCATTGAAGTTTGAAGACCAGACACCTCTAATCCCTCTAAACACACTTCATTGATCTTTTTTTCTAGATACTTGTCAATGTCATTTCATAAATAATTCAATACAAAAGCAAACTTCAAATAAAGTCGCAAAATTATTTGTTGCTGAAGCAGGCATCTTTCATATACTTGAGCCTAAAAAAAAAATTTAAAAAAATATAGAAGTATAGGTATGCCCTACACAGCATGGGATAAGTTCATAACCAAGATGGTAAGTAGATGTAACCAAGATACCAAACCTGTTTAAATGAAAATACATCTCGTTTTGTACATTTGCAGTCATGAAATTTATAAACCACTGCAAAAGAACGTCCTAACTATTTTAAAGCTCCTATAATATCATTATCTCTGATTCTGGGATGGTGAGAGTTTCTCACTGTCCATTTTAGTCTGGCAACTACTTTATAGTTAACCAATGCAGTTGCAAGGTAACCACAGCAATTCCAAGTGAATTAAGCAACAAATCAGAGCAATTGAAGGAGACCACAAGAGTCTGCCATGAACCTGTGGTCCAAATACAATTTTTTACCTTTATTAAAACTGGTCAACATGCAGGCATGAGGTTCATAAAATAGACATGAAACATTGCTTTTTGGGGCTTTAGAGCAAGATAATTTATTGCATTTACCACAAAGTTTAATCATGAAACCTCAAGTTACATAATTTGGCATCTTATTCTAAACAATAGGACTAAAAAGGGAAAAGTATGAACTTTTATATTTTAAGCAGAGCAAAGCAACTACATCACAGCTGAGCAACTTACAATACCTATTGAAGGAAATTTATTTTGGTCTCTAGCATGCATTCTCTTGGCCATTTTATTCTTCCAAATAAAGTCTGTTCCCAGACAAAGCTTCTTTTCATGGATCACAATGACGTACTTGTCATTCCTAGAGATGATGCTTTTATCTGCAATGGCTCTTTTCAGCTGATGGGAAGATTAATATCTTTAATTCCTAGAAGCACTTTATTTGCTGGGTGATCCTAAAGTCGTAGACAAAACTGGATATGAAGCATTACGCTGTGAGTCTTTGAAGTCTACCAGGAGATGGGGTCCTCAAAGCTGCAACACTTGCTAGATGACTTCATCTGAACAAAGATTTGATTTATTCAAGCTTTTTTCGGTTTATAAAAACATCAATGTGCTTTTTTGTCTGCAAATCCATTGGCTAAGCTGCTCCAGCAAATATGCCGCCTCCTGCATAATTCACTTTTTGTGCTGGACTGTTGCAATAGTTAGTTGGTTGGAGTTAGGTTATTTCTCATCTTACATTCACACCTTTTTAATTTTAGTCCTCATGCACACTGGATGTTTTTAAACATTGCAGTTAGATGTGTCTGGCTCTCCCCCCCCCCCCCCCCCTCTCCAATTGCCCCTGCATGTTTGCCTATGTCTTCATGCACGCATAGGTCTTTAGAGGAGCTTAGAGGCAGAGACGTTTAGAGGCAGAAAACAAACCCACTGCCAACGCATTCAAGAGCAGCAGCATTTTGGCAGAAAAAAAACGATTGACGCCTGTAAAAATGCATATTAAACGCGTATTAGAATGCATGAAGGTCAGCAGTGTTTAGCACTTGAACGTTAATTTCAATGGCCAGAATAGATTGTTATTCTTGCCAATAAAGTAATTTAACTCCCAAGCACTTGATGCGCCTAAACCAGTTACACACGTACAAACGTCAAACGTTTTCTGCCAAAATGCTGCTGCCAGGAGGAAAGGGATCTAGGAAAGATAGAAAAACGGCCAGTGTGCATGAGGCCTTACTGTATATGAACATTTGAATTCTTCACCCACTGTTTCTAAAACAAATCCATAGTTGTAAGAAACAAAAACAGTCAATAAAAAATTTCCAAAAATAATGGTTTTTGCCTACAGCAATTATAGTCTATATTCTTCTCTAGTAGAATTACAATTCTTCGTTTCAGCAACTTCCAGTTACCAATTTATTCTTACAGATGGCAGCAACATGGAAATTCAAAAGGGTGTCTACAGACAGCTTTCACCTGATCCAGCAATTTATGGTCATATCAGGGTAGGTTTGAATTTTTGTAGGCTCCTTCACAATCCTGGCTGATGCTCCCTAACCACCAAAAGTCTACCTAAGGGGGGGGGGGGGGGGGGGCGTTGTTGTTTTTCCTAAGATGGAGCCTTCATATTATTGCTCAAAAATATTTTGTTCTAAAGATTGTTTAGCGGCCAAGTCCTGCACACACAGGTAGATTTTGAAAAGACTAATGTAGATTTAGGCAATGTAAATAAGTATGCATGATGAATGATAGTGCTTCACAGTGTATGAATGCATATATGAAATAAGTTTCCTACTAAACAATGCTGTTGCCTTTACTCCCGGAGTCTACCAATGCAATGGGGTCAATTTACTAAATGTAAATAGGCTATTCACTTTTGGGAAGCTGCACTTTGGAAGGGAATTTTCCTCAGAGTTTAGTGAATGAGGTGAAGCGCTGACTTCTATCATCCAATCATGTGCAAGCAAAATTGTGTGATAAAGCAAAAAGAAAAGCAGCGCTGCTCTAAGGGTAGTAAGTAGTTAAAAACACTATTTTATTACAAATTGTACACTCACATTTGTGCGATAAGAAATGGGCACAGGTAGGTTTTCCTGGGCAACGCAGAGTCACATCACGAAATAGCTGGGCTGTGGCGGGGCCGGCCTCGGCCACTTGTGGTGGAGTCCGTAGCTTCCGATGGCTTGGGGTTCCCTCAGATAGCGCGTCAGCAGGTTTCTAGGAAGATTACGTCAGGTGGGGGAGAGCGGGGGGCGTGGCCGTAGCGCGCTCGCATTCGGAGCATGCGTGCTCCTTCCTCGGGCAAGCAAAATTGTGTTTTCTCTTGCATGCGATTGGTTATTCTTTGCACCACATTTACTAGTTCTGGGGAAATTTACTTGTAATATGCAATTTCCCATGCAAAGCAAGTGTGTAAGGAAAGAGCGTCTGGGAGATGTAGTTCTGGGGATTAGTAGGACATTACGTACAACATTTTGCCAATTTCTCTAAAAAGCTGCCCCTACAAAAATTTTTTACAAGCTTGGCGAGAAGATCACAGGGAGTAATAAAAGCCATGGCCATTCCACCAGCATAAAATAAAAACAGACCTCAGTCTTGGGCTATAATTCCAGAATAAATTAATCTATCAACAAGCTTGTATTAGCCAGCCAGCTACGTATACCATTGTGTAAAAAATGTAAAACCCCAAAACAAACCTCTAGCTACAAATATATGCTCATGTAGTTTTTATATTACACAATTAGGATAAGTAACATTTTTAAAAATTAACTAGGTAGCAGAACGCAGAAGACAAAAATAAAACAAAACAAAAAAAAAACACAAAACTTTGCACTGTGATGTATATACTTACAAACGTGTACTCTTGTTAAACAGAACAGCTCAATACCAGCTACAAATATGAATTGACTACATTCAATGGTCATAGGAACAACTGAATTGGTAAATTTATCATGCAGCTTTGTGCAGCATTCCTAGTAAACCCTTTTACTGGATAGGTCCCTTATGTCAAATTAAGCCGTTTTGTTGAATTTGATAGAAAAAATATGGCACTTAACCAAGCAAATTGTGCTTTTGCAGTCAGTTTCTGAATTATGTTCAGCCTGCCTACAGCTGCCCTATGAGATCAGTTTACAGTTTCCGCTTCTATATAAGTAATCACTTAACAATCAACCCCAGTATGAGGTAAGCCTGAGCTATATTACAATTACCAACACAGCTGCTTCACCAAATGTATAGGCCAGAAAGCATTTCCTCTATAACATTTACCCAAGAAAACAAAAAGGTGTGTATTTCGCCCATTCCCACAGTGCAAGATAAGTTGGCGCAAAGCAGAACTCCTGGGAAAAAAAACGTCCTGAGAAGCAGAGCACTGAAAGATCACTAACAGCATCTTGTACGGTACATACAGAAAGTATTCACAGCACTCCACTTTTATTCTAAAATGGATTAAATTCATTATTTTCCTCAAAATTCTGCAAGCAATACCCCATAACAATGTGAAAAAAGTTTGTTTGAAATATTTGCATATTTATTAAAAATAAAAAACGAAAATAATATCACATGTACATAACTATTCACAGCCTTTGCTCAATACTTTGTTGAAGCACCTTTGGCACCAATCACTGTAGGGATGGCATTGGCCAGGTGATGAGCGGTGCCTGGTTTCCTCCAGACATGACGCTTGCCATTCAGGCCAAAGAGTTCAATCTTGATTTCATCAGACTAGAGAATTTTGTTTTTCATGGTCTGAGAGTCCTTCAGGTGCCTTTTGTCAAACTCCAGGCAGGCAGTCATGTGCCTTTTACTGAGGAAGTGGCTTCCGCTTGGCCACTCTGCCATACAGGTCTGATTGGTGGAGCACAGCAGAGATGGTTCTTCTGGAAGGTTCTTCTCTCTCTACAGAGAAATGCTGGAGCTCTGTCAGAGTGACCATCGGGTTCTTGGTCACCTCCTTGACTAAAGGGCCTTCTCCCCCGATTGCTCAGTTTGACAAGGCAGCCCGCTCTTTGGAACCACCAGGACTCTTCAAACTTTTTCCCTTTATAGTTGGAGGCCACTGTGCTCATTGGGACCTCCAATGCTGCAGAAACTTGTGTACCCTCCCCCAGATCTGTGCTTACAGACAGTTACTTGAACTTCATGGCTTGGTTTGTGCTCTGACATGCAATGTTAACGGTGGGACCTTATATAGACAGGTGTGCGCCTTTCCATGTCCAATCAACTGAATTTACCACAGTTGGACTCCAATCAAATTGTAGAAATATCTCAAGGATGGTGAGTGGAAACAGGATGCACCTGAGCTCAAATTTGAGTGTCATGGCAAAGGCTGTGAAAACTTCTGTGCATGTGATTTTTTGTTTTTAATAAATATGCAAAGATTTTAAACAAACTTTTTTCACATTGTCATTATGGGGTATTGTTTGTAGAATTTTGAGGAAAATAATGAATTTAATTAACTTTGGAATAAGGCTGTAACAAAATGTGGAAAAAGTGAAGCTCTGTGAATACTTTCTGGATGCACTGTATATACCCGCAAGAATACAAATGCAGTAAGAATGCAGTTGGGCTAGAATACTAGTACATTCCCCAAGTTCATGAGGAAGAATACCAGAACCCATTACAGATACATACTAAAAGGACAAATCAATTCTTCAATCATGTGTGATGAAGTTTATTATAATCCACTTATTAAAGTAGATCTAAAAAGTGAAAACTTTTTTGTTTGGATAGAGTAGGCAAGGTTAAAACCCCAGTCTTTTTTTATATCGCCTAAGCCCCATTGGGGAGATTTCTCTTCACTTTCTGTCCTCCAAGCACAACAGGAAGTGGGAAAAAATCTTTTGAATGTGAGGGATAATCCTCTCATATCCTCTCTCAAGCAGCTGTCCCAATTGAAATGTGTGATTCACCCTCTTTTCTCCCATTTATGGTTATGACTGAAAGTAAAAGTAAAAGACAATCCCCATTTTGGGTTGTCCCCAGAAGTTACATAGTTGGTAAGGTTGAATAAAGCCAATAGTCCATCCAGTTCAACCTGTGTAGATGTATGTGTTTCAGTGTTGATAATCCTTTCCCATTTACCCATATGTTGTGTTCTTTAAGATGCATGTCCAAGAGTCTTTAAAATATCAATACACCCCGCTGACACCACCAACTGAAAAAGAGTTCTTACCGACCCGACAGTGAAAAAAACCCTGCGCAGCTTAAGGTTAAACTGCTTCTCCTCAAATCTAATGGTTAGGCTATAGTAATAAAGGGGAAATCTTCCAATGGAATTCACACAATTTGCAGGGATTTCCTTTCGCTTCCCGTTTTGGTCACAGGACAGGAAGTGAAGGGAAATATCCCCAGACACTGATGGCAAAAAAAATAAATAAATAAAAAAAGGACAGTGGTTAAAGCCTTCCTTTACTCTGTCCAAAATGATAAAAAAAAAAAAAAAAAAAAAAAAAAATTTAAATTTTGCCTATAGTCCTTCTTTAACCACTTGCCGCCCGCCATATAGCAAAATGACGGCGGCAAAGTGGTTTCAATATCCTGACCGGACGTCATCAGGATATTGAGCCGCTGCGCGCCCCCAGGGGTGCTGTGACCAATCACGGCTGATCACGATGTAAATCGGAAGAGCCGGTGATTGGCTTTTCCTCACTCGTGTCTGACAGACGCGAGTAGAGGAGAGCCGATCGGCTGCTCTCCTGACAGGGGGGGTCTGTCCTGATTGTTTATAAGCACAGCCCCCCTCGGGTCCCGCCCAGGACCACTAGGGAAGCCGCCCAGGACCACCAGGATGGTCACCACACTAGACCGCCAGGTATGCCCCCTAGACCCCCAGAGAAATACCAATATGTGCCCAGGCAGCTGCCAATCAGTGCCCACTCCAATGCCTGCCAGTACCACCAGGGATGCCTACCAGTGTCTAATATCAGTGCCCATCAGTGCCCATCAGTGCCGCCTACCAGTGCCCATTGTCAGTGCCCACTCATTGGTGCCGCCGTATCAATGCCCATCAGTGAGAGAGAACTTACTTATTTACAAAATTTTTTAACAGAAACAAAAAGCAAAAAAACTTATTTTTCAAAATTTTCAGTCTCTGTATTTGTTTAGCAAAAAATAAAAACCGCAGAGGTGATCAAATACCACCAAAAGAAAGCTCTATTTGTGGGAACAAAATGATAAAAATTCAGTTTGGGTACAGTGATGGATGACTGCGCAATTGTCATTCAAACTGCGACAGCGCTGAAAGCTGAAAATTGATCTGGGCAGGAGGGTGTATAAGTGCCCTGTATTGAAGTGGTTAAAGTAGGACAAATCATTAGATGGAAGCAGGGCTTTTTTTTCCCAGGGGGGAACTTGGTGGAATTCAGTTCCACCGCCTCTGGCTCAGACCCTTGAGGGGGGGGGTCCGGTTTCTGTGTTTACAAGCAACAGCTCTGCACTCTGTGTGTAACCCCCCTGAATTCTGCATGTAATGCAATCCTGGTATTTAATGCCCCTTTAAAACCCTCCTACCGTTCGTGAAATTTGACTGACCACACCCACTATTTGATGTAATTTGGAGGGTGTGTGTGGGGGGGAGGGGTTTTGGAGGGGTCGTGGTTAAGTTCCATCACCTATTGTTTGAGAGAAAAAAAAAAAAAAAGTCCTGGATGGAAGGAATAGATTTTATTTTATTCACAATTTCCATGCCATAATTTCTGGCAGCACTATTTAAAAACTATAAAAACATTCACACTGGGGGGGAAAAAAAAGTAAACACAGTGCCATGCAAAAGCACATGGAACATTACTGGTAAATATAAAACAATAAATACTATGAAGAACTTAAGAGACATAACCTTAGATTCCAACCTTGAGAATGTGTTCCTGGCATAATGCATGATACTATCAAAATCGTATGTCTCTCCCAAAGAGTTCACTTCTCCTGGCTCCATTTTAAGGAAGTTGTATTCCTGACCTGCAAGGACAACAAGCTTTGAACATATCACACTGAAAATAAAACTTCAGAAATATTTTATATATATATATATATATATATATATATATATATATATATATATATATATATATATATATATATATATATATATATATATATATATATATATATATATATATATATATATATATATATATATATATATATATATATATATATATTTATTTATTTATTTTTTTTTTTTTTTTTATTATTAGCAATGCATTCAAATCAGGTAATACAATAAAGCATTTTCCTTTTTTAATTTGTGTGACCCCGATTTTGAGCAGGATTTTAAAACTAAATGCCATTCAAAGATTACAGTTCCAAATTGATGAGCATCTTGATGCTCTGCAAAGTATATTGTTTTGCTACAGACATACATCTTCCTCACTCCTCTGGCCCTGGGTACAGGCTTCCAACGGTCGCATCATATTTAAGCAAACGAAAAGAAAGCCACTCTCCTCTTGTATAAATGTATTAGAATGTCCAAGGCACTGATTGTTCCACGTGACCCTGCAAGCTCCAATGCCTTTCATTCCATTCTTGAACTTATTTGTACACTATGAATAAGCTCCAGATGGAGTGAAACATG
The DNA here is from genome assembly GCA_037952835.1 of Lithobates septentrionalis. Lineage (NCBI taxonomy): Eukaryota > Metazoa > Chordata > Amphibia > Anura > Ranidae > Lithobates > Lithobates septentrionalis. The sequence goes on from JBBDGP010003754.1 coordinate 168,534, forward strand.
TTAGCGCGTACAGATCAGGTGGAACGGTCTGTGTTGGACATTGTAATAATTCATACAAGGCTTTTTATTGGAGAGCAGCTTCCTTTTCTTTTGCTTAAAGCAGTATTAAACCCAAAAGCAAACATATTGCAGCTCATCAGTTCTTAGATGTGATGGCTGCATTCATTTTTTAGGATTTCCCTTTATTTTCATCTGGTGATCCAGCCAGCAAGTCTTTCAAAATCACATCTATACATAAAGGACCCAAAGAACTTGAAGTATAACTAAACGCATTTTTTTTTGGTTTTGGATAGAGTGGAGAGGGATTAGAATACTTGTCAGTTTTTATTGCAGTCTGTGCCCCATTAAAGCAGAGTTTCAGTAATTTTTGTGCCTATTAAAAGTCAGCAGCTAGAAAAAATAAATAAATGCGTAGCTGCTGAAATTTAATAAAAACACAATCACCTGTCCCAGGATCCAGCGATGTGGCCGGAAAAAACAAACAAACAAAAAAGAAAACGATCCTCTCCCTCTCCTCTACCCGGCACTGGCATTACAACTGTGGGCACCCACCTGTGACAACTTGTGGCTTTACAGCCGGGTGTGCATGTGCAAGTCGCACTGCGCCTTCTGAATGGTCCAGCAATTTTCTTGCAGGGAGGGGAGAGGAGAACCTCCTGTCAAAACTTTGTACCCCCACTCTTTCTCCTCCCCCCCTAATAAAAAAAATAATGACATGCCAAATGTGGCAGGGGGAGGGGGTGCTTAAAGCGGAACTTGTTTTGAGGAGCTCCGCTTTAAAGAGATTCACCCACTCGGTTTGTCTTGTTCATGGTTATTGAAAGTAAAAAAAATCCCAAATTTTGGGTTTTCCACAGAAAAGTAAGAGGGGAATCTTGCAATAGGGACACTGGTTTTGGGGGTCCCAAAAAATTCCCTTAGTTTGCATGGATTCCCTCTCACTTCCAGTTTGGCTATGGTACAAGTGAAGGGAAAATCTTTACAACAGGACACAGATGGAGTCTCCCTCTCCATTAACACTGGCAGGGGTGATTAAAATAATCAGCTTTAATTTATTCATGCAAAACCTTTATTCCAAAAAGGAAAAAAAAAAAAAAAATCAAAGTTTGCTGTAACTGATTATTAGCTGGAGTTTGGCCTCAATGTGTTAATGTATCTAAATCTGCTAACACATTTAGCACAACCTCTCCCCACCCCACAATGCTTCTGTTTGCTGTGCCAACTATGCTCATTCCTCCAGAGTTGTGTCTTCCCAATACAGGTGGTGCCTTACTGGCCAGCTCACCAGGTGTAAACAGGAGGGGAAAAAAAAGGAAACTGATGCAGCCACCACATCTAAAGACTGGTAAGCTGCAATATAATAAATTTTTGTTTGTGGGTTTAATACTGCTATAAATATGGAATTGGTAAGAATTTTGTGGCTTAGTAATACCAAAAACCTTTCCACGCTTGCAGAATATTTGTCATCAATAACTATGGAGAGCCCATGCTAACTACAACACTTAACCAATTCAGTTTGAAACCAAAATGCAGCAGCCTAGGTATAATTCCTCTAGTCTTCAACCTCCGTGACACTGTCAGAGCGGACAAAACCCGTCTCAGGCGTGGCTTCCATGTTCTAGTAGCAATTGTCAATCTTTGACCCCAAAGCATATACTAGTTCTGGGACATCACTTACAATACTGGTGAAAAAGGTACATCCCCACAGCAATAAAAGAAACGTAAAAATAGCCTTATTGTCAGAGGATGGAAACCACTTTCAATACAGTTATTATTCATGGTAGTTTCTATTTAAAGCCAAACTAAACTTTTGTTTAAATCACTCATTCTACTTGAAGTGGTTGTAAACCTCAGACATGAAATCTGAACAAAGCACATATTTCTATAGTGCTTACTTGCCTCTCTCCGAAGCACTAAGTGCCATTTCTCTCTGCAGTCTAGTTTTCTGACACTAAGAGAAAAATGGTGATGGAAAAAGCCTCCAGCACACAGCCTGTGATGGACAGCCTCAGCTCTGTTCCTGAGTGTGTGTGTGTTGGGGGGGGGGGGGTGTCTTTCCTACAAACAGCTCTAGGAGCTCTTGTATATCTGAATTTTATAAGAATGTATAGGACAAATCACTACAAATTGAACAGGTAAACATATGCAGAAGAATTTGTTTCATCTTTGTGCATCACCTGAGGCCAGGTTACTTCACTGGGTATTGGGTAAGGGTTTACAACCACTTTAAGCCATCTTATTGGACTGGTTAGTGGTAACCGTACCACATCCCTAAATGCTTATTGTTACATACCCACCATTCTAGAAAACCAACACTCATTACAGGTTTTAAAACTTCAAAATTCATTAATCAAGATCAGAAAAAAAAAATCTTTGAATGATTTCAATTATTGTTTTGAAAATAACATTTTACAATAAAAACCATAAGAAAATAGTATTTTCTGAATTTCTAATATGAATGGTGGTACTTTTAGTTTGAATTATCTAAAAATATTCCAAGTGCAAAACAAAAAAAGATGCTCAAAGTCTTAAACACCTGTTAGACCCCTTTCACAATGGGGTGCTTTTCAGGCATTTTAGCTCTAAAAATAGTGCATGTAAAGCGCCTCTCATGCCACCCCAGAGTGAAAGCCCGAGTGCTTTCACACTGGAGCGGTGTGCTTGTGGGACGGGAAAAAAAAAAAAATCCTGCAAGCAGCATCTTTGGGGTGGTTTGGGAGCAGTGTATACACCGCTCCCAAAATGCTCCACCCATTGAAATGAATGCTGTGATTAAGCACTGTTTGTAGTGTGAAACGCGTAAGCTTTTTTCCGCTCTGCTGTGATCTGTATTTTAGATGACACTTTTTTGAATAAAAAGGCAAAATATTTTTTGTGCAGCTGTCCAGAATTTCTTTTGATGTCCATTTGCTATAAGCATTGCCAGCACCTGGGCTTCTAAACTGGAGGTGAGGCGTGAATGGCCAGCGCTGCCGAAGCACCTGCATAGCGATTTGGCAGCGCCACAACACAGGCGCTTTTAACCCTTTCTTCGGCCACTAGCGGGGGTTAAAAGCACCCCACTAGCGACTGAAAAGCGCCTCTAAAACTAGCGGCCGAAAAACACTGCTATAACTAGTGGCGCTTTGCCACCAACGCACCCCCGTCCCAGTATGAAAGTACTATTACAGGGGCTTTCCAATCAGCTTGTTTTTTTTTTTTTAGGCAGAAGTCGGTAAGCAGATGTAAGGCTTCTTTCACACTGAGGCGCTTTACAGGCGCTACAGTGCTAAAAATAGCGCCTGTAAAGAGCCTCTCCTGTGTCTGCAGTGTGAAAGCCCGAGTGCTTTCACACTGGAGGGGTGCGCTTGCAGGATGGGAAAAAAAGTCCTGCAAGCCGCATCTTTGCAGCGCTATAGGAGCGGTGTACTCACCGCTCCTAAAGCGCCCCATCCCATTGAAAACAATTGGGGCAGCGCCGCAAACCCGCCGGCAAAGCACTGCTAAAACGACGGTAAAGCGGCGCAAAATATAGCGCTACTTTACGGCCGACGCCCACAACTCCCAAGTCTGAAAGTAGCCTAAATAAACTTGTGTCAGTTTACATCTGCCCATCTTCAAGTCCACGAGGAAAAAAAAAAAAAAAGGGGGGGGACCCTTGTGCTGATTTCACACTTTTTTTTTTTTTAAAGTAAACCTGGGCTTTAAGAATAAAACAAAACAAAAAACAAAACAAGAGTATGCAGAAGAATTTTAAGCATTACGCACAGCAGAGCCTACTCATGTTCATACCTTGCTGTATGTTTTCTCTCACAATTGTCACATGCTCATCTCGGTCAGGCCGGGTATGTTCATGCCAAAAACCAACAACATGACCCAATTCATGGACCACTATGCCGAATTTATCACAGTTTTTTCCTATGGATATAGCCTGAGGACCTCCTCCACGACGACCTACATATGAACAGCAGCTTAAAAGATTTTAAAAACTATTATAAATAATGCTCTACAACATGTGTCCTGTACATACTTGTATGCCTTGTACTCTACAAAATCACACATTTATAGATGCATCACATTTAGGTTATCAAAGTACACTATTAAAGTAAAATGTTAAATAAAAATGATACAACTATTTTAAAAAATTAAAATAAAAAATAGAAAAAACACTGACATATTTGCAAGTAGGCAGGGGCATAACTAAATTTAAAGCAAGCCATTTGGCAAGATTCAGATTTACGAGGATGACCTGGGAATGCACAGAATCATTGCAAGGATTTCTCTGGTATTCATTAATTTGGTCTCAGTAATATTAGATGTAGTACAAGTGCTACTTATTGGTGACCTGTACCAATTTAGGGATTCTTACAGAAGATGGTGGTGAATATTGTACTAGACCTCTTCAACCCTTTTAGGGTCACAGCCTTTATTTTTCCCTAATTTGTGTATACTAAAATGCAAATTTTTGGCATAAATACACAACCTGCCAAAAAAAATTTCCTGGGACCAGAGGGCCTGTAGAAATAAAAATGCTGGTTTTGCACTGTCACACAAGATTTGTGCAACTGTTGATCAAACCTATATTTTCAGTAAAAAAAAAAAAAAAAACCCACATAATTTTTTTTAAAAATGCACAAAAACCACTAGATTTATGTAAAAAAAAGTTTCGTCACAGGCTAACGCCTGTATGATGCTGTAGAAGTTGCAATTTCAGCAGATACATGGGGGGGAATTCAAAATCCGCCAATTTACCTAACTGAAATTTTAAAAACTTTGTAGATTTTTTTTTGCTCATTTGAAACACATTTTATTAAACAAATTTACCAATTTTAAAATTTAAACTTTTTTTATTTACACAAAAATACAATGTACAAAAACCAACAGGCGTAGAAAAAAATATGCAAAATTGTAGAAACATAAAAATGTTTTATTGTTTTATTAAATTAACCCCGTCATTCGGCTATAGCGCGGACCTACTTTGCCGGGAGGGCGTCAATAGACGTCCTCCCATGCTCGAGCGGCTTGTCCGTCCCCTGCAGGGCACGCTCTGATTAGCGAGTCTGAGACTTGCTGGATCACAGATCGGAGTAAGAGGTCGATCCCGACCACTTACCATGTGATCAGCTGTCAGCCAATGACAGCTGATCATGTGATGTAAACAAAGTCTGTAATCTGCTATTTTTCTCCTCACGCTGATAACGCGAGAATTAAAAAAAAAAAAAGCCGATCACCAGCGGCTGTCAAAGGGACATCGGTCCCGATCAAGGAGAGCAGCCGCCAGCTCATCTGTGCCACCTGCCAGTGCCCACAGTGCCACCTATCAATGTCACCAATGAGTGCCTCATCACCAGTGTCCCCCTCCCTGTCCCCACCAGTGTCCCCCTCATCAGTGCATATCAATGAAGGAGAAAAATTACCTGTTTGCAAGATATTATAACAAACATGATTTTTTTTTTCTTGAAAATTCCGTTTTTTTGTTTGTATAGCAAAAAATAAAAACCCCAGTGGTGATTCAATACCACCAAAAGAAATCTCTATTTGTGTGAAAAAAAAACTGATAAAAATTTCATTTGGGTACAGTGTTGCATGACCGCGCAATTGTCATTCAAAGAGTGACAGCGCTAAAAGCTGAAAATTGGTCTGGGCAGGAGGGGAGTTTAAGTGCCCAGTAAGCAAGTGGTTAAACACAAGCAAAAAAAAAAAACAACAAAAAAAAAAAACCACATACCCAAACATTTAACTGCAGAGTTAAATACAACGGTACAGTTCAACTCCAAAATCAGATATACCATATATACATCTAATCACAATAATACAGAAAGAAGAACAGTTTGGGACTTTAAATGAGGCGGTGACCTGGAAAGGTCCAGTGCCTCAATCTCTATCTTAATGAAAAAAGGGGGAGGAAAGGAAATGGGACTTTGAATGACGCACGTAGGTGTAAAAAGATCAAATTTATTGTATAGGTTAACATGGTACATAATGGTAATCATAAATCACTATAAAATATCCACTACAGTTCATATAAATACATACACACATACATACACTAGGTAAAATACCACATGGTTACAGACCACTAATATCATATAATAAACATATTGAAAAATATCGAATGAAACCCATGGTGAATTGAAACACGGCATTGAGTATCTCTACACGTTTCGTGGATTAAGCAACTCTTCAGGAGCATGCACACGAGTTGAATGTAATGTAAGAAGATGAAAAAATGTTCTACATGGTATGAACCTATCAAGGAAAGAAAAAAAAAAAATGTAACCATAGAAACCCCCACTCTCTGAAATACTTACAAACGTAGCTGTGTGATGAAGGTGTGGCACTAAAGATCGGAGACCCCCAAAGGGCATCACTACCAGGAGCTGAGGCGGTGCGGACAGCCTGAAGCCCAATGAGGATGACATCCAGGGAGGACAGATTTCCAGGAAGTAGAAATCGTCATAAGTGGCCATGAGTGCTAAAATCATCAAAAGAGGACTGCTGAGAAAATGGTATAATACAAAATGTGCAATAGGTTCTGTACTCAGTAAAGGTTAGGACAGTTAAAAAAAAAATAATAAAAAAATATGTGTCAGTGAAGTCCAAACTGGTGAAGGAGAAATAATGGAGCAGTAAAAAAAAAGTAACCAGAATCTGAGGGAAACAAATAAGGACCAGTACCTTAATGTGCCAATTAAAACCGATAGTGAATTGTGAATTACCAAATTACCTGGAACTGATGCTTAGAAACCTAAAGTCCAGGGTGATGCATAGAGTGAACCGAAGAGCAAAGATGAAACCACCAAGGTGAATCAGCCAGCCATGAGGCCTATAAGGGTACAGCCGCCACACACCCACTGACATCACGCTAGCGTGCACTGTTGGAGGGAAGAGTTATCAATTGGGCGGACAAGCAGCCTAACATTGGCGCCAATTTTTACATCATATTACATATTCAACTCACCTACATGCTCCTGAAGAGTGGATTAATCCACGAAAAGCGTAGAGCTACTCAATGCCGTGTTTCAATTCACCATGTGTATTATGTGATATTTGCTGTCTGTAACCATGTGGTATTTTACCTCTAGTGTGAGAGAGAGAGTGTGTGTGTGTGTGTGTGTGTGTGTGTGTGTATGTGTGTGTATGTGTGTGTATGTGTGTGTATGTGTGTGTATGTGTGTGTGTGTGTGTGTATGTATATGTGTGTGTGTATTTAATAGCGATTTATGATTACCATTATGTACTATATTAACCTATACAATAAATTTGATCTTTTTACACCTACTTGCTTCAAAGTCCCATTTCCTTTCCTCCCCCTTTTTAATCACATAAATAAGTGAAAGCATATAAAACGTAAAAACACAAAAATGTAATATACTGCTGCTTACTAGTACTTAGACGTGGTGGCTGCATTAGTTGTCTTTTCAGGCTTCTGAGCCTTTATTTTAACCTGGCAATCCTGCCAGTAACACTTGTCACATCTGTCCTATAGTGAAAATGCTCATTCACTTACTGTATCTATGGAGGAGCAGCATTTTCACTTTAGTCTGCTCCTTGGAGGTTAAGCTTTACCTGGAATTCGCAGCTGAAGCAGGAAGCAATTATTTTACTTACCTGTGCCCGTTTAGACCTTAGGGCTTAAACGTTAACTGCTTCAAGTCCGCCCTATAGCAGTTTTCGGTTTTACTGCTTCGGGGTGGCACCTCTGCGCTACAGGCAGGTCGTTCCTGCTCCACCAATCATCAGGCAGAACGCCGATCTGACAGGAAGGGCTAGAATGCATCTCCTCCCCTAGTAAAAGCTCCTCACACACTGTAAAAACACTCATTAGGCACAGTTAACCCTTTAATCGCCCCTGATGTTAACCCCTTCCCAGCCAGTGTCATTAGTACAGTGACGATGCATTTTTTTTTTTAATACAATTAAAAAACTGAGCAGCAAGGTGGGACTTTGAATGAGGCGCGAGGTGTGTAGAGCCAAGCGCCTCCATCCCCGATAATTTGGATAAGAAAAAGGAAAAAGAGGGACTTTAAATGAAGCATCACATGACATCAATTGGCATTAAATGGTTTATTAGTATAAAATTGTAATAAAAGTACATTATTATTATGATGGAGACCTGCTTTTTATGAAACTGTCTTCTACAGTGTTTACAGTATAAACCAATTATGTTATTACATTGTATTTCTGCCACATTTTATGTATAATGTAAGACTTGTCTTTTATAGATCTGGGTTTCTATAGTACCAGCATGAATCATGTTACGATTTGTACTTATTACAATTTTATACTATTAAACCATTTAATGCCAATTGATGTCATGTGATGCTTCCACTCAACGTTTTTGGTTCTATTCTATTTTTGGGTACCTGCCATGTTCATGGTTGTGGTGTTGTCTCCTGGAGTGCATGTTTCATTTAAAGTCCCACTTTTTTTTTTTTTTTTTTTTAAGACTGATCACTGTATTAGTGTCACTGGTCCCCAAAAAATGTCAGTGTCCGAATGTCTGCCACAATAAATCGCAGGCCCACTATAAGTCGATCGCCACCATTACTAGTAAAAAATAAAAAAAACATCCCATAGTTTGTAGATGCTATAACTTTTGCTTTTTTCAATTTTTATTACACTTTTTTTTTTTTGCACAAAATTGTCTGTTTTTAGCGCAAAAAAACAAAAACGCAGAGGTAATAAAATATCACCAAAAGAAAGCGCCAATTGTGGGAAAAGGGACATAAATTTTATTTGGTACCACGTCACACAACCGTGCAATTGTCAGTTAAGGTAACAGTGCCGTATTGCAAAAATGCCCTGATTGGAAGATTTACCCCTCTTCATGGAGGTCAAGTGGTTAAAGCACTTCACTTTTATGTGTTTGAGGCTTCTGTGAATCTTTTTTGAAGCTTTAATGAAGCTTGGCAAATGCCCTGTGTGTGGATTTTCTATTGGTTTAAAAAAGGGGCCCAGTAGAACCCCCAGCTCATTAGTACCCCTGTTCAGCAGATCCCCAGCTCTGCTAATGCCAAGCTCCGTAGTAATCCGCAGCTCTGCTGATCCTCTGATCTTCCTCACTCACCGGTCCCCACGCACCTCATGCTATATGGCTACCATACAATAATTGGTGAATATAAACTGTGAAAAATCAGTAATAAGAGCAGGTAAATGCATCAATCAAAACTGGATAAAAGTAAATAAATGTGATCAAATAAGTATATAAATATCACAAAAATGCAAAACCTGTGCTGTAAAATCCAAATGTGTAAATCAACAAATTCAAATGGATGGCTTAAGCCAAATCGCAAAAAAGTGCAAAAGTGCAAAAAACTGTGCAGCAGCTGCAAACAGCGTGGTAAAAGGATGCTACCAAATATATGACTATAAACTAGAGTTCACATAGGAAACAATATAGAGTCCATAACTTGTGATGGTAATAATGGTAGTGCTGATCTTCATACAACAACTGACGGCCCAACCAGGCTCTCTAGACTCTCACCTCAAAGCAGGAAAAAAAAGGCATCAATGCAGATCCTTCCTTGTTGTGACAATAGAAGTCACAGGATGGTTGTGTTCCCCTCTGCTTGCTGTCAGGCACCTGCCAAAACAAACTGGGAGTATCTCCACCTAGGCTTGTGACAGCCCGGTGGGAGGAGGGGGAGGAGGAGAGAGGAGGCCTCTGATGGTGTAGTATTTCAAAAGAATATTTATTGGATAAAAGCAAATTGGTCTCTTACTTTAAAAACAATAATAAAATCACATAAAGCAGGAAGGAGCGGCGTCCGAGGCGCCTCCTTACGTGACTTCCGGTGTAGTCAGCTCTCTGCCACGCCCTACGCGTTACGTCACCGCTCGTGACTTCAACTGGGGAACCGGATTGGCCTGAGAGGGATGCTAGTTATATCGTAAAACCGGAAGTAATAGAGCAGCCATTTTTGTTGTGGTAATATGTATCTATATCGGACATCGGCCATCTTGGAGGTGGCAATCGACATAGATTGCGGCCGTGACCCTGGGGAGTCCAATTGAGACTTCGAATCCTAATATAAATATATCGAATCTCAATTTGCATAAATACTAGCAACTTAAAACTAGAAATAAAAAGTTAAAAACTATGGCAACACAAATGTGTAATCTCTAATCGGGACAAATGCGCCATTTTCTTGTGGCAAGTGGAGATCTATGGCGGTGGCCATCTTTATGGTGGTTATCTCACTGTAATCGGCGGCCATTTTTGGATGGATTAACATGCTATATGTTTGACAGAGTGTCAGAAATGGTTGTGTAAGAATGGTGAGAGGATGGGAAAACTATTAGGAATTTGAAATGGACCCATTGACTGTAAACCTCAGTCACCAAGGAGGAACCTCTTACTAAATAATACAACAAATCTAATGCACCATAAACCATATAATCAGCGTCACAGTATAAAAGATATTAATGTCATAATTCATAAACCAGGACAAAATTTATGTCATCATTCATAAACTAGGACAAAAGACAGTATTACATAGATAATAAAATATGAATATTAATAACCATAATTAAAAGCTTCAATAAAAGTACATATATAAATTCCTGAAATCTAAAAATTACTTAAAAAACAATTTAAATCAAACTCTACGTTCATACCTCTAGGGGTTAATGTACGCAGAGTATGAATCCAATATGATTCTTTTTGGCTAATACTTCTAATTTTATGGGTGCCTCTCCATGAATTTTTAAATCTTTCTATTCCCCAAAATTGCAAATGTATGGGGTCCCTATTATGTACTGCTGCAAAGTGTTTGGACACATTGTGTTTGGGGTTTCCTTTTTTAATATTTTGTATGTGTTCCTTCACTCTGACTTTAAGGGCCCTCTTCGTACGTCCTACATATTGCAATTTACAGCTACACTGAAGTACGTATACAACTCCCTCAGTGTGGCATCCAATAAAATCTTTAATTCCATATGTTTCGTTTGTAGTAGTAGCTGTGAATTCTGTTTTTTCCTTGAAACTTTTGGGCGTGTTTGCATGCAAAGCAGTTTCTACATGGATGGAATCCTTTTCCTGTGAAGAATGAGTATGGTACTTGTTGAGGGGGTTCAATCACTGTTTTCACTATCATATTTCTGATGGTCGGTGCCCTTTTATATATGATATTGGGTAATTCTGGTAATACTTTAATCAAGTCTTTATCATTTTTCAAGATATGCCAGTGTCTTTGGATGATTTTAGATACTTGTTTATGTTGGACACTGTAATCCAGAATTAAAGTAGGTGTTTCCTGTGCAAACATTTTCTTTGGGTGGATTTCTAACATTTTAGTTCTATCCATACCCATAAAATTAGAAGTATTAGCCAAAAAGAATCATATTGGATTCATACTCTGCGTACATTAACCCCTAGAGGTATGAACGCAGAGTTTGATTTAAATTGTTTTTTAAGTAATTTTTAGATTTCAGGAATTTATATATGTACTTTTATTGAAGCTTTTAATTATGGTTATTAATATTCATATTTTATTAATATCTATGTAATACTGTCTTTTGTCCTAGTTTATGAATGATGACATAAATTTTGTCCTGGTTTATGAATTATGACATTAATATCTTTTATACTGTGACGCTGATTATATTGTTTATGGTGCATTAGATTTGTTGTATTATTTAGTAAGAGGTTCCTCCTTGGTGACTGAGGTTTACAGTCAATGGGTCCATTTCAAATTCCTAATAGTTTTCCCATCCTCTCACCATTCTTACACAACCATTTCTGACACTCTGTCAAACATATAGCATGTTAATCCATCCAAAAATGGCCGCCGATTACAGTGAGATAACCACCATAAAGATGGCCACCGCCATAGATCTCCACTTGCCACAAGAAAATGGCGCATTTGTCCCGATTAGAGATTACACATTTGTGTTGCCATAGTTTTTAACTTTTTATTTCTAGTTTTAAGTTGCTAGTATTTATGCAAATTGAGATTCGATATATTTATATTAGGATTCGAAGTCTCAATTGGACTCCCCAGGGTCACGGCCGCAATCTATGTCGATTGCCACCTCCAAGATGGCCGATGTCCGATATAGATACATATTACCACAACAAAAATGGCTGCTCTATTACTTCCGGTTTTACGATATAACTAGCATCCCTCTCAGGCCAATCCGGTTCCCCAGTTGAAGTCACGAGCGGTGACGTAACGCGTAGGGCGTGGCAGAGAGCTGACTACACCGGAAGTCACGTAAGGAGGCGCCTCGGACGCCGCTCCTTCCTGCTTTATGTGATTTTATTATTGTTTTTAAAGTAAGAGACCAATTTGCTTTTATCCAATAAATATTCTTTTGAAATACTACACCATCAGAGGCCTCCTCTCTCCTCCTCCCCCTCCTCCCACCGGGCTGTCACAAGCCTAGGTGGAGATACTCCCAGTTTGTTTTGGCAGGTGCCTGACAGCAAGCAGAGGGGAACACAACCATCCTGTGACTTCTATTGTCACAACAAGGAAGGATCTGCATTGATGCCTTTTTTTTCCTGCTTTGAGGTGAGAGTCTAGAGAGCCTGGTTGGGCCGTCGGTTGTTGTATGAAGATCAGCACTACCATTATTACCATCACAAGTTATGGACTCTATATTGTTTCCTATGTGAACTCTAGTTTATAGTCATATATTTGGTAGCATCCTTTTACCACGCTGTTTGCAGCTGCTGCACAGTTTTTTGCACTTTTGCACTTTTTTGCGATTTGGCTTAAGCCATCCATTTGAATTTGTTGATTTACACATTTGGATTTTACAGCACAGGTTTTGCATTTTTGTGATATTTATATACTTATTTGATCACATTTATTTACTTTCATCCAGGTTTTGATTGATGCATTTACCTGCTCTTATTACTGATTTTTCACAGTTTATATTCACCAATTATTGTGTGTTATTTTTATGATAGATTTTATGCGCGAAATCTCTTTTATCTTTTATTGCATGGGTCGAGTGCTATGTGTACACTTGTCGATTTCGCTGCAGTCTTTTTAGATATCACCATAAAAATCACCCACCTTTAGGATTTGTTCATTTGACCTTATTTTTGTTTGTCACCACATTCACTTTTATCTCACTTTAGCGCGAGGGACCATAGCAGTTATATGGCTACCATACTGCACACCACGTGTGACATCAGCTACTTTGTCCTGCTCTGGTCCCCCTCCGGCACTCAGTCCCGGTCAACTTCCACTAGAACGTTCCAATGTTGCAAATCACGTGTGCCACCTGGTAGTTGCTTGCTCCAGTCCGGACCCTGCTCTTTCCTGCTGCTGCATACCAAATGTGAAGTCTGCACCAGAGACTCCCAGATTATATACACATGAACCAGAAGTGACTGCTGATGAAGTTTTTCTGAATCACTTGTTGGTTTAGCAGGTCATCCTGGGATATCTTACCTGCAAGACCTTCAAAACAAAGCGAAGCTAAAGCTGAATAAAAGCCCCTAAAAAGCTTCAAGTGCTGTAAGCGAGCATTGTCAGACTTCTATGGAGGCTTTGGAGATGCTTTGAAGCACCAAGTAAGCAACATGGGGTAAAATTTTTGAAGCAAACCACAACAATGTGAACAGAACTGTAAGGCAACCATTTTATTAAGTGACCGATGCTTTAGCATTCAGAGTGCTTTAAAAAGTGTGTCCAATGCCATATTTTGAAGCAAGTATAAACAAGCCCTTATAGTTTGGAGGTCAATAGTAAGGTGAATGGATTCGCATAGACTTTGGGTGTGGAGATGGAATCGCAACTTCATCAGAAGTGTTGTTGCACACATGGAATGTTTATGCATGGAACTTTTTCACTTTATTAGGACACATTACCCTTTTTCACTTTTACTTATATGGAGAGGGAGAGAGATTCTAGCGCTGCACACTTTTTAGATTTTAAAAAACTATTCAGGGTTCACACAAGTGAAAGCAAATACTCCTGCAGTTCCTCAGCTGTAAGAAAATGTCAGGATTTTATGCCAGACCCTGCCTGCACCTTTAAAATGTCCCCATGTGAACAAGTTCTAAAAAAAAAAAAAAAAAAAATTTAATTTTTTTTTTAAATAAATAAAATTAAATAATAAGTGATAAATCAGGTATCTACTTCTATGTAGCCAGTGCATTTCTGCATTACCATCACCACTCTGATAATAAACTTAAAGATGGTGACATGAAAAATCTAAATCATAGCTGAAAATTCACTTTAAAAAAGGGGATTTATCAGCAAAAGTAAAAAAAAAAAAAAAATAGGATTTTTATAACAGCTTACCTGTAAAATCCTTTTCTTTTGAGGTACATCACGGGACATAGTAATTACTGATGGGTTATATAGAGCATCACTAGGTGATTGGACACTGGCACACCCTAGACAGGAAGTTCAACCCCCTATATAACCCCTCCCCTTACTGGGAGTACCTCAGTTTTGTAGCAGAGCAATATAAGTGTATTAGAAGAGGGGAGGGACCTTTGTGTCCCGTGATGTACATCAAAAGAAAAGGATTTTACAGGTAAGCTGTTATAAAAATCCTATGTTCTTTCTCGTACATCACGGGACACAGAGTCTCAGTAATTACTGATGGGATGTCCCAGAGCAATGCTATCTGAGGGGGGGGAACCACACAAAGTAGGGTGTAATCAGACCTGAGGACCTTGTACCGCTGCCTGCAGCACACTACACCCAAAGGCGATATCCTCATGCCTTCTCACATCCACTTGATAAAATTTGGTGAATGTATGGACTGACAACCAGGTTACAGCCTTGCAGATTTGAGCCATGGAGGCCTGGTGATGCACTGCCCACAAAGCACTAATAGCCATAGTGTAGAACGCCTTGATCTGAAAAGGCGGAACTTCCTGCTTCAAACCATAAGCTTGAACAATTACTTGTCGAATCCATTTAGCAATGGTAGATTTCAACGCTGCCTGTCCTCTATTAGGACCTTCTGGCAATACAAACAAAACATCCATTTTGCGAACTTGAGCAGTCGCTCCCAGATAGGCTTTGACTGCTCTCACTACATCCAAAAAATGTAGCGACCTTTCTTCCGTAGAACAGGGATCTGGAAAAAAAGGAAGGCAGAACAATCTCTTGGTTTAGATGAAAACCTGAAACCACCTTCGGTAGAAAGCTAGGATGAGGGCGTAACACCACTCTATCCTTGTGCATTATTAGATATGGCTCTTTACAAGAAAGGGCCGCCAATTCTGATACTCTTCTGGCAGAAGAAAAGGCCACCAGAAAAACAAATTTCCTTGTCAACAGAACTAAGGGAATTTGACGTATCGGTTCAAAAGGCTGCTTCTGTAAAGCTGACAGAACTAAAAATTCAAGTCCCAGGGGTTTAGAGGCACCTTAACCGGAGGATTAAGGCGCATTACCCCCTGTATAAAGCTTCGGACCAAAGAATGCAAAGCAAGTGGACGTTGAAACAGAACTGATAAGGCCAAGACCTGGCCCTTGATGGTACTCAAGGCCAGCTTCATCTCCAACCCCATTTGCAGAAAGTCAAGGATTTTGCTTATGACATTTTCTGGGATGCCAACCCCTGGGTTCACACCAGGAGACACATGCTTTCCAGACTGATAAATCATTCTGGAAGCTGGCTTCCTTGCATTAATCAAGGTAGAAATCACAGGGCCTGAAAGCCCACGACTCTTCAGAACGTGGGTTTTAATAGCCAAACCGTTAAATTTATCGTTTCTAAGGCAGGATGGAACACTGGTCCCGGGGATAGCAGGTCTGGACGGGACGGTAGGGTCCAAGGGGAACCTACCACCATCTTCACTATTTCTGCATACCAAGCTCTTCTGGGCCACGCTGGGGCCCCCAGAAGCACCAACTTCTTTTCCTGCTTGATCCTGCAAAGGAGTCGCGGCAGCAGCAGAATAGGAGGGAATGCCTAAATAAGAGAGAACCGATGCCACGGAGTCACCAACGCATCTGTCCCGCATGCAAGTGGATCCCTTGTTCTTGACACAAAGGTTGTTGATCTTGTTGAACATGGATGCAAAGAGATCTACTTCCGGAACTCCCCATCTTTGGCATATGGCCAAGAAGATGTCGGGGTGAAGGGACCATTCCCCTGGGACTAACTGCCGGTGACTTAAGTATTCTGCCTGCCAGTTCTCTACCCCCGGAATGAAGATTGCGGATATGCATGGCACATGCTTTTCTGCCCAGATTAAGATCTGGTTCACTTCTTCCTGAGCTGCACGACTCCTGGTTCCTCCTTGGTGATTGATATAAGCCACTGCTGTGGCATTGTCGGACTGAATCCTGACAGGGCAACCCTGTAACCTGAGCGTCCAGGCTTTTAGGGAGAGATATGCCGCACAGATCTATAGAATGTTGATGGGTAAGGTCCTCTCGGTTTTGGACCACCTCCCCCCGGACAGCCGACTGTTCCAGAACTGCTCCCCAACCTGAAAGACTGGCATCTGTTGTTACCACTGTCCAGGTAACTGGTAAAAAAGATTTTCCTTTTTTTGTAGATTCTCGGGTATCAACCACCAACTGAGGCTGACGCACTGTAGGAGACAGGCGCATCGGAAACTTTAACGCCAGGACCCTTTTGTTCCAGGCAGACAGGATACTGTTTTGCAGCAGTCTCAAATGAAACTGAGCATAGGGAACTGCATCAAATGAAGCCACCATCTTCCCCAGCAGCCTCATACAAAGGCGAACGGAAGGAGCCTTCTTTGCCCCGACTACCTGAATCAGTCTCTTAATGGCACAGATTTTTTCCTAGGGTAAATATACCCTCTTCTGGGCTGTATCTATGACAAGACCCAAATACTCTAGTCTTCTTACTGGATTTAAAGAAGACTTTTCTAAGTTGAGGACCCAACCTAGGTATTCCAGGTAGTTGACTGTGGTGACCAAGTTTTGGTCCAAGCGGGCTACCGACCGATCTATCAAGAGCAGGTCATCTAAATACACTATTTGCGTTATACCCTGGGATCTTAATCTGGCAAGAGGAGCAGCCAATATCTTTGTAAACACCCGAGGTGCAGTGGCTAGCCCGAAAGGCAGAGCTCCAAACTTAAAGTGGCGTTTTTCTACTTCGAAACGCAGATATTTTTGATGAGCAGGGAAAATAGGTACATGCAGGTACACATCTTTGATGTCTATTGATGCCAGAAGTCCTCCTCCTTGTAGGATGGAGACTACCGATCGGATTGAATCCATGCGAAAGGACCGTACTTTTAGGAATCGGTTTAGATCTTTGAGATCTAGAATGGGTCTGACATCTCCATTTGGCTTTGGTACGGTGAAAAGGTTTGGATAAAACCCCAATGGCGGTGGCGGACGGCAGCGGGTGGTGCGGTATACTACCGCTCCCTGCCAAGGCTCACTCCGGCCCCCTAAGCCGTTGGGGGAGAATGCCTGAAGGAAAGAACCCCCTCTACCCACATCCTACGTGGAGCATGGCTGGAGGAACATACAGCGTGGACACAGACAGACCAGCCATGAAAGGTATGTGCTCTTGACAGCCCCCGGTGGTGACTTTAGGCATAGCATACATTTACATTAGGAGAAACCTACTAGAATTAAAAAATTCTTGAGGAGTTTGACTTACCTTATCCAGCTGCAGGGTTCTGTGTAACAGACCCAATCTTCACCTCTCATGGTGGGCTCCATTTAGAGAAAACCTTAAGAGACTGGGGCCCCATTAAAAAGGAGGATCCGCAGTTCTGGGCCTGTAAAGCACCCCGTCAGAAATATGGCTGAAAAAACCAAATACTGGATCCCGGGGTCCAGCTCTCTAAAAAAAGAAAAGCGTTACAGGTAAAACCTCAATTCTTTGGATACGAGGACCGGGTACCATCCAATTCGGCCTGGAAAAGACACCTTGAATGGATCCGGTTGCATGGCTTGCCCCAGTGAGGATATTCCAGCGGAGCTCAGCACAACTTTACTCGTGACCAACACCTAAGACACTGGCGAAAAAAACTGAGGTACTCCCAGTAAGGGGGGGGGGGGGGTTATATAGGGGGCTGAACTTCCCGTCTAGGGTGTGCCAGTGTCCAATCACCTAGTGATAACCTATCAGTAATTACTGAGACTGTGTCCCGTGATGTACGAGAAAGAAAAAACACACACACCCAAAACACCCCCCCCCCCCCCAAAAACACACACACACCCCCAATTTACTTGCCGTTTCTTGGAGGACACTCTTGGCAAGAGAAGTTCCTCCTAGCCAAAGCTCACATTAACATGCAACTTTCGGATCCATTGTAAATCTGCTAAGTGCTTCAAAATTACAAACACTGGATACTGATAACTTTTCGCATTCAGTAAAAGAGTAAATTAGTAAGCTACAATACCAAGAAATATTGATTTACCATAACTTTTATTCACATTTATACTTACCCACATGTTCTGTAAGTGAATATGATGTAACTTTCTTCATCAGTTCTTTCTACAAATGTTACACAGGTATATCTTTCCCAGTGTCTCATTGCTTGTTTAAAGATTGCTCTCTGAGGGCCTATAAAGAACAGACAAAGCAAAAATGAACTTTCAATATTAATGTAAAAATGCCAACAAAAAACAGCAACGCAGTAAACTTTGTCTATACTATATCTTCTGTAAGCTTAGCTGGATTTAATAAAATAGCAATAGTCGGAAAAGCCTTAGATGTGTTTTTGGTAATCAAAATGCAAGCGGAAAATACTTTAGGGGTGTGTAACAATAAGATCCTGTAAATTTTCTTCTTTTCCCATAAATCCCCTCCCCTGCTCAATTAAATGGTACAGTTGTCAGCATGCAACACAGTATCAAATTTTAAACTGCTTAACCTCCAATTCTGCAAGTCTAATAGGTAAAACAGTGTAGCCATGGTGTTGCAGTTAAACAATCTGCCAAATCACGCCACTTCCAGACTTCATACATCACTTCGAGACAATGATGTTTTTATTGGGGGGGTACAACTTTGATAGGGATTAGGAATATGGGATGCCCATAGGAGAAGTTATTGCCATCATATTTAAGGATTTAGTACATTCTGAATAAAGTAAGAGCCAGAAGATTGAATGTGCAAATTGAATTAAGTACGAATCTCATCCTACATCTCCATGCAGACTGTTGCTCCTCCTGCGGCTCAACCTTCGCAGACTATTCCATTATCCATCTATCCGACTATTCCAGTTCTCTTACCATCTGACCGTGTGGTGGCAGAGACATCACTAATGAGCGTGTAAAAGCAATCTTAGATCTTTCACCCCCTGCCCATAACTTGTTTCCTCCTGTACAAACTTGAAGTTACTGTATTGAAATCTGACACATCTTCTATTGAATAGTAGGGGCCCACTCTGAATAAGCAGTACTTCATATTCCCATCGCACACTTTCCTGGATAAGCTCATGAGATATGGTAGCTGCAGCAACAACCAGCTGGACACTGTTTCAAGTCAAAATGGAAATATTTGCCAGCACACCATGGAACAGCGTAGATAGCGTCCAAACGTGTAGTTTATTGCATGATCACAACACAACAGGCCTGAAGAACCTCTCCCCGGAGGCACAGTGGGTTAAAAATCATATCTTCTAGAAAAATATGGACTACTGTTCCCAGCCAGCCCAACTTGCAAATCATGTGCCCGCAGGCAGCATCGACTTGACACAGATCCCCAGTGTCTTTTCTGCTTCAGGACTCCCCATCATCCACCGTGTGCATTAATGAAGACTCCACTAGTGACAGTGTACTAGCAGAGTTCCCTTCACAGACTCCTTGGCACCTCCACTGTGGTAACACTCACGACATTCCAACAGCCCTGAGTCCTTGATGAGGAACTTTGACTGGCCCATGGGTACTGATAGTTTCACCTGTTCCTCTGCTCCAGGAGTTCCCTGCCATCCGACCGTGTGGTGGCAGAGACATTGCCAATGACCGTTTAGAGGCAATGTTCCCCCCCCGGGCCTTCTCTTGCGATCGGCGCACCCCTCCCAGATGGGGATGGCCTCCTGCGACTGTCTAACATGCCAGTCCTCACTTTACCCAGCCGACTCTGACCCCCAGTGGAAGATCACCTCAGCTTATGAGGCCCGCTCCCCGCCAATACCGATTGGGGATTGGTCAGGGCTCACACACGAGCTGCCTGACACTCCAGTTCCAGGCCCAGCCCCTTCTCTAGAACATTCTCCTCAGAAACAGGGGAGGCGCCTCAGAACTGATGTGCAGGTGGTCACACCCACTGCTACTCTGACCACTCCCAGATCAAAACAGACAGGCCTAGCATGCAGCATAGGCCTGCCTAAATTTGCCTGTGCTGGCTAACCAAGTAAAATAAACCTTACTAGCACCTACCTATTGGTAGAGGGTGCTACAACAGCAAGCAAGGAAACCCAAATTTCAAAAAAAGGTTTCAACCATGTTTCTGCACAATTCTTTATCTTCTGGGACAAGATTTGTCAATGGCCTCGTAAAAGGACCCTCCTACTTGAGCGCCCGCTCAACTTACTAGCACAAAAACGGTCTTCTACACCCTTCTCAGCATCAATTATGAGCAATCAGAACACAAAAACCCCAGAGCTCCAGCCTGGCTGCTCTTGGACCCGAAGACTGATATTAGGACTTTCTTTCACAAGTCCAGAGACCACAGGACCTTCTGTCACTCAACCAAAATGGCCCCTGACAGAACTGATTCAGAGGCCTCTTCCTCTGCTTGCTCCACTTGCTGCCCTAATGGTGACAGTTCTGCACATACACACACCTGTTCAGAGTTGGAAGTAAGCAGGATAATTGTGAATGCCCGGGATCTCTGGAGAAATATTTTGCTCTTTTGGCCACCAAGAGGGACCTTGAGAATATGTTCAGGCGCATGGAAAAGTCACAAAATGGGAATATTGCTGCCTTCTGATCCAGTCTGCATAACCATATGAAAGCTGTGGAAAAAGCCATCCTGGCGCTAATCAAAACCCTGAGCTACAACCCATTGAAATTGATCACCATTACCAGCTGCAATCTCTGGTCTTATGAAGAGGACTTGGAAGACTGATACAGGAGAAATTAGATTTGCCTGCAGGTTCTACCAGAGGTGACTTGGCAGGAAGACTTACTGTTCACAGTACAAGGCATCTTTAAAATCTTGCTGGGAAACCCTGTGATGAACCAGGTCCATCACATACCAGGATAACTTAACCCTACGACTCGGGGCATGCTGTGTATGGTACTTTTTTTTTTCATACAGAAGGAATCTATCCTCAAAGCCAGAAAAGGGGTTCATTGACTTTGAAGGAGCACAGATTTGTTTGCACCCAGATCTCACGGTGAACCCTGGAAAAGAGAGGGTCCCTGTGTTCCAACACGAGCGCTTCAGAATGCTGAAGTTTCCTACTGATGGGGGTATCCATTTCCTCTCCTGGCAAGGAAAATGGCTGCTCCCATGTCCCCTGATCACCGGCTGATCTACCCACCTTTATAAAGAACCTTAGCCTTCAACCTGTGGAGCTAGAGCCCTGCCTCAAGCTCCACCACCACTGCCTCTTTTTTCGAAGGCACCAACATGGGAGCCCTGGCAACAACCTGTCACCTCCTCCTGAAAAACGTTGAACCACTCATCTAATGGTCAGGTGCGATAAAGTACTACTTCCTTCATGCACTGTTGTGATCAGTTTGCTATGCGTTGTGTGTGCTAATAAGGCTGGTGGTCTGCTCCCACCCCCACTGACATCGCAGGCTGCATTTGGGCCAGGAACTCCCCTGGCTTCTGTGCCCAAAAGTGCACTGGTAGGCAAGCTTTGTGCCTTTTACTGACCCTCATATCCCAATGTACTGTCCCAAACATTTATCCCACTTGCACGCTCCTCTATTGGTGCCCTGGGAGTTATTAAGCTATGTGGTCTTTTGTTGCGCTGTTACCCGATTCAAGCCACTTGTGTTCCATTCTGGGAAGAGTGCCACTCCTGGTTAATCCCTTGGTTGCTGTGGTAGTCACCTGGGATACCTTCCTTCCCGAGACCCCCTCAACCCTTGCTTCGCAGTCAGCAATCATGGACAGCCTGCTCTTCTGCTGGACTCTAGTGGATCGGCCTATTGCTTGCTGTACGCTTAGTAGGAAAGCCTGTGTGAATCAGATGATCATGGTATTTCTCATGATGGGACATATCCTGCACATCTCCACAGAACAGTCCTCCTTTATTGGCATTTTTGTATTGCTCAATGTTTGCTGGTTGTTCTGGGGCACGCTGCCCCATAAGCAGTTGCTCTGTTTAACTAGATCATTTAATGTCGGCCATTTGCCAATGTTTAGAATTGACCCAGGGAAGGGTCAATTCTAAACAGCAAGGTAACAAGCCACCCTCATATGTAGGCATTTTGCTGCTACATGATCTACCTAACTTTGTTCACAGACCTCCATGATGGAACCTACTGTATTTAATCTCCTTTTAATTTTGTGGTCCTTGACTGCATGATTAGTATTCGAGATTCGATGGAGATGTTTTTTCTCTTCCTGCATCCCCCTTCACGCTGTGTGGCCCCCCCTTGAGGATCTCAGCGGGAACCTGTACCAGCCAATACTTGCTTAGATATTTTCTAAATGCTATTGTTTAGCACGTCATCAGGGAAGCTGTCTTCCCTCATTCATATACCTTAACTTACCTGTGGTTGCAGGCTCAGGAATCCTTTCCCCACAGTCACTGTCTTCCATCAAATTTAGATCCCTGAATGTCAGGGGATTAAACACACCACAAAAATGATCCAAGCTTTAATAGGACATGCAAAAACAGCGTCTTTAGGTTTTATTTCTCCAGGAAACACATTTTTAGGCATCTTTAGCTCCAGTCATGCCCACTAGATATTATGCTGAATGGCACATGTGTAATAACACTGCTAGTAAGTCTTAGAGAGGTGGCCATAGGTTTTCAGTCGTCTCCTGGTCTCTGATTTTCAGGCCTAAAGTGACCAAGGGTAGGCTTCTCATTCTTAAAATGTAAACTATATGACAAACAATTTTCCCTGCTTAAAGTGGATGTAAACCCGAAAATATTTTTTTTGTTTTTTTTTATATGTCATAATGTATAGTATAAGATTTCCTATCATTTGAGCCCAGTCTTGCCACAAAAAGTTAATCCAGCTCTGAGCAATCCTCTTATTGTTTAGTGAGATAAAACTTGACAAACAGAGAAAAACTGTCAAATTCTCCCCCTTGCTGTTAGTGACAGGTGATTTACATCTCGTGCACTAGCCTAAGACCTGCATTATTTTTTAATTCCCACCCCCACTTCTTTCTTCAGCAGCTCTGCAAGGATTGGCTGTTCCACACCTCAGCATGATTTGGCATGCTGAAGTCATGTGGTTACTTTCCTGTCTTTTCACTGGATGTTAGAGATCATAGCAGAAGTTCAGTGTAAGAAATACACAGGAGAAAATGCACATTGACAAGAGGAGTGTAGAGGTGGATGGGGAGTTCACTGACATCACGACTCCACCCACTGAGCTCCAGACAACAGACCCACCCACAGAATCTGCAGTTTTTCGGGTCTCATAACAGACAGAGGGGAAACATTTGACATTTAAAGATACATGCAGGAGGCATCTATATCCTTATAGATAACCCCTATGGCAGTAGCTTAGAAAGGAGGACATTGGGTTTACATCCACTTTAATGTTTATGCCCCCAGCCACGTACAAATATCCATGTTAATAGCGTTACTGCAATGATTGATGAACTCCAAGATGGGACAATGGTTTTCGGTGGAGACTTGAATTTAGCATTGAAATCTTCCCTAGATACCACCTCCAGTGCCCCTCATACCTCCGTATCGCAACTTAAATGGTCTAAAAATGCCATATCCACAGCCATCAACTAGTAGACATATGGCGAGTACTCCACCCCTCTACAAGGGATTTTATCTGACATTCTTTGGCTTATTCCAGATATAGCAAACTCGACTATTTCCTGATCTGAGATCCTCTAGCTTTAGATGTCAAACCTTTTAAATGATGCATATGTATTTTAGTCTCTACAACAAGAACAGGTATCCCTAAAGTGATAGATCAATCTTATTTGCGTCACAAAGATTGCGCCCTTGGAGCTATGTGTAAATTTGGCAATAAATGCCAAGTCAATCTGAGCAAAGGTTATGTGGACTTATATTCCCAAAATCCACTGTCCCAAGAAGGGGGCTGGTTCATACCTAGGAATCAATTGCTTCTACGTTTCAGGCCAAATTACTTTGGTCTACAGTACAGTAGATATTTGTAACTGAGGGTACCCACCAAACAAGTCTGGCTCCACACAATTAGATTACATTACCCACACAGCATTATCACGGGATCAACCAATCCATGGCACAAACTTTCAACAGAAGAGGGGCTTCAAATAATTCACAGCCACTGGAAAATAGCCCAGACCCCTACAGCTATTATACAAACAATTTAAGGACATCCTAGCCCCCTATATTAAAATAATACCTTTAATACCATCTCTGCATCTTGCTCATTCCCGCATCAATCTAAGGGAGCACGTATTACTTTAAATCCAAAAGACCAAAACAACCCGACTCAATGCCCAAGTTATATACTCATATCATTAATCAATGTGGACCTAAAGAGCTACAGCATCTCATCCCCACCATTATCAACCTAGATCAGGTTGATTTTGTCCTCTTGCATGAATCCCATAATATTTAAACTCTTTATCTGCTTTCCCATTTACAGAGAAATAAAATCCCCATGTACTTTCTATCCCTAGATGCCACCTTGACCCAGATTTCAACAGCTTCTCTCCAGATTTTATTCACAAAATCATGGCTCTATATGCCTTCCCTACAGCCAGGATTAAAGTCAACGGCCTCTTATCTGATCCAGTGCTCGTCACCGACGGCCCTCACCAAGGGTGCCCCCATTTCCTCATTCCTATACAAAATCACAATGGAACATCTGGCGATGGTTCTGAGTCCCAATGACTTGATACAGGGCATTGGGCGTGCAGATCCCGACACAACTAGGTAAAATTATATAGGAGGTATCAAAAAAAAAAAAAATGTATACATAGTTAGAATGATTATAAAATCAGTATTTTTTTACTACACAGTTCACTTTTCAAATTTTTAAATAAGATACATAAAACTTGCCTTTATACTTAGAGTCTCGTTCAAATAACTGCCACAATTGCAATTACTGGACACCTCAGAATCCACACAATATGGAGGATCACCATGGTAATTTACCAGGAGTGACAGTATGGTGCTGCGTTTCAGCACATTGATCAATTGGACCATGCTTTTTTGATGGTACTGTAACTGGTGAAGTTTGCTTGAACTTGCTGCTGGAATTGGTCATGTCACACATTCAAAAAGATTTTGGAGATGAGGACTTTTATTGCCAACAAGATGGGGTGACCCCACGCTACCATAATGATGTAAGGGCCCATCTTGATGAGAATCTGCCAAACAGATGTATTGAGCAAAGAGGTTCAGTAGAATACCCTTCGCGTTCACCTCACCACTGGACAATTTTCTTATTGAGATTTATAAAAGATAACGTTTATGCTTCAAAACAGGCAACCATTGAAGAATTAAGAGTAGCCATTGAAAGAGAATGTGCCCAAATAGCAAACAATTATTTTCAATGTTTGTGATTCTTTTGCTTCATGTTCAGCAATGCCACAGGCGCTAAAGTATTAAAATAAATATATATATATATATATAATTTAAATTTGAAAGTTAGGCCCCTTTCACACTTGTGTGACTTGTCCTGCAACTTGGGACTGCAACTTGTGAGACTTAAAGGTCGCACCAACTTCAAAGTAGACCCTGTACTACTTTCGTCTGACTTTGATGCGAGTCACACATTCCCTAAAAACACGGCAAAATCGCGCGACTTTGAAGTCACAAAAGTGGCCTAAACAGTATGGTAATAAATACTGACTTTAAGATGGATTCAAATTATGTATACTTTTTTGGAACAAATCCAATGCATCATGGAGAGGCAGCCATAAGATCAGGACTATTAGTCAAAAAGAGTCGAGGTGGATACATACATGAAAAGTTTGACACCTGAAGGCCTAAAACGTAGAATTTGATCTCAACTGCTTTCTCAGTAATTTTTATATATCTTAGTCTTATATTAATATTGTTTTTATTGATGTATTGTACGGTTAGTAGCTCAGGATGCAGTAATCGCTTCATTTCCGGTATGCGACAACCAAATTACAAATTTCATTTCATATTTATCCCATCATCCATTTCATGAACTTTGTCCAGGTATTAATTTTTTATCAACCACCACTTTTGTGGGGCACATATAAGTATACATTTTACATAATTTTTCTACATCATTATACACTATTAATCTTGGACTCCATGATTTTATCATATTTTAGTCCTTTTTATTTTTATTTTGAGTTTTATTTTATTTATTATTTTAATATCTTTTTTTTGTTTTGTTTTATTAGAGTTTATTTTATCCATTTTGTTTATTTATTGAGCTCATTGAATCAATATATATTTTTACATGTCCTCTATAGCATTGGATTCAATCCATAATTTAATTTTATTTTAAATTTTTAGTATCTATAGTCGAATCCTAAACAGCAGAAGTAGTTTATATTTTTCGGATCAGTCAGACTATGCCACTGATATTAATCCGGCTTCAATCTCCCCTTCCATTACTATATGGAGCTCTGAGTTTAGTACTGTCACCATAGAATGTTTTTATCTCGATGACCAGCAAAGTGGCCACGTCTATTATACGCTGTAGGCTATAAGAAAATGGCCGCGACTGTTTGATATAGCGGGCTATAAGAAAATGGCCGCAATTCTATTTCCGGTTACACCATTGATAAACAAATCCACTGCAGCCAATCCGGTTCCCCTGATGAAGTCACGTGATGATGTAACGCGTAGGGAGTGGTCGGAAGTGGAAATCGATTGAATACCGGAAGCGACGTGAGAACGGCGAACAAACGCCACACTGTTGCAATTTTTATTTATTATTGATGTAAGAGTCAAATAAAACTAGTTGTGTTTTTCGGACATACTACACTATTGGAGGTCTTCCCCCCCCCCCCCCCCCCACCTCCTGCTCTTTGGGAGTGTGAGATCATTATGAAGATGTGGATATAGAACATCCATATAGGTACGACATATGTTGGAACAGAGGACCCCTGGTGGTAGCTATTGGAATAGCGGAAAGGATCTTTCAACAGAGATACATGCTGATGATTCAAGGAATTGAGGGGAGAGTTCTGTGAGCTCATTTTCTGGATTTTATATATTTCTCACTCATAAGGATTTGCGGATAATCTAGCCTATCTATGAAAGCTTTTTAGATAAACGGTTAATTAGAAAGAGGCCGGATTAGAAGATGATTTTCTAACATTGACTTCTCTATTACTATTTTTTGAGTGTCCAATATAATTTTTTATTGAAAATATATTTTTATTCATCACTTTACACAACTTTATTGCTGTAGCGCGGGATCATTATTGATTGTATTTACTTTTTTGGGACACCCTATATATGAGCTCAATTACTTACAGTTATTTGTGTCCACCCAACTTGGTCGCCCCTATAACCCCTTCCCGCTGAGCATACGCAGATGTGCGTACTTGGCTTTCGGGGGTTATACCGGGATGATGCCTGCCGGTACCGGAGATCGGCTTTCCAGGTATAACAACCGATGCGGCTAAAAGCCACTCGGCTGTTATACTGGAGGAGCGGGAGGGGACGCCCCCCCCCCTTCCGCCGCTCTTCCTGGGCCTCCCGATCCACCAGGAGGCCCGATCACCAATCCGCCGCCTCCGGTGGCTAGTGACAGTCTGGAACGAAGCCGTAAGCGGCTTCGTTCCAGCCTCCTAATAGTAAACACGGAAGCGACATGACGTCACTTCCCATTTACTCAGCTGCTAATGGCGCCAGTTTTAAAAAAATACAGTATTCAGAATCGCCGAAAACAGCGATCTGAATACTTTGAAGTGCAAAGGAGGGATCGGGGGTCTTTTAGACTCCCGATCCCTCCATAAAGAGTATCTGTCACACCTATTACTGACACAAGGGATGTTTACATTCCTTGTGACAGCAATAAAAGTGATCACATTTTTTTTTTTTTTTTTAAACACAATTTATAAATATAAAAATAAATAAAATAAGAAATTTTTTTTTTTTTTTTAAAGCGGCCCTTTTAAGCTCGTGCAGCAAAGAAAACACATAGGGAAGTCTTGCCCGCATATGTAAACGGTGTTCAAATCACACATGTGAGGTATCACCGCGATCTTCACAGCGAGAGCAATAATTCTAGCACTAGATCTCCTCTAACTCTAACCTGGTAACCGTGAAAAAAAAAATTAAAGCGTCGCCTATGGAGATTTTTAGGTACCGTAGTTTGTCGCCATTCCACGAGTGCGTGCAATTCTAAAGCATGACATGTTTGGCATCTATTTACTCAGCGTAACATCATCTTTCACATTATACAAAAAAAATTGGGCTAACTTTACTGTTTCGTTTTTTTAAAATCCATGAAATTGTTCCATTTCTCAAAAAGTTGCGTTTAAAACATTGCTGCACAAATACCACGCGATATAAAATATATCAACAATCACCATTTTATTCTCTAGATTCTCTGCTAAAAAAAAATTATATAATGTTTGGGGGCCCCCAAGTAATTTTCTAGAAAAAAAATACGGATTTTAACTTGTAAACACCAAATGTCAAAAATAGGCTTAGTCATGAAAGGGTTAATATTCCGGCTCAGGAGAAAGTTTCTTTAGAAGATGGAGCAGTCCATTTTTACACTTTTTTTCAATCCTTACCAACCCGCATTCCCTGTCAATTCTTTCGCACCTGTGGTCCCAGACATCTGTCTGAGTGCATAATATATCAAATAGAAAACTGAAGGTGGATCGGGTCTACTTCATCTGGAACTCTACTTTATGGCAGCTATTCTCATCAGGATCCCTGACTAATTCTTTCACAATCATTCTAAACTCCAGGTGGGCATTGAATGGCACACCTCACCATTAACATCCCTAC
The DNA here is from genome assembly GCA_037952835.1 of Lithobates septentrionalis. NCBI lineage: Eukaryota > Metazoa > Chordata > Amphibia > Anura > Ranidae > Lithobates > Lithobates septentrionalis. The sequence continues at coordinate 197,485 of JBBDGP010003754.1, forward strand.
TCTGGATCTGCTTGACACACTCCCAATCAACTCAACTGCTCCCCCCTTTACTGGGTTCCCTCTTACACATCTGAGACTTCACAATTAGAAAACACATTTCCTTCTATATTGGCCCAATAATAATTTTATGTAACCCTGAATTTTCTCTGGGTCTAGGTTGCAAAAGCCTCCTACAGGGGAATCTAAGCCTTCCCTAATTAAACAGGTAATAGGCCCAACTGTGCTTAAACCTCTCACTCAGATAGTGCCACCTGATGCAACACAAAAAAGGGAAGATGGCTCCACTGCAGACAACTGAAGCATTACTATGTCAAGATCGTGGAGGATGGCCAGCCTCGAACCTTAAAAGCGGAGATCCAGGCTTTTTTTTTTTTATTATTATTAAAAGTCAGCAGCTACAAAAAGGTTTAGCTGCTGACTTTTAATAAGGCACGCACTGCGCATGCGCGAGTCGCGCCGTGTTCTACCAGTGGACAGGCAATCTTCTGGGACATGTCACGTGTCCCAGAAGATTGCAGAGAGGGAGGGACCGCCGTGGGTGGAAGGAGGAAGTGGGACAGGAAGTTCCTCTCTAAAGTAGTCACCCACTCCCCCCCAAAAAAAATTACATGCCAAAATGTGGCATGTAAGGGGGGAGGAGTGCTTAAAGCAGAAGTTACACTTTTGGGTGGAACTCCACTTTAAAGTATAACTAAAGGAAAAAACGTGGGTTTTTTGTTGTTTTGGATGGAGTGGAGAGGGAGTAGAATGTTTGTCAGTTTTTATTGCCATCTGTGACCCCATTAGGGAGATTCTCCCTCTTATTTGTCCTGATTATCATTAAAAGTAAAAGTAAAAAAAAAAAATCCAAATTTTGGGTTGTCCCCAGGATAGTAGTAGAGGGGAATCTTCCAATGGGGACACTAGTTCTGGTGACCTGAGGATCCTCAAGGAATTTCCTCCCATTTACTGTTTAGCTAAGGAACAGGAAGTGAAGGGAAATCTGCGCAGTGGGACAGATGGCAAAAGAAAAAAAACCTGACAGGGGTTGTAGCCCTCCCTTGCTCTAGCCAATAAGGGGGAAAAAAAAAAAAGTTTTGCCTATAGTTCTACTTTAAGCCTTTTGAAGCTTTGTGTCTTGCTGAAGGCTGACTGCCCCCACATCATATCCTAGCTATAGAACATCCTTTTATTAGGAAATGAGGAAACTGGGCCACTCCAACTCAGAGGAGGACTGGGATTACGCTTTCCAGTTTAGATTCAAAATGAGTAAAGCCACTCAAACTCAGAACAGGAACTTTAAATTCCTGATGGAGGTGGTACAGAAGTACAACTATGCTACATAAAATCCTTGACCAGTGTTGGAGATGTGGAGAAATCGAGTGGCACGCTGTTGCACCTATGGTGGACATGCTTGTACATCCAGCCTTTTTGGAAATCCATATTTCAGTTCCGTTACCTGGATTACTGAAAAAACCTGGCCTGAAATGCCAGAGGTAGCCCTTCTCTCAATAATACCTTGGTCAATCGCAATGATTAAAAAGGGTATTCCACTCCCACTTTCCTTTTCTCCCTAATCTCTCTGCTTCTTCCCCCTATGTTACCCATTCCTGCTCGCTGATCTATCTAGTGTAGGTTCAGGAACTGATCACCATGGGCCCTTGTATTACGTTTGTTCCTTGCCGAGCCCTGAACGACCATTGGGGTTGATTTACCAAAGCTAGAGTGCAAAATCTGGTGCAGGTCTGCATAGAAACCAGTCAGTTCCAGGTTTTTTGTTTCAAAGCTTAATTGAACAAGCTGAAGCCGATTAGTCACCATGCATAGCTGCACCAGATTTTGCACTCTCCAGTTTTAGCAAAGCAACCTCAATGGTTTTATTGGGTCTGAGACTGTCCAATGTCATAGTTACATAGTTGGTGAAGTTGAAAAAAAAGACACAAGTCCATCCAGTTCAACCTATATGTGTGTGTGTGTGTTTTTAGGTCAATAGTACATCGTATACCCCTGTATGTAGTGGTCACCGAGGTGCCCATCTAATTATCGATGCTCCCTGCTGATACCACTACTTGTGGAAGAGAATGCCACAACCTTACCACTCTGATAGTAAAGAACACGCTACGCAGTTTAAAGTTAAACCGCTTTTCTAATTTTAGTGAATGGCCTAAAATTAGCATAGGAAAAGTTTTCCCTATGTTAGGGTCACCAGTACAGTATCTGTGCATCATTATCATCCCCCCTCGGAAGCGTCTCCTCTCCAGAGAGAATAAAATTCAATGCTTGTAGTCTTTCCTTATACCCGAGGTCCTCCAGTCCCTTAATTATCTTTGTTGCCCTTCCCTGGACTCTCTCCAGCACATCCCTCCTGAGGACTGGTGCCCAGAACTGGATGGCAGACTTAAGATGCAGCCGAACCAGAGTCTTTTAGAGTGGGAGAATTAGTTTAATCTCTGGAGTGAATCCCCTTTTTAATGCATGCCAATATTCTGTTGGCTTTGCATGTCATTGCTGAGCCCGACATCTACTAGGACCCCCAGGTCCTTTTCCATCCTAGATCTTGTATATAGTTCCTTATCCCCTCCAATAGCTTGCAGACTATTGATGTTAGGCTGACGGCCTGTAGTCCCCAGGGATATATCTCGGCCCTTTTTTAAATATTGGTGCCACGTTGGCTTTTCTCCAATCAGCTGGTACCATTCCAGTCAGTAAACCGTCCACAAAAATTAGGAAAAATTGTTTATCACCTGACAGAGTTCCTTAAGGACCCTCAGATGTAAGCCATCTGGTCTCGGTGACTTATTTAGGTTAAGTTTTTCAAGTCCATTTCTGATTCGGTCTTCTGTTAGCCATGAGGGGGCTTTCTGTGATGCGTTATTAACATTACAGTCTTGGTTACTATTTCCCCCCTTTTTTTGTGAAGGCTGAGAAGAATTTATTCAAAACCTTTGCCTTACGTCTATTGTAACCAAATTCCCTTCCTCATCCTTCATGGGGCCAATGTGTTCTGGCCTTGCTTTCTTACTATTTATATACTTAATTTCTTGTTTTTTTTTACTCTCCTCCACTATGTGCCTTTTGTGTTCCATCTTAGCCGCCCTGAATGCAAACTCACATTTCTTATTGCATACTTTGTAATGTTGGAATGCTGACAATGACCCCTCAGCCTTTTATTTTTTGAAGGCCTTTGCTTTTATATGCATTTTTACGCTGGAGTTTAGCCACCCAGGATTTGTTTTAGCACTTTCGTAGATGTGCGGTTCACTGAATGTTGACCTATTTTTTTTCTGTACAATACCTCCCTCTTTGGGTATAGTTTGATACAGCTGCTCTGTACTGATCTGTTTGGAAAACTAATAAATTCTTTAAAAAAAAAAAAAAAAAAATCTGCATCTTCCACCAAAAGATAGGAAAAAAACAAACATACTTTGAGATGGAATAGAAAAATTAATTTGCAACCAACTATATAATATTCACCCTACTCACTATTCCTGTTTGTTTTCATACATAAGACATGGAAACAAGGCTAATCAATTCAATCATGCAAGAAAGCATAGGAACTATGATGCAAAAAGTGGCAGAAGGTACTCTGGACTGATGAGTCAAAGTATGAAATATTTGGCTGTAGAAAAAAGCAGGTTTGTTCTGTGAAGGGCTGGAGAGCGGTACCATAATGTGTCTGCAGGCAACAGTGGAGCATGGTGGAAGTTCCATGCAAATTTGGGGCCGCATTTCTGTAAATGGAGTTGGAGATTTGGTCAGGATCAATGGTGTCCTCATTGCGAAGAAATGCAGGCAGATACTTCATCATGCCATACTAACAGGGAGTCATGTGACTGGCCCCAAAATTATTCTACAGCAGGACAACGGCCCAAACACACAGCCAATGTCATCAAGAACCATCTTTAGTATAACGAACAAGGAGTCCTGGAAGTGATAGTTTGACCCCACCAGAGTCCAGATCTCATCGAGTGTCTGGGATTACATGGAGACAGAAGGATTTGAGCCAGCCTACATCCACAGAAGATCTGTGGTTCGTTCTCCAAGAGGTTTGGAACAACCTTCCTCCCGAGTGCCTTCAAGTGATGCAGTTTTGAAGGAAAAAAAAAAAAAAAAAAAAAAGAAGAAGTAATAATAAATTTATATTTCACACACACACACACACACACACACACACACACACACACACACACACACTTTATTTATCAGCGTACAACACGCACTTTTTTCCCCCTGAAAACAGAGGGTAAACAGTGCCTGTGTGTTGTACGCCGATAATATGTTTTACCAACAGGGGGCGGGGATTGGGTGGTCCGCCCTGGAAACCAACCCATGGGGGGGGGGGGGGGGGGGTGTCAGGCCAGCTGCCCCACCTCTCCTGGCCCTGGGACAGCGCTGCCTGCATAGTCCAAAAAAAAAGTAAAAAAAAAAAAAAAAAAAAAAAAAAAAATCACTTGCCAGCCCCTTCTCACGAACTGCTTCTCCAGTGTCATTGTAAAAACAAAGCTTGTAAATCTCAAGAAAAAACCCTGCGAGCCACAACGATCCAATGCCAAATAACTAACAATACTCAGCTGCAGGCGCAGATCACGTTTCATATATCGTGCAAATAATTTAAAAGAAAAGATTTATACGCTGCGCTAGAGTAAACTGTATCAATCTGAAAAAAGGAAAAGGGTAGGGGAGCGCTAGAAAATATTATATAAATCAAAAAGAAACTAATTATTGTTCAATATATCCGAAAAAATACATTCAAGTGATGGATACCAGCCTGCTTAAGTGAAAAAGTTTTGAATAGACAAAAACATTCCCTGAAAACAAATTATATATGTGTTCAGTAGTGATCTTAGCACATAATCAAAAAGACATATTCAATAAATCAAATAAAGTAAAGTGAAAAGTCCAACAAAATTCAAAAGTTGATTGTGATGAAATCCTGATGTGAATCTTGATATCAGAAAGAGTGAGCAGCAAAATCCCTTCACCATCACTGAGAATAACACACCAATGTGCTCATGGGAATAGGTGTACGCTTACCAGATGGAGTTGACCAATTTAATTAAAAAAAGGTCAAATAGGCTTTAGCAAGATAATGCTTGCTGCAATGGAAGGAATAAACCAGACTCTTGTCCTCACATCACAGGGTCTCACGCATGGGATATAAAATAGATGGAGAGGAACCGAACATAGTGTAACACCATTTATTTAAAAATACAAATAAAAACAAAGCATAGCCAAATGGCTACTCACATAGAAGGTGCCATCGCCCGGCACTGAGGCTAGGAAGCGTATCTTTTGGAGTGAGAAAATCAGCTCCGTGTGGAGGGATTCCAAAATGGTCGCGGCAACGGCATGCGTTCCACCTTCGACGGACAAGCGAACCACAGAAGCCGGATGTGATGTAATTGCGTGACCAAATACCGCCTCGACGTACGTTTCGTTAAACACGTCTTCAGGAAGCGTACTTTGGTCACTTAAGGAGAGAGTTTAAATAATGCTGAATTTGCATAAGGGGAGGGGTTGAATGCTTCCCAGCCACAGTGCCTTATTCAGAACACCGTACAACCGTCTCCAACAACATCCGCAAACAAAGCGGTTCAGTAAAACTTCCACAACGAAATTGAATAATCTTAAATACTAGTACAAATGGAAAATATATATTTCAAAAGGACACCATATTAGTGATGCTATATTTCGCCAACTACTGGCTGCTAAAAAATAAAAAGCTAATGAAAAATTGGTAGTGAATGATAAAAATTGAATAATGGCATTCTCACAATTGGAATTTAAAAAATCTAGAAAAAATGGCAGATACTCAACAGTTGCATGGATAAGGGCAAATTTAATAATATATATATATATAAAATTTTTGGTACCGGTTACCTTGGATAACTAATTCAGAGGAGAAGATTGATATAATAAGGATCAGACAGAAAAACTAATCATTGGTCAAAAAACAATTAAGGTCCAGTTCGATATTTAAGCCATGTGGCTGCATCGTTTGTAAACGGTACAGCCACTGGGTCTCATTTTGAGAAACAGCCTTTTTAAGATCAGTGCCTCTCCAATTGGGGGCAATCTTATCAATACCGTAAAAAGTGAGTAAACGGGGGTCCCTATTGTGGACCATGCGAAAGTGGCGTGATACACTGATTCAAAAAGCCTTTAGAAATATTAGCTACATGTTCGTTAATACGAACCCTCAATTTGCGGGTGGTACGCCCCACATACTGGATTGAACATGGGCACTCCAGCACATATGTGACATAGCTGGAATTACATGTGATCAGGGGTTTTATAGAGAATTCTTGTTGGGTGACTTTAGAATGAAATTTGGAAAGCTTTTTCCCTACTCGATTGGTGGTGCGACAAGCTTTACATCTCGTGCAATAATGGAAACCCGATCCGTCCAGGAAAGTAGAAGGTTTCCTGGGAGGATCGGGTACGTTGGGGGCTATCATATTCCTAAGTCCCGGTGCCCGTCTATAGATAAACTTCGGTCTCGGGGGGAGTAAAGTCTGTAAGTCTCTATCCCTACAAAGTATAGGCCAGTATTTTTGGAATATTTTCTCCACTCCTTTGTACTGACGATGAAAACCTGTACTTTGTCCTTAGGGACTAGAAGAGAGTCTCTATTCATGGCCAAAACTTGGTTTTCGGTCTTAGGGAGATTATTAATGGTCGACCCATAGTGAGCGGGATAGGGTCTCTATTTTCCCGCGTAGGAGAATATTTGGATATTTACCTACAGCCACTGGTCATCTGTGGACAATCATATTTGAAAGATAGCCGAGATCTGATTCAATCCTTACAAGGTATTACAATATCTGCAAACACTCTCTTAGTGACTATTGATATAGAATCACTCTATACCAATATTAAACAACAAGATGCCCTGGTAGCAGTGAAACTAGCACTTATGGATCAAAACTTAAACTGTTGCAAATAGAATTTCTGGTTGAAGGATTGAATTTGGCCATGGGGAATAATTATTTTTGGGCACGCCATCAGTTCTTCAACCAAGTAAAAGGAGTTGCTATGGGGGCTAGGTATGCCCCCAGTGTAGCAAATATAGTGCTCAACAAATGGGAACAGGAAACCATCTATTACCAACCTAACAAATCGTTAAAATACTATAAAAGGTACATTGACGACGACATTCTTTTGTGGGAGGGCACTATATCTGATTTTCAAAAATTCCTTTTGGGTCTGAACAACAACTCCTATGGACTCAAGTTTACTGCTGAATCCAGTTGGGATACTATTAATTATCTAGATCTCACTTTAACCAAACAAGGGGATAGGTTGGTCTCTAAAACTTTTTTTTAAGGCTACTGACCGCAATGGATTTGTACCAGTCAATAGCTGTCACCACCCACAATGGTTGGGAGCAGTCCCGAAGGGGCAGTATATGCGCGCATCAGGAGAAATTGTGATGACATTGTTGACTACCATACACAATCCGAGATCCTCACCCATAGGTTTCATGAGAAGGGCTATTCTCTTAATAATCTCACTAAGACCAAAAACCAAGTTTTGGCCATGAATAGAGACTCTCTTCTAGTCCCTAAGGACAAAGTACCCTCCCTGGGGGACATCCCCTTTATATCAGGTTTTCATCGTCAGTACAAAGGAGTGGAGAAAATATTCCAAAAATACTGGCCTATACTTTGTAGGGATAGAGACTTACAGACTTTACTCCCCCCGAGACCGAAGTTTATCTATAGACGGGCACCGGGACTTAGGAATATGATAGCCCCCAACGTACCCGATCCTCCCAGGAAACCTTCTACTTTCCTGGACGGATCGGGTTTCCATTATTGCACGAGATGTAAAGCTTGTCGCACCACCAATCGAGTAGGGAAAAAGATTTCCAAATTTCATTCTAAAGTCACCCAACAAGAATTCTCTATAAAACCCCTGATCACATGTAATTCCAGCTATATTAACGAACATGTAGCTAATATTTCTAAAGGCTTTTTGAATCACAGTGTATCACGCCACTTTCGCATGGTCCACAATAGGGACCCCCGTTTACTCACTTTTTACGGTATTGATAAGATTGCCCCCAATTGGAGAGGCACTGATCTTAAAAAGGCTGTTTCTCAAAATGAGACCCAGTGGCTGTACCGTTTACAAACGATGCAGCCACATGGCTTAAATATCGAACTGGACCTTAATTGTTTTTTGACCAATGATTAGTTTTTCTGTCTGATCCTTATTATATCAATCTTCTCCTCTGAATTAGTTATCCAAGGTAACCGGTACCAAAAAATTTTTTGATGCCGTTTTTGAGGATATATATATATATATATATATATATATATATATATATATATATATATATATATATATATATATATATATATATATATATATATATATATATATATATATATATATATATATATATATATATATATAAAATATATATTTTATTAAATTTGCCCTTATCCATGCAACTGTTGGGTATCTGCCATTTTTTCTAGATTTTTTAAATTCCAATTGTGAGAATGCCATTATTCAATTTTTATCATTCATTACCAATTTTTCATTAGCTTTTTATTTTTTAGCAGCCAGTAGTTGGCGAAATATAGCATCACTAATATGGTGTCCTTTTGAAATATATATTTTCCATTTGTACTAGTATTTAAGATTATTCAATTTCGTTGTGGAAGTTTTACTGAACCGCTTTGTTTGCGGATGTTGTTGGAGACGGTTGTACGGTGTTCTGAATAAGGCACTGTGGCTGGGAAGCATTCAACCCCTCCCCTTATGCAAATTCAGCATTATTTAAACTCTCTCCTTAAGTGACCAAAGTACGCTTCCTGAAGACGTGTTTAACGAAACGTACGTCGAGGCGGTACTTGGTCACGCAATTACATCACATCAGGCTTCCGTGGTTCGCTTGTCCGTCGAAGGTGGAACGCACGCCGTTGCCACGACCATTTGGGAATCCCTCCACACGGAGCTGATTTTCTCACTCCAAAAGATACGCTTCCTAGCCTCAGTGCCGGGCGATGGCACCTTCTATGCGAGTAGCCATTTGGCTATGCTTTGTTTTTATTTGTATTTTTAAATAAATGGTGTTACACTATGTTCGGTTCCTCTCCATCTATTTTATATCCCATGCGTGAGACCCTGTGATGTGAGGACAAGAGTCTGGTTTATTCCTTCCATTGCAGCAAGCATTATCTTGCTAAAGCCTATTTGACCTTTTTTTAATTAAATTGGTCAACTCCATCTGGTAAGCGTACACCTATTCCCATGAGCACATTGGTGTGTTATTCTCAGTGATGGTGAAGGGATTTTGCTGCTCACTCTTTCTGATATCAAGATTCACATCAGGATTTCATCACAATCAACTTTTGAATTTTGTTGGACTTTTCACTTTACTTTATTTGATTTATTGAATGTCTTTTTGATTATGTGCTAAGATCACTACTGAACACATATATATATAATTTGTTTTCAGGGAATGTTTTTGTCTATTCAAAACTTTTTCACTTAAGCAGGCTGGTATCCATCACTTGAATGTATTTTTTCGGATATATTGAACAATAATTAGTTTTTTTGATTTATATAATATTTTCTAGCGCTCCCCTACCCTTTTCCTTTTTTCACATGTATGCATCAATGATTCCATTCATTTTTGTTTAGGGTGTAGCTGCAATATTTACCATTTATTATTTATACTTTGTGGCGCGGAATCACTCATTTATTCACTGTATCAATCTGAAATCTCTTGAATCTAAAAATATGTGCAAAATAACTCTCTGCGTGAATCAACTAGTGACAAATGAAAATCCAAACATATAAATATATACATATATAAATTAATATAAACCAGACACATTAAAGTGCAATGTGCATAAAATAATGCAAAATAGTTAAAGTGCATACAAAGATTCAAAAAGTGCTTAGTGCTCCACAATAATCATAATCAACAGTCCTGATAAGTAATATTAAAGTGATTGGTGATGTATAAAAAATCCTTATACACCAATCACTTTAATATTACTTATCAGGACTGTTTATTATGATTATTGTGGAGCACTAAGCACTTTTTGAATCTTTGTATGCACTTTAACTATTTTGCATTATTTTATGCACATTGCACTTTAATGTGTCTGGTTTATATTAATTTATATATGTATATATTTATATGTTTGGATTTTCATTTGTCACTAGTTGATTCACGCAGAGAGTTATTTTGCACATATTTTTAGATTCAAGAGATATTAGATTGATACAGTTTACTCTAGCGCAGCGTATAAATCTTTTCTTGTAAATCTCAATAGCTCCATTTTTTCTGGCTGCTCTCCTCCTCCTCGTGTAGCTTTGAATTGGAGGTCACATGACCTTATATGTAACATCAGAGGAGAGCAGTCATGTGACCAGGTCAGTGGAAAAAAAAAAAAGTTGAGCCATTGAGGTATATTTAAGCTTTGTTTTACAATATGAGTGACACAGAAGAAGCAGTGTGGAAGGGGGTGGCAGTGACTTTCTTAATAGAGTATGTTGACAGTGCTGTCCCGGAAGACTGGGGGGCCTCCTGTAAGTGCAGGGGGCTGTGTACTGTGCAGAGGGTGGGGGGCTATATACTGGACGAGGGGCTGTGTACTGTGCAGGGGGAGGGGGGCTGTGTACTGTACACTGTGCAGGGGGAGTGGGCCGTGGAAACACACATATACATACATACACATACATACATATACATATACATATATATATATATATATACATATATATATACATATATATATATATATATATATATATATATATATATATATATATATATATATATATATATATATATATATATATATATACACATACATATATACACATACATATATACACATACATACACATACATATATATATATATATATATACACATACATACACACACACACACACACACACACCTTTGGGTGTATGCAACTGCAAAAACTAAAAATGAAAGACATAACCCCCAAGTGGGAGACAAAAGGATTCATCACACTGAACTTTAAAATGTATAATGCATTAGCCAGTAAGACAAAAGATTGCTTAACAAACATTGTTACAGTATGTGCATATCTACATACTTCAATATTTTTTGTTGTTTACTGAATTAAACTATTAGTGCTAGAAGTGAAAAAAAAAATCTAACCAGTAAAGTTTCCTCCGATGACATAAGGTATGACTCCTCCAGGCCATATTCTCTCCGTTCTAGAAGTTGCAGCTCTACGAACCCTTTCCTTCTTTTCGCTAGAATATTTGATCGTGGATCCATTTGTCGCCACAGCATTCAAGCTACCTTGTAAAGAAAGGTGCAGCACAGTTTACACACTCAGTAGCATCACCAACAATATTACAAAATGCTGAAATTGCATTGTATGCCATTCATTAGGTCATTAATGGATTTTTTTTATCTGTGCCTCTTGTTTGAACTGTGTTTTTCTCTCTAGTGTACAGAAAAGGTCTTTACCTGCATGTGTGTAGTGACGGTAAAGCTTTTGCATCAGCTGGGGCATTGCAGGTAAAATGAGGCCAAGCTTTTTGTCAATTTGGCAATTATAAAAGAGGACTCAGCACAAGGGACACACCCTACTGACTGCAAGGTGTGCTCCTTGTGCTGATTTTTCTGTTAATTCTAGCTACACTTTGGCATTAAGGCATGTCTTTCAGGATATGTGCCACAATGCTGAATACTACAACCCAAATTTGTAGTAATTCTGAACTATTCAGGAAAGGCCTAAGCTGGAGACATTCGCCAATGGTCACCCCCCTCTCCCCCACGATCTTTACCAATAAGATATGTTGGGCTATGGGGCCTTGGGTGGAGATTTTTTACCATTTAATAATTAAGCAGAGCAGGAAAAAGTAGTCAATAACACACTTATAGGGCGTACACACGGTCGGACTTTGTTCGGACATTCCGACAACAAAATCCTAGGATTTTTTCCGACGGATGTTGGCTCAAACTTGTTTTGCCTACACACGGTCGCACAAAGTTGTCGGAAAATCCGATCGTTCTAAGCGCGGTGACGTAAAACACGTACGTCGGGACTATAAACTGGGCAGTGGCCAATAGCTTTCATCTCTTTATTTATTCTGAGCATGCGTGGCACTTTGTCCGTCGGATTTGTGTACACACGATCGGAATTTCCGACAACGGATTTTGTTGTCGGAAAATTTTATCTCCTGCTCTCCAACTTTGTGTCGGAAAATCCGATGGAAAATGTCCGATTGAGCCCACACACGGTCGGAATTTCCGACAACACGCTCTGATCGGACATTTTCCATCGGAAAATCCGACTGTGTACGGGGCATTAGACTTGTTTTTCTAGCAGTGGGAAGTGAACCAGCACCAACTGCTTTTGCAAATCTGAGATGTGATAGGATTGCTGAAATCCAAAAAGGAAGCGGATGCTGGAAGATGTAAAAAGGTTTGTCACAATAAACCATGTCCTTTGAACACCCACCTTTAATCATCCCCACTACTCACTGTGGCACCATGGCACTTTGCATGGTACATTTCTTTAGTCCACAGAAGACTGTCCTTACCATTAAAGGACCATTTGGCCAAAAGCTCCCAGTCCTCCCCTATGCATATCTAATCAAATGTTAAAGCACACCTACTGCATAACTTAAAATGTTTTGTCTTTTATGTGACAGTATTTAAAAAAAACACAGCCTAAACATTTCATCCACAAAATAATTTTCCCAACCAGGTAACTTTTTTTTTTCCATTATGCTGCAGACTCCGAAAAGGAAAAGCGGCTTAACATATGGCTCATTTTGAAAACCACCCCATTCTCCCTTTATGTATAAGGGAACCAGCTTAACGTCAAACGGTCACCGGTTGATTAGGTTTTAGTCCACTCAGCTCTCTGATCTTTAAAGTATAAAACATATGCTTATGCGAGTTTCCATATTTGTTCATTACATATGCATGTTGTGCTTGCTGTGTAGGATGCCAAGCACAATGGCTCAGCTAAAGTCCTCTCTTTTAAAAAGACAGTCTATTGGCAAGTGCACACCATGCAAATTCATTTGTTTTCGGATTGAGTTCACCGGAGGAAAAAACATTTCCAGTTTACACTACTCAGACTTCGGAATGAAATACACCCTTCCTTTTACGGATAGGGTTACGGATTTTTCCACAACACTTTTTAAGCAAGGATGCTGAGCATATTGTCAAATACAGATACCGTATATACTTGAGTATAAGCTGAGTTTTTCAGCACTTTTTTTGTGCTAAAAATGCCCCCTCGGCTTATACTCGAGTCAGGTTATCTGCTGCCGTGTCAGTATTGATGCGGGGGCAAGGAAAGCCATATTACGTTGTACATTGTCCCCTCCGATTCACAGCAGGGCTGTGTGTGTATAGGAAGTCTGCGCCGTCCCGCCTCCTCCTCGTCCTTTCGTGATGAGGAGGAGGCAGAGCTTCCTATACACACAGCCCTGCTGTGAATCAGAGGGGGCAATGTATGGTGTAATACGGCTTTCCTTCCCTCCACATCAATACTGACATGGCGGCAGGAGCTTTTGGGGGGTTGGATCAGTCCAGTGGCAATTGGGAAGAAAAAAAGCAGTTAAAAAAAAAAATAAAAAGAAAAAGTTTTTGAAGACTTTTATTACATTTTCAGGCTCCTAGGATTACCTAGTTGTCAAGGTGCCCTTACTACAGACACTTCCCTAAAGCTTCCCGTTTTCACAATCTCTTCTCTATAAAGGTACATGGGTACAGTGAGGCTGAAAATGGGCACAGTGAGGCTGAAAACGGGCATTGTTGACCCCCTTTTCCACTTACAGTAGCTGTTGCATTCTCACCCTAGGCTTATACTAGAGTCATTAAGTTTTCCCGTTTTTTTTGTGTGGTAAAATTAGGTGCTTATATTCGGGTCGACTTATACTCGAGTATTTACGGTAAAAGTAGGTCTTCCCCTAACTACAAATCTATTTGAGATATTTTAAAAACATAACAACTACATTCTTTTTAAAACATAAAATTAACACTAACTGAAATATAAAATTCCCCTTTACTCTAATGCTCTGTACACACGGTCGGACATTGATCGGACATTCCGACAACAAAATCCTAGAATTTTTTCCGACGGATGTTGGCTCAAACTTGTCGGAAAATCCGATCGTTCTAAACGCGGTGACGTAAAACACGTACGTCGGGACTATAAACGGGGCAGTAGCCAATAGCTTTCGTTTCTTGATTTATTCTGAGCATGCGTGGCACTTTGTGCGTCGGATTTGCGCACACCCGATCGGAATTTCCGACAACGGACTTTGTTGTTGGAAAATTTTATAGCAAGCTCTCAAACTGTCGGAAATTCCGATGGAAAATGTGTGATGGAGCCCACACGGTCAGAATTTCCGACAACAAGGGCCTATCACACATTTTCCATCGGAAAATCTGACCGTGTGTACAGGGCATAAGATTTGTTAAAGGGTACAGTACGATCACCATTTAAAAAAAACTTGAACAGCAAAATTTTTTATTTAAAAAAAAAATGGACTCCAAAAACATGTTTTACAACCCCGGCAGGTGGGGTTGATTGGGAGCTGTTCATCAGGGAGAGGGGATTGCCCACTGTAACAGCTTTTATTTGAATTGTCGGGTGTTCCAGGAGCTCACAGTCACACAGTCCCACCTCCTGGCCCAGCATCTTTGATAGATACACCAGTTAAATGCGGGACGTGTGACGTCATCAAAAGCACCAGGCCAGGAGGCGGGACTGTGACGGTGAGCTTCGAGAACTTCAAATGAAAGCTATTACAGTGGGCAATCCCCACTCTGATGATCCGGCTGGCTAGCCTCCTTCTCTGCACAGGTGAGGCTGTATTGATGGGCACATGTCACGCTGCATTGACTGATCATACTGCACTGATAAAAGTTAATATTTATTATTGTAACTTAATTCTGCATAAAACATTTAAGTGTCATTTCATTAGATGATTTATGAGGGTGTGTTTAGGGGTGGAGCAACAGGTGGCGAGTAACCTTTAAAGGCCTGGCTAGTAGCTCAGGAATTGAGTTATGGATTAGATCAGTCATTACCAGGATAAAAAAAAAAAAATAAGTTTTTGGCAGGGGGATTCCATGATACATTCTTCAATGGACTGTATCTGTAAAAGTGAGGTATTAAATATTGGAACACTGTTCCTTCCACTGATGTCAATGAGGCACAATTCCTTCTGACACCAACGAATGGACACTATACATCCCATTGGCATCAATGATGGGGCATTATTCCTTCCACTGGCATCAACGATGGGGCACTATTCCTTTCACTGACACCACCAATGATGGGGCACTATTCCTCCTCCTATCGACCACAGGCACCATGTCAATTTTTTTTTACTTTCACTGACCACTAAGCCCCAGGAATTTTCTACTCCCACGGACAGTCGGGCCCTCTTATAGTCTGAAGGACAATAAACTGGCTTTGTTTAGAACGTTTGGCAACCCCCGATCTATGAGTTTCCCGTATACAGAACGGTGCCATTTATTAAAGAGGCTATAAAACTTTAACACTGAAACCTGATGATGGTGACCGGTATGAAGTTCAAGCACCCACAGGTACATACATGCAGCATCTTTCAGTATCTTCTGCCTCCCCCAAATGTTCTGTTGGTCTTGTCGGTAAAAAGATTCAGCACTTCCTGATCGACCCCCTCCAGCTTCCCTGTCAATTGTATTGGCCAATGAGGCAGCCCATCATAGTAACAGGCCAGTAGGAATATGTGGGGTTGCGGCATATCAGCAAACGCCAACATTAACCAGAAGTGCCAGATCTTTATCACCTGCAATCATCGCTCTTGGATCACCTTTGGGAGGCTGCACTTGATACCTTACAGCAGAAATAAATATCCTTAAAATGACAGTCTCTTTAAGTAGTTAATTTGAAAGATTTGGTGAATGGGTCTGGGCAATTACCTCAGTGCATACATGGCAAATACAGTGACCTATGTTCAGCAACTAGTAATTTGCCTGACCATAACCTGACTTAATTCTAAAGCTCTTTATTAGCTTTGTATATTTTTGCTTTAAACACTTATGTTCTCCTATTGCTGGCATTCTGACAGTGTGCATTTACAGTACACTGTACATCAGGCTCAGCCTTCATCTCGCCAAGCGACATCAAACTACCACAATCTAACCCTTTACAGTAGTAGTCTGCAAAGGAATAGTTAATTGATGTGAAGCAATGTTCCATTTGTACAAAAGAAAATTCCCAATATAACCACTGTCAATCACTCCATAAACTGGGGAATTCCTACCTTTCAAGACCATATAGTTTGGTATGCCTGCTGTAAAGTAAGTTGAATATATCTTCAAAAGGGGTCACATTTTATCCAAAGTGAAGAACGTACAACCTCTATTCAGAATTTTAGCCCCTTGGCAGAAATTGCATTTTACACCATTTTATCTCAGGGAATGGAGCATAAAACATTGCATGAAGTATTTAGTGCACCTCATTTCATTTAAAATATCTTTAAACTGGCTGAGGGCCGCATAGAAATATGGGAGGGCTACACATAGGAGGCCAAGAAAACAGCAATTTGACATGACTGTTGTACAGGATAAAAGTCTCTAGCTACAGGTGCAGGTTTAATATTAAGCAGTAAGGCCTCATGCACATGGTCATTTACATCCTGAAAAGCCCTCTAGGAGTAAAGCCCCCAGAACTTTCCCATGCCCCGGATGCCATAGGTGGTGCATACAGTCGCCCATACAAGTGAATGGCTGTATTCAGCTTTACATTTGTAAAAATGCTGATGCTTCTGTGCATTGCAGTTTACTCACGCATGCGTGAGCAACCAATTTCCAGAACACGACATTACGTATTTGGGGGAATACCTTTTATGTGCATGTAAACGCAGATACACACGATCATCAGCGTGTACAAGCATAAGGCCAGCCATTTGCCTTTATGGGCACCTGTGGCTCCTCTGGTGAAAGAAAGCACCAGAAGTCTTACTCCAAGACCCCTTTCACACTGGGGCACTTTGCAGGCGCTACAGCGCTAAAAATAGCACCTGCAAAGCACCCTGAAAGAGCCGCTCCTGTCTCTTTCACACTGGAGCGGTGCGCTGGCAGGACAGTAAAAAGGTCCTGCTAGCAGCATCTTTGGAGCGGTGGAGTGGTGTGTATACCGCTCCTGCCCATTGAAATCAATGGGGCAGCGCGGCTATACCGCCGGCAAAGCGCTACTACAGCAGTGGTTTTAACCCTTTTTCTGCCGCTAGCGGGGGTTAAAAGCACCCCGCTATCGGCCGAATAGCCCCGCAAATACACCGGTAAAGCGCCGCTATTTACCGACGCCCCAGGGGCCTAAAGGACTTTTCACCATGTAGACATCTGATTGCATGAGGCCTAACAATGTAGGTACAACAAGCAACCACTAAAGAGTTACAACTTCAAACATAAATGTAGTGTACACATAATGCACATCAAAAGTTAAGCAGTTTATGAAGAAAATAAGTTAAAGATACCCAAAGGTCTGGGTGGGGTACCACATTACCCTTTATAACTTGAGGGGTTGTGAGATTAGGTGCTGTTGTGTTCGGACTTGAAATGGTAAAATTTTCATGCAGGTCATCTATAAAAAAACAAAAAAAACAACCATAAATCAAAACCACAGAGCCATTTAGAAGAATACTAAAATACTTCTAGCTATACTTATTTAGGATAATAAAGTAAATAGGGCTACACATTAACAGAGTACAAAAGCTTAAAGAGTAAAAAAAATAAAATAAAATACACACAAACATTCCCCTGAGTGATCTGTGTACTTTACAAGGATCTTAAACGTTGCAGATTCCTACCTTTTGTTATTTTGAAGAAATTGCTGTGTGTTAGTCCATGTGCACAGTGAATACATATGGGAGTGGTTTTATAATTGTCAATCAGCTGCTGTACCTGCATACTTGCATATTTGGAGAGTTACTCCAAAACTGACATTTTTTGTGTGTCTGGGGATGCTTAAAATCTGATTTAGGGCAGACTTCTGGGAAAACCCATTAGCCAAACACACAAGCAAGAAATTACATTTTGGGGGGGGGGGGGGGGGGGGGATATTCTGCCCAATATTGCATTTACCAGAAAATTACAGTGCTGCAGATTGAAAAGGTAATTTAATAACTTTCAATTACCATATGACTTGTGTCACAATTGTATATGCTATATTTTGACATTCCCCCCCCCCCCCCCCCCCATTAAAGTTGGGTTACCTTTTAAACGGGGTGGATTTGATTTAAAATCACTAGTAAAAAGGCTTAATTTAAATCATAATTTTTAAAGAGCAACCATCATCTGTCCCACAGCAGCCTCTCAGACACACTGTTGACTCACTGACAGTCCTATTCACTTTAATGTAGAGCTGCACAATTCTGGCCAAAATGAGAATCAGGATTTTTAGAATAAGAATAAAAATCATGATTCTTGTGACGTAAAATCTTTCACAATTTTACCCAAAAAAAGAAAAAATGGGTTAACTTTACTGGTTAGTTTTTTTTTTTTTTTTTATTAAGTCATTAAAGTAATTTTTTCCAAAAAAATTGCATTTGAAAGACCGCTGCGCAAATACAGTGCGACATAAAATATTGCAGAAACCACCATTTTATTCTCTAGGATGTCTACTAAAATTTATATATATATATATATATATATATATATATATATATATATATATATATATATATATATATATATATATATATATATATATATATATATATATATATATATATATATATATATATATATATATATATATAGGGGGCTTCTAAGTAATTTTCTAGCAAAAAAAAAATTTTTTTACTTGAAACCAGCAAATGTCAGAAAAAGGTTTAAGTGGTTAAACTATTTTCACTTTCACACACAAAGTCTATTCCATTGACAAATTGTTACAATGTTTATAGTTAAGTTCAACTGATAAAGAATGTTTTGATTATTGGCAGACTGCCCAGTTTTTCTCTTCCTTTCTTTTGAGGGCTGTGGCTTCAGAAGAGCAGATAGAATTCTTTGCATAGAAAGAATTGTGAAACACTTTAGTCAAGATCACAATACGATTCTTGACGATTAATCGTGCAGCTCTACTTTACTGGTATGACTAGTGATGCAGTAGTGACACAAGGTGAGGGTAATGGCGGCAGCAGGTCAGTGGATGCCCGCTAACAGGCACTGCCATAATGGATCTGAAATTACAGGTGCTCTTTAAATGTAAGGAGTTATTCTTGCTGGTAGTAAGAATCTTTAAATATTTGCACTCAAAATGAAGGTTTCCCATTTAGAATAAAAAGCTGTCAGGTTAGTAAAACAGCGATATCAAAACTGATTCAATCATACAGTTTGTAGTGTAAATAGGATTTGCAAAACTATGGGATAGAGGAATATTCCTGAACTTTGTTTTATCTCATTGTTACTTTGAAATTGTGTGAATGCATCAGTGCAGTGCATGTTCTCAGCTTGCATTCATTCATCAAGTTTACCAAAAATTTAAATATTGCAGAATATACAGCCTCATGCTACATAACTAAGCTCCATTTCATGCTGAATACAAATTATTAACATATCTTGAATAGAAAACCATCTTTAGATCGTTTTTTACTTCAAAAGCATTTGAATCAAAAAAAAAAAAAAAAAATTATATTAAAAAAAGGATTTCAGATTTTTTTTTTTTTTAAACCTCCTGATTTTTATTCACTCTGCTTTTAAAGCATACTTGTTACAAGGGAAAAACGATTGAAACCAGGCTTACCGCATGCATGTAGACACGGAAGATGGCAGTACAATACTAAAAAGTTTGTTTTTTAGCAAAGTAGACATTAAAAGTCCCATCTACTAACTGGCTGTGTATCCAAGACAGTTTGCAGGAAACCGTTCTACATAACCATTTTGGAGACTAGATGCCCTTCTTTTATACTGGGACCTCTGACACCAAGGTGACATGCATAATGGCTGACATCATCCTGGCATAGACACAAAAGAACACGACAACATGTTAACTTTGATGATTGTCCTGAGTTTTAATACATTTATTGACTTAATATAATAAAACCATCAAGGACTACAAAAAAAAAAAAAAAATGAATACAGCATTATAAAATCATAAGCTATAGTATACAAAAGCATAAGTCATATCATGGACTATTCCCTGAATTTTTTTCATCAAAAAGCAGAACTCCAATTTGCAGGATGAATTACACAGTCAATTAAAAATGTTTTGCATGTATTAAATTGTGACATAAAATGAACTGGGAGATTGAATTGCAAATTACCCTGTAGTGCACATTGCAAGCCTGACCTTTGTGCCATTGTCTTAACAAGCAGAAAGAGTCTTTTCAGGCCTGCAGTTACATTCTTTCCCAAGGACCAGATTAAACTCTTTGGCTGACAGACAGCCACACATACTTTGGTTAAATGTTTTTTGTTGTTTTTTTTTTCTTTTTTGCAATAGGAAAAACATTTGTAGATACAATTCCCTACTCGACCATGAATTTCTGGTTTAAAATATCCTTTCCCGCCTACCACATGGCGATGGCCTTGACCTTGATTAATATGGGTTAAGACTCCCGTTTCTAATTATGCCCGATTTTGCTGGACTAGGCTCCTAAACACTGCAGCTTCCACTTCTCCATCAGGGACCAGCATAAAGAAAGCTGTGGCCAACAAGTTGGTATAGCACAGCAATGAAACATTTTTTTTTCCATTATAACTCATAGGCTTAAAACAGGATTAAGGAATGTAGAATAGCCTATAGTAAAAGGAGTCCATTTTAATCTAATGAATAAATGCAAAAAGCACCTGCAGAAATGTTGCCAACATGAAGTGATGTAATAAATATTGCAATAAAATAAAAGAATAACCAAAATCTAATTAAAATAACAGGTGGTCACAAAAGCTGGTATTTCAAGTTGTAAACACAGTACTGAAGTTATATTAACCACTTGCTTACTGGGCACTTAAACCCCCTCCTGCCCAGACCAAATTTTCAGCTTTCAGCGCTGTCGCACTTTGAATGACAATTGCGCGGTCATACAACACTGTACCCAAATTAAATTTTTATCAATTTTTTTCCCACAAATAGAGCTTTCTTTTGGTGGTATTTAATCACAGCTGGGATTTTTATTTTTTGCTAAACAAAAAAAAAAAAGGAAAATTTTGAAAAAAAACAAAAAAACGTTTCATAGTTTGTTATAAAATTTTGCAAACAGGTAATTTTTCTCCTTCATTGATAAGCACTGATGAGGCGGCACTGATAGGCACTGTTGTTGTGGCACTGATGTGCCGCACTGTTGTGGCACTGATGTGCCGCACTGTTGTGGCACTGATGTGCCGCACTGTTGTGGCACTGATGTGCCGCACTGTTGTGGCACTGATGTGCCGCACTGTTGTGGCACTGATGTGCCGCACTGTTGTTGTGGCACTGATGTGCCGCACTGTTGTTGTGGCACTGATGTGCCGCACTGTTGTTGTGGCACTGATGTGCCGCACTGTTGTTGTGGCACTGATGTGCCGCACTGTTGTTGTGGCACTGATGTGCCGCACTGTTGTTGTGGCACTGATGTGCCGCACTGTTGTTGTGGCACTGATGTGCCGCACTGTTGTTGTGGCACTGATGTGCCGCACTGTTGTTGTGGCACTGATGTGCCGCACTGTTGTTGTGGCACTGATGTGCCGCACTGTTGTTGTGGCACTGATGTGCCGCACTGTTGTTGTGGCACTGATGTGCCGCACTGTTGTTGTGGCACTGATGTGCCGCACTGTTGTGGCACTGATGTGCCGCACTGTTGTGGCACTGATGTGCCGCACTGTTGTGGCACTGATGTGGTAAGGGGTCGGGACCGACCCCTTACTCTGATCTGTGATCAGGCGAGTCTCAGACTCGCTGATCACCGCGCGCGCCCTGCAGGGCGTCCCGGCAATGTAGGTCCGTGCTGTTGCCGTCATTTGGCAATAGCGCGGATCTGAAGCGGTTAAAGAACAAAAATTTTCAAATTGAACTTCAGCTTTACATGATCTTGGACAGCCATACAGTTGTGCAGCAAGTCAGATACAACCCGCCTCACTTCCTGGCTAGAGGACATTCCAGTATCATTCAGTCCAAATGTTTCTCAACCTTAGTGCCATCTGGCTTCCCCCAGGCTGGTCTGAGATACCATGGTGAGGGTGGGCTGAGTGCCAGCATCATAACCAATGCCGCTGTAGGGCTAGAACACGTGGCATAATTTTAGAGCTGCACAATAGTCAAGAATCGTTATCGTGATTAATCGTCAAGAGTCGTCATCGCGATCTTGACTAAAGTGTTTCACAATTCTTTCTATGCAAAGAATTCTCTCTGCTCCTCTGAAGCCACAGCCATCAAAAGAAAGGAAGAGAAAAACCGGGCAGTCTGCCAAGAATCAAAACATTCTTTATCAGTTGAACTTAAGTATAAACATTGTAACAATTTGTCAATGGAATAGACTTCCTGTGTAAGTGAAAAAAGTTTAACTAGTTAAACACTAAACCTTTTTCTGACACTTGTTGGATCCAAGTTAAAGTGGAGGGCCACCCTAAAATAAAAAATGGCATCAAAAATCTTAAAAAAATAAAAACAACAAAAAAAATTTTTTTTAAACTTACCTGAAACCCTTGTTGCTAGGCAGTCTTCCTAATCTGCCTCTTCCTACTCCGCGGCGCTTCCTCCTCTTCAGTGAGCGGCCCCCGTTGCCTTCTGGGAACTGTGTGTCCCAGGAAGCAACGGGGGCCATTCATAAAGCACCGCGCGACTCGCGCATGCGCAGTAGGAAACAGGCAGTGAAGCCAAAAGGCTCCGCTGCCTGTTTCCCTTCGTTAAGATGGAGGCGCCGGCAGCCAATCTGATGGACGGATCGGCTCGGGGAGCCGACATCGCGGGCTCGCTGGACAGGTAAGATGATTATATATATATATATATATATATATATATATATATATATATATATATATATATATATATATATATATATATATATATATATATATATATATATATATATATATATATATATATATATATATATATATATATATATATATATATATATATATATATTCAGCCAGAACCCCCCCGTTAAAATCTTTTTTTGCTAGAAAATTACTTAGAACCCCCAAACATATATTTTTTTAGTAGACACCCTAGAGAATAAAATGGTGGTTGTTGCAATATTTTATGTCACACTGTATTAGCGCAGCGGTCTTTCAAATGCAATTTTTTTGGAAAAAATTACTTTGAATTAAAAAAAAAAAAAATCTAACCAGTAAAGTTAGCCCTTTTTTTTTGTATAATGTGAAAGATTTTACGTTGCGAGAATCGTGAGAGAATTGTGATTTTTATTCTAAGCAAAAAAATGTGATTCTCATTTTGGCCAGAATCGTGCAGCTCTGCATAATTTGATCCTTTGGTGATGGCCCACATCATGGCAGGGCATGATTCTGATGCAGAATAGGCGGCATGCAGAGCTGCACCCCAGCATTCAGGAGAAGTCAAAAACTCCAGCTCCTCCAGACCTCCAACTTTACGCCCCCTATCGAGTTGCTGGTGCCAAAAGATAGGGGTTTGATGTGAAGAGGGGACTGTGGCTGTGCAATTTCAGGGGTGGTGGAATCTTATGGAGGACTAATTGGGAGGTTCTGTGCCGAGCTTGCAACAGGGCTGAGAACTTTTGAGAGCGAGTACTGAGGCAGCATGATGGGAGGTTTTCAGAAAGCCATGTACAGCACCCTGCTGGTGCCTCCCACTAGCCATGATCTGTATTCACTGCACAGAAACACTGATGCCATCACTGCATCTAAAACAAGGATGGGGCCTTTTCTACATAAGAGCTAGGGCTGGGTCTAGAAATTTTCACTTTTAATAAAATACTTGTTTTAGCTTTTTTGTTGATGCTCTACTGCTTCCCAGTATTGCTGATGCATTGCATGGGCTCCAGTGATGGCTGCATAGTATCTTTCAGGCTAGGCCTCTGAACAGTTATGCCCCGTACACACAGTCGGACTTTGTTCGGACATTCCGACAACAAAATCCTAGGATTTTTCCCGACGGATGTTGGCTCAAACTTGTCTTGCATACACACGGTCACACAAAGTTGTCGGAAAATTCGATCGTTCTGAACGCGGTGATGTAAAACACGTATGTCGGGACTATAAACGGGGCAGTGGCCAATAGTTTCATCTCTGTATTTATTCTGAGCATGCGTGGCACTTTGTCCGTCGGATTTGTGTACACACGATCGGAATTTACGACAACGGATTTTGTTGTCGGAAAATTTTATCTCCTGCTCTCCCACTTTGTGTGTCGGAAAATCCGATGGAAAATGTCCGATGGAGCCCACACACGGTCGGAATTTCCGACAACACGCTCCGATCGGACATTTTCCATCGGAAAATCCGACCGTGTGTACGGGGCATAACCGTGTACCATATATGTAATGCAGCCATTTTCAACCAGGGTTCCTCCAGACATTGAGGTTCCTTAAGCTGTGACTGAAGTTGGTGGTGCCTCTATAATTCTTGGGCCAACACCACTTGGTAGTGTTAGCAGCATCACATCAATGATCTTTTTAGTCAACGGTAAGGCACCGTTCAGATCTATGCAAATTGGATTGATTTTTGAATCACATCTGATTCGCATGAAATGTGAACCAAACCGGCTTTCTATGAATCCGGTTTACATACACTATTTTACCATAAGTATTGGGACGCCTGCCTTTACACGAACATGAACTTTAATGGCATCCCAGTCTTAGTCCGCAGGGTTCAATATTGAGTAAGCCCACCTTGCAGCTATAACAGTTTCAACTCTTTTGGGAAGGCTGTCCACAAGGTTTAGGAGTATGTATGGGAATGTTTGACCATTCTTCCAGAAGCTCATTTGTGAGGTCAGGCACTGATGTGTACTAAAAGGCCTGGCTCACAGTCTCTGCTCTAATTCATCCCAAAGGTATTCTATCAGGTTGAGGTTCGGACTCCATGCAGTTCAAGTTCCTCCACCCAAACTTGCTCATCCATGTCTTTATGGGCCTTGCTTTTGTGCACAGTCATATTGGAGGAAGGGGCCATCCCCAAACAGTTCCCACAAAGTTGGGAGCATGAAATTGTCCAAAATGTCTTGGTATGTTGACGCCTTAAAGCGAACGTAAACCCTCACATATACCCAGTGAAGTGAACAGCCTCAGATACAGAGATGAAACAAATCTCCCTACATAAATTTTACATGTATATCTGCTGTCTTCAGCTTTATATGCGGTTTAGACAGTCAGTGCACGTCCTGTTAGAATTTTTTTCTTCGATTCACCTGTGGGTGTGGATTCTTGCCATACACAGACAGCTGAGCATACACACCCACCTCCCCACCCCCCACCCTCCACATAGGCAGAGACTTGCAGAGCTGTTCTGTGATTAGACAAGCTCTCTGCTATTCCATTTATAGCACCCACTGACAAAAAAAATTCAGGCTGGTTTTATCACATGTGTATGAGAAATTATGCTGATAACAGAGGAACGGAGCAGGAGAAAGCCATGGGACTTAGGGCTTTGAAGAGAGATAAGTAAACACTACAGATATACATGCCCATCTCAAATTTTATGAAATCGGGTTTACAACCACTTTAAGAGTTCCCTTCACTGGAACTAATGGGCCAAGGCCAATCCCTGAAAAACAACCCCACACCATAATTCCCCTCCACCAAATAATTTGGACCAGTGCACAAAGCCAGGTCCATAAAGACAGATGAGCGAGTTTGTGGTGGAGGAAAATTGACTGGCCTGCAGTCCTGACCTCAACCCGACAGAACACCTTTGGGATGAATTACAGTGCAGACTGTGAGCCAGGCCTTCTCGTCCACATCAGTGCCTGACCTCACAAATGCGCTTCTGGAAGAATGGTCACACATTCCCATAGACATACTCCTAAACCTTGTGGGCAGCCTTCCCAGAAGAGTTGAAGCTGTTATAGCTGCAAAGGGTGAGTCAACTCAATACTGAACCCTATGGACTAAGACTGGGATGCTATTAAAGGTCATGTGCTTGTAAAGGCAGGTGTCCCAATACTTTTGGTAAAATAGTGTATGTAAACAGGTTCCATAGACAGCCGGTTTGGTTCACGTCATGATTTTGAGAGGTACGCCAAGATTAAAAATAAATATGGCATGGGGTCCCCCTCAAAATCCATACCAGACCCTTATCCGAGCATGCAGCCTGGCAGGCCAAGAAGGAAGAAGCCTGGGGGACAAGCTTCCCTAACTATACCAGGCCACATGCCCTCAACGTAGGGGTTGCTTTGGGGCATGTTGATGGGGAAAAGGGCCCCTTTCTCACAACCCTGGCCGGTGGTTGTGGGGTCTGCGGGCAGGGGGCTTATCAATATCTGTAAACCCCCCTTAACAAGGGGGCCCCCAAAATTCCCACCTTCTCTACGTGAATGAGTATGGGGTACATTGTACCCCTACTTATTCACCGAAAAAGGAAGACAAAAATTCCTTTATTATAAAAAGCCAAAACGCCTCGTCCCTTGTGACATCGACTTGTGCATGCTGGGTGGATTCACCCGGTGAGGTCACTGGGTGGCCCCACCCCTTAGCCATTTAAGAATGGTCAGATGGCAGAGCAGGCAGCCGATGGGAGCCAGTGACAGGTGCAGAGTTTTTTTTCCCCTGGTCGTAGGCGTTCATGATTGACACTGGGTCTACATCGGGAGGCATAGCTTTTGTTTTGTTTAACTTTTTAGTGAATGAGTAGGGGTACAATGTACCCCATACTCATTAACATGGGGTGAGGGATCTTCCAGATTACGACAACCACCGGCCAGGATTGTTGGGGTGTGGAGACAGAGCTGTATGGATGGGGGGGGGGGACACCATGGTTTTTTTTGTACAATTTTTATTTTTTGCCGACAATATTGAAGAGTCATCCGTTAAGGACAATGTTGTCTCCCGGCTCCAAAAACTTGCATCCACACAATATCTAAAAAATTTGCAGGGTAGATTTGCACCGGACATGTGTGAACCTAGCCAAAGACCACTGACCACTGTCGAACATAACAAACATGTTTTCCACTCATCACAAATGAGTTGGTTCCCCAAAAACCTGAAAATTTCAAGGGGTCCTCAGGGGTAAAAAGGTTGATGAAGGCTGGTGTAATGTATACTGAAAACAGCTACTTTGAGTCTCCATCTGAAACCAAGGTTGAGAGCCTGACAATGCAGGAGCATAACTGGAAGCCAGGGACAGAGAATTACAACCCTATAATGCGAGATGCCTGAACAAGTAATCTCATGGCACATCACCAGGTATTTTAAAGCCTAGCTGACACGTATGTAATATTTCTCCAGGAAGGCCATTAAAGTGACACTAAACAATTTCCTTAGTCTTCAAAATTAATCCATACACATCCACTACTTAAAGGCCAAGTTCGCCTTTATAGAGAAAAAAAAAAAAAAAGCACATCTTTTTTCAGGTCGAAAACATGCACTTTTCTTTTTCATAGGAGCCTGTAAAGCATTGCACCCTGATCAGCAGATTATGGGTACATGGCTAGGCTTCTGCACACTGACAGAGCAGTCTTGTCCATACCTCCAGGCACTTGTTGAGTTGTAGGAAAATAAATTTTACTACCAGATCGCTCACCAGTGCCACAAATGGCTAATGGTAGTTGTAGATCATTCATGCACATGGCCACTCTGTTTTTGAATTGTGACAGCAAGTTCGGGGGAGAGGATCCCTGGCTCGCTGTCACAAGTGATCAGGTCAGGGTGGCGGCAGGTGATTTAGTAACATTTTACAAAGGCAAATTTATCCTCTAACCGCTTCCCATCCAGCGACGTACCTGTCAACTGGCCGGACAGTCAAGCAAAGCCAGGAGCATTGTTCGTTACAGTAAACCAGAAGCGATGACATGACATCACTTTGGGTTTACTCAAACCAATCAGCACCAATTTTTAAAAATCTAAAGCATTCCAAAATGCCGATCTTGGTGTTTTGAATAATTTCAAGTGCAGGGGAGGGATCTGGGGTCCCAGACAGAGTACCTGTCACATGCCTATTGCTGTTTACATTCCTTGTGACAGCAATAAAAGTGATTAAAAAATTAAAGCAACAAAGTAAAATAAAAAATAAAAGTGCCCACGTCCTGCCGCGCAAAGGCGAATGCACATGCTGGTGTCGCACGCACACAAAGATCGTCCATTTTTTTGGAATGGGCAATGCACCTTAGTTGTGGTCATCTGCATGACTCTATGCACACTACTCATAGTCCATAAAATGGTAAGTGTCCCTCGCGCTATATAGAGTAAAGGAATGTATAGACCTCCAACAATAACGTGAATAAATATATATATAAATATATATATTAATGAATGAAAAATGTGCAGAGTGTCAATAAAGTAAGTAGTGATGATGTCTCTAAAGACTGCAGCAAAATCAAAAGTGTACACATAACACTCACCAAAATAAAAACTATTAAAGGATTTCGCGCTTCAAATCTATCACATATACATAAATACTGACATAAATGTGGCTTAGTGCGTGCAGCTAACAGCTGTACAAACCGTGAATAAAAGTGAGGACTGTGCATATATTCAAATAAGAAAATGTGCCAACAATAAAGTTCAAAACAATAAAAGCATATCCAATGGTGATTAAAAATGTGCTAATAAACATGCTCTCTCCATGGATAAAAGTTCATAGTGTTGTGTGACTGTGGCTGGGATCAAAGGTGTGGAAGATGATGGTAATGGTCCTTTTATGGAGGAATCCCATGAAACGGGCTCTCTAAACTCTCACCTTAAAAGAAGCAAATATAAGCATCCAATATTTGTGCTGATGGATTATGTATATTGTGGCTTTTCAATCATCCAGGTAAGGCTTCTCTGATGGTTGGATTGGAATCTCAGTGTACCAGTACCTATCAGATAAAGGAAGGAAGGGGGTTGCCCACCTGGGCTCCACCAGTCCGGTGGAATGAACAGGGAAGGGAGAGAGAGAGGCCTCCAATGGTGTAGTATATCAAGTAAAGATACTATTTATTTCAAAATAAAAGTGGTCTCTTACATTTCAAATAATTAAAAATAGCATAAAAGCATAAACAAGCTGAGGAGCGGCATCTGAGGCGCCTCCTTACTGACTTTCGGTTTCGTCTGCTCTCTGCCACGCCCTGGGCTGGTGGAGCCCAGGTGGGCAACCCCCTTCCTTCCTTTATCTGATAGGTACTGGTACACTGAGATTCCAATCCAACCATCAGAGAAGCCTTACCTGGATGATTGAGAAGCCACAATATACATGATCCATCAACACAAATATTGGATGCTTATATTTGCTTCTTTTAAGGTGAGAGTTTAGAGAGCCCGTTTCACGGGATTCCTCCATAAAAGGACCATTACCATCATCTTCCACACCTTTGATCCCAGCCACAGTCACACAACACTATGAACTTTTATCCATGGAGAGAGCATGTTTATTAGCACATTTTTAATCACCATTGGATATACTTTTATTGTTTTGAACTTTATTGTTGGCACATTTTCTTCATTATTTGAATATATGCACAGTCCTCACTTTTATTCACGGTTTGTACAGCTGTGTTAGCTGCACGCACTGAGCCACATTTATGTCAGTATTTATGTATATGTGATAGATTTGAAGCGCGAAGTCCTTTAATAGTTTTTACTCATAGTCCATAGCCCACATATGTAGCCACCCTTTACCAGAAAGTCAGAAACAAAAAAAACAGGCAGATGTGGAAGAGCCTGAGAGCAATAGAAGAGACTTTTTAGCGAATACATAAATATAATTTTTTCCATTAAAAAGATTTAAAGCAGACTCTAGGGTCACTATTTTTTTTTTCTTTTTACTTCCATTGCAGTGACTGTAGAATAGATTTATTATTCCTGTTATTTTAAGCCCATCTTAGAAACGTAAAGCTGTATGCAGCGCAGGACACGTGCAGTCAAACATTTCCCCATATTAATCCACAGACAGTGCACCAGTGTTGCCAACCTACCAGATTGAAATTTACTAACAAGACACCCAAAATTTACTGGTACAGCCAAGTTCTTACTGGCATTTCCTAAAGTTACAAAATTACAGTGCAAATTTCAGTATTTAGGCTACAAATAAGTACAAAATGCAATTAGCAATATGATTTATGGTAGATACTGCAGTAAATTTCTTATTTTATTTTCAATATAGTAGGTGGCTCAGGGACAGGACTCAGGAGGGCAGGAATGGACAGGCACACACACATGAAATTGAGCAGTGTGCAGCAGCACAGATCACCAACACATCCTCTCCTGAGTCACAGTGACAGTCTATCTCCATACCAGGTGGTCTCTTCAGTCCAAACAGCACTAACATTCCCACTCCCGGCGTGCCTTGCTCCCGTCCCACAGACCTGCAAATGAGGCTCTGGCCGCTCTGCTCCCTTGCATCATGACATCACACGACACTCAGGCACCACCTCCACCAGATGTGTCTTCTGCCGGTACCGCCCAAACACACTGTAGCAGGCACTCGGATGGTCTCGGCCAGCTCTAGACCTGAGCTGCGCATGTGCAGTTCCGATCCAAGCGCAGTGTTGCCAACCTAACAGATTGAAATTTACTGACACGACACCCAAAATTTACTGGCACAGCCACGTTTTTACTGGCAAAGTTACAAAACTACAGTTTTAAGTACAAATTTCACTATTTAGGCTACAAACAAGTACAATATGTAATTAGCAATGTGATTTAAGGTAGATAATAAGGCAAAAAACATATTTCTTATTTTATTTTCGATATAGTAAGTAGGTAGCTCAGGGACAGGACTCAGGAGGGCAAGAAATTAAAATGGGCAGCACACACATGAAATTGACTCTCACGGTAAAACTGATAGCAGTGTGCAGCAGTACAGATTACCGACACGGCATGTCCCCTCCAGAGTCACAGTGACAGTCTCTCTCCAAGCCAGGTGGTCCCTCCAGTCCAAACAGCACTGATGGTCCCACTCCCGGCCTGCCTTGCTCCCATCCCGCAGACCCACACACAAGGCTCTGGCCCCTCTGCTTGGCTCCCTTGCACCATGACATCACAGGACATGCTCAGGAACCACCTCCACCAGAGCCGCCCGAACACACTGTAGCAGGCACTCTTATGGTTTCGGCTGGCTCCGGGCCAAGCGTCACAGCCATATTTTTTACTGGCAACCTTTGCTTTTTACTGGCATTTACTGTCAGGAGAAAAATGCCTGTTTTTTACTGGCTGCCAGTAAAAATACTGACGGTTGGCAACACTGTCCAAGCGCCACAGCCATTTTTTTTTTACTGGCAACCTTTTCCACTTACTGGCATTTACTGGCAGGAGAAAAGTGCCCGTTTTTTACTGGCTGCCAGTAAGAATACTGACGGTTGGCAACACTGCAGTGCACCAATTTTACACTTCCACAGCTGGTTATGACATGGGTTTAGTGAAGTTTACTGTTCTGCATTGTAAACCACACTAAGCCCTGGTTCACATTGGTACGATTTGACATGTCAAAAATTGCATGTCAAATCGGCGGCAATGGCACTGTCCCAGTCGGTGCGACGCTGCAATTGCGGTGCCGCGCCGATTTCAAAAAGCAGTTTCCGTACTATTTTTGCGATTTTGGGCTGCGATTTATATTGACATCTGTGTAGAAACCTGCAAAGATTTCTCTGAAATTGCAGCCGAAAATCGAGACTGACATGCTGGAGTGAAATTGTGCGAGTTCAGGTGAACCTCGCATGGCTTCATTCCTGCAGATCAGAACCTGTGAGGATTTCTACCCAGATCCAGTAATCAGAGAACATTATGTGAAACCATCAAAGAAATAACATTATCAGCTTTTAATTTGCTTTAAAAAAAAAAAAAAAGTTTTGGTCAACTAGACTAGTAGATTTAGGAGGTCTTTACATAAGCGACTAAAAAAAATTAAAGCCCCACTCCAGGTAAGATTTTTAAGCAGGTATGAAAACTTATTTTCCCTTTTTGGATAAAGGTTTTACATAAAGAACACTGACATGGGTGCTTACAATAGTCAGCTGTTTAAGTGGTAGTAAACTCCCTAGAATGATTTTTACATACAGGGAAGCCTATAATACGGCTTCTCTATAGTAGAGCAGCATGATTCTGGATAAAATGAGAATCACAATTTTTTTTGCTTGGAATAAAGACCACAATTTTTGGCATAACATATTTTACATTATACATAAAAATTCGGCTAACTTTACTGTTTAGTTTTTTGTTTTTTTTCAGTTAAGTGTATTTTTTCCCCAAAAATTGCTTTTGAAAGACTGCTGCGCAAATACAGCATGTGACGGAAAATATTGCAACTACCACAATTTTATTCTCTAGGGTTTCTGCTAAATATATATAATGTTTGGGGGTTTGAAGTAATTTAATTTTCTAGCAAAAAAAATACAGATGTTAACTTGTAAGCAACGAGTGTAATTAAAGGCTTAATCTTTAAGAGCCCTTGCACACTGGGGCGGCGTCGGCGGTAAAACGCCGCTATTATTAGCGGCGTTTTACCGTCGGTATGCGGTAAAACCGCCCCGCTAGCGGCCGAGAAGGGGTTAAATACCACCGCAAAGCGCCTCTGCAGAGGCGCATTGCCGGCGGTATAGCCGCGCCGTCCCATTGATTTCAATGGGCAGGAGCGGTAAAGGAGCGGTATACACACCGCTCCTTCACCGCTCCGAAGATGCGGCTAGCAGGACTTTTACCGTCCTGCCAGCGCATCGCTCCAGTGTGCAAGCCCTCGGGGCTTTCACACTGGAATGCAAGGAGCGGCACTTTCGGGTCGGTTTGCAGGCGCTATTATTAGCGCAATAGCGCCTGCAAACCGCCCCAGTGTGCAAGGGCTCTAAAGAGAAAGTAAACCCTGACATGCTCTTCTTCCTTTTTTTACCCCTGCAATGTAAAAGCATAATGGGCTAGTATGCACAACATACTAGCCCATTATGTTGCACTTATCTGCAAATGAAGCCCATGATGTCCCCGCCAGTGGCCGCATCCATCTTCACCCCTCTTCCTTCCGGGGCCGTGGACTTCCGCTTTGACAGGCCTGCATGCAGGGCGGGCCGCCTGTCACAGCACAAGCCCCTTAGAAACAGCACGCTCGTGCCATTTCTTCAGTGCGCATGGGCCAATGATGCTGGCGCAAGCTGATATGGTAAATATCTCCTAAACCATGCAGGTTTAGGAGATATTTCTGGGACCTACATGTAAGCCTTATAGGATTACCTGTAGGTAAAAGTGGTCTAACTAGGTTTACAACCACTAAGTGATTCAACTGACCTCATTTGCAGACCGAAGTTCATCCCTTCGATCTAAAAGAACCAAATTATACAATGTTTTATCTATCAGCGCTGAGTAATGTGCCAAAAAAAAAAAAAGCAGACGGCAAAGTTTGACAGCTCTGAGAAGAGAACTGCTCTGCATTTGTTACATGAATTGTGGAAATGCCGGATTAAAGATTGAGGGGAGTTGAATCGAGATTGCAATTTAACGATTAATCTTGCAGCTCTAACCTAAAGGTACAGTAAATATCTCCTAAATGTGCACCGTGTAGGAGAGATTTACTTGAGCAGCAGCCGGTGACATCACTGGCGCATGAGCACTGGGTTCTAAATAGACTCTGCTGTCCATTCCGCGGCCATGACTCTCGTGTGCGGGAGTGATGCCATGATGGGTCGGCCATTCATACGGCCGAAGATGGAACTGCCTGCAGTGGTGACAGCACTCTGCTGGAGGGCTTCTTTTCAGGTACATTTGTCATAATGTGCTAGCATGTGGTGCATACTAGCACATTATGGCTTTTAAACTGACTGGGGGCCCTTTTTTTTTTGTGGTTTACTACCGCACTAAGCGGTCTGTCTTTACTCCAACTTCCACTTTTGCTGCACTGCTTAGTCTGTTAAGGCAAGTTGAAAAACTGGATTAACTAAATTTCCTTTAGTAAATAATTATATTATATTGCACCACTTTATTCTGTAATGTATTCCAAGTTTAATGACAATTGGACATTTGAACCTGAAGAATGCAGTGCCTCTGCTGGTGAAGCATGGCAGTATAGTCCTTCCATACTTCTAGACCATGGTACCCTGAGCCCACTACTACAGCACATCATAATCAGAGTCAGATTTGAGTGATTTGAGTCTAATGCCCTGTACACACAAGCGGTTTCTCCGACGGAATTCGGCTCAAGCTGTCTTGCATACACACTGTCACACCAAAGTCCGACCGTCCAGAATGCGGTGACATAAAACACGTACGACGGGACTAGAAAAAGGAAGTTCAATAGCCAGTAGCCAATAGCTTCCGTCTCTTACTTGCTTCAGAGCATGCTTCGTTTTTGGTACGTCGGAACAGCATACAGACGAGTGCTTTTCCCGATAGGAATTGGTTCCGCCGGAAAAATTTAGAACATGTTCTCTTTCTAGGTCCGTCAGAATTTGACGTAAAAAGTCAGATGAGGCATACACCCGATCGGAATATATACGATGAAAAGCTCCTGTCTGACTTTTTCTGATGGAAATTGCGCTCGTGTGTACACGGCATGAGGCTGCATTCACACCTGTGCATATCGTTTTTTAGGCAGAAAGTTACGATTTTTGCCACGATTTTGTACAGGTCAAAAGGTCATCAATGGAAAAAGCAGAAAACGCCTGTAATCTGCCAAAAAAGAAGCTCCTGTACTTTGAGCGACGGGTGTTTTGCTTTAGGCGACAGAACGCTCAGATGTGAACAGGGGCCATTGAAATGAGTGGGATTTGTCTTGTTGGGCGTTTTTAGAGCTGAGGCTTACAGCAGAAAAACGCCCAAAAACGCCTAGGTGTGAACAGAGCCTAAACAAAAACAGGAAGTATACAATGATGAGTAGAAAATAGATGTCCAGATTAGGGTGTCTGCAAGTTTGTTACATTTGAAACTTTTTTTTATTTTTTTTACAGATAGCCTTTTATGTTTGCAAAATACCTGCAGACATGCAAGCGGAATTTCAGGTAAAAAGCTAGATGCAGTTAAACACACACGAGGGGGAGAAAAAAAAAAAAAAAAAGTTGTTTGATCCCCTGCTGATTCTGTACATTTGCCCACTGACAAAGAAATGATCAGTCTATAATTTTAATGGTAGGTTTATTTTAACAGTGAACACAGAACAAAAAAAATATGCAGAAAAACGCATTTCAAAAAGTAGTTAGAATTGATTTGCATTTTAAATGAGTGAAAGTAGTATTTGATCCCCTATCAGCAAGATTTCTGGCTCCCAGGCGTCTTTTATACAGGTAACCAGCTGAGATTAGGAGCACTCTTAATTACCTGTATAAAAGACCTGTGCACAGAAGCAATCAGATTCCAATCTCTCCACCATGGCCAAGACCAAAAGAGCTGTCCAAGGATGTCAGGGACAAGATTGTAGATCTACACAAGACTGGAATGGGCTACAAGACCATCGCCAGCAATGATCTCAAGGCAGCTGGGACCAGAGTCGCCAATTCGCAACACTACGCTGTGAAGGCCTTAAATCAGGGGTCTCAAACTGGCGGCCCTCCAGCTGTTGCTAAACTACAAGTCCCATGAGGCATTGCAAGGCTGACAGTTACAAGCATGACTCCCACAGGCAGAGGCATGATGGGACTTGTAGTTTTGCAACAGCTGGAGGGCCGCCAGTTCGAGACCCCTGCCTTAAATCCTGCAGCGCCCGCAAGGTCCCCCTGCTCAATAAAGCACATGTACAGACCCGGCTGAAGTTTGCTAATGAACATCTGAACGATTCAGAGAACTGGGTGAAAGTGTTGTGGTCAGAGAAGACAAAAATCTAACTCATTGGCATCAACTCAACTCGCCGTGCTTGGAGGAGGAATGCTGCCTATGACCCCCAAGAACACCATCCCCGCCGTCAAACATGGAAGGTGGAAACATTATGCTTTGGGGATAATTTTGTGCTAAGGGGACAGTACAACTTCACCGCATCAAAAAAGGGACGATGGACGGGGCCATGTTGGGTGAGAACCTCCTTCCCTCAGCCAGAGCATTGGAAATGGGTGGTGGATGGGTATTCCAGCATGACAATGACCCAAAACACACGGCCAAGGCAACAAACAAGTGGCTCAAAAAAGAAGCACATTAAAAAAGGTCCTGGAGTGGCCTAGACAGTCTCCAGACCTTAATCCCATAGGAAATATGTGAAGGGAGCTGATGGTTCGAGTTGCCAAACGTCAGCCTCAAAACTTTAATGACTTGGTGAGGATTCGCAAACCAGAGTGGGACAAAATCCCTCCTGAGATGTGTGCAAACCTGGTGGCCAACTACAAGAAACGTCTGACCTCTGATTGCCAACAAGGGTTTTGCCACCGAGTACCAAGTCATGTTTTGCGAAGGGGTCAAAATACTTATTTTACTCATTAAAATGCAAATCAATGTATAATTTTTTTTAATGCGTTTTTCTGGATTTTTTGTTGATAGTCTGTCTCCCTGTTAAAATAAACCTACCTTTAAAATCAATTCTAGACTGATCTTTTGTCAGTGGGCAAACTTACAAAATCAGCAGGGGGATCAAATGCTCTCCACGCCCCCCCTCACTGTATATAAAACATTTAACCACTTCCCTACCAGCCCTTAGTGATATGACATCTGCAGAAGCAATCTGCCATTCTAGGCGGGCGTCATGACGTCCTCTGCTTTTTGCCGATACTGCGGGCCCCCAGCGCGGCGATCGGTGATGAGTGTCCCTCGGGCACAGGCCATCTCAGATCAGCGTAAAGAGCCAATAAAAATCGGCTCTTTACCACGTGACCGGCTGTGACCAATCACAGCCTGTCACATGCACTGTCCTCGTGTACGGCGCTCGTGTGCACACCTAGGGGCACGCAGAGCAGCTATCAGGGATGAGGCTTGTCACCCTGACACAGCCCATCCCCGATCGCAGTAAAGAGCGAATGAAATTGGCTCTTTACCACGTGACCGACTGTGTCCAATCACAGGTCAACAAACCACGGTAACAAGCTGTTACCGGGTTCTCCTCCTCACATACCGATCGTTTGTGAGGAGATTGCGGTAACATTTTGTTACCGCTTACAGTATACACCCAATCGCACTGATTGCCGCCCCCCCTAATAAAAAAGACCTGTCACCAGCCCATCAAAGTACCCTAGCACCTGTCACCAGCCCATAAGATTACCCAAGTACCTATCTGCAGCCCATGCTTCAGAATATACCTTGGGGCGTTTGCTTTCCAAAATCGAGTCATTTTGTGGGTAATTCCTGGATCCTGGTGCTCCACGACCTTCAAAAGTGTGATAGGAAGGAATGAAATTATGTGTAATTTATGCTCCTAGAACGCCTGAAGGTACTACTTCAAAGTTGGACCTCTGTATGTGGCCAGGCTGTGTAAAAGTCTCACACATGGAATATCACCATACTCAGGAGTAGCAGAATGTATCTTTGGGTGTAATTTTTGCCATGTACATGTTGTGTGTTGGAAATATAAATACGTTTTCCAAAGACTTGTGGAAAAAAAAAAAATGAACCGTTCAAAAGACTCAATGCCTCATAGAATATACGCTGGGGTGTTTGCTTTCCAAAATGGGGTCATTTTGTGGGCAATTCCATTGTCCTGGTGCTCCAGGGCCTACAAAAGTGTAATCGGTTGTTAGGAAATTTTATGTGCAATTTATGCTGCTAAAATGCCTGACGGTGCTCCCTGCATGTTGGGCCTCTCTATGTGGTCAGGCTGTGTAAAAGTCTTACATATGTGGTATCGCCATACTCGGGACGAGTGGCAGAATGTATTTTGGGGTGTCATTTGAAGTATGCATATGCTGTGAGAATTTTTTTTACACCAAAAAAAAAAAAAAAAAAAAAAGTCATAAAAACACTTTCTTCATTTTCCCAAGAATTGTGGGAAAAAAAAATACAACTTCAAAAGACTCACTATGCCTCTTTAACCTTGGACTGTACTTTCCAAAAAGGGGTCATTTGGGGGGTATTTGTACTTTCCTGACATTTCAGGGCCTCAAGAGATGAGGTAGGCCGTCAGTGCATCAGGTGTGATCAATTTTCAATCACTTGTAGACTCTAAGGCCGGGTTCACACTGGTCTGACAAACGCTCTGACATTGGGAGCTCATGCCGCGTGAAAATCAAAGTTTCCCTATGAGAGCAGTCTTAACTGGTCCGACCCAAGTTGGTCCGACTTTGAAAATGCTCCTTGCGCTACTTTGATCCTACTTCAGCCCATTGAATATCACTAAAGTCGGATCGCGGTCTTAACTGATCCGACTGGCATGCGACTTGTGCTCCGATGATCTTGAAGGGGAACTCCACACCACATTAAAAAAAAAAAAAAAAAAAAAAAAAAGCCATGGGTTCCCCTCCAAGACCATACCAGGCCCTTTGGTCTGGCATGGATTTTAAAGGGTAAACCCCCTCCCCCCGGAGGGAAAAAAAAAAAAAAAAAAAGTACGCCCCCCCCCCCAAAATCCATACCAAACCCTTATCCGAGTGCGCAGCCTGCCAGGTCAGGAAA
Source organism: Lithobates septentrionalis (assembly GCA_037952835.1). Lineage (NCBI taxonomy): Eukaryota > Metazoa > Chordata > Amphibia > Anura > Ranidae > Lithobates > Lithobates septentrionalis. Next base: position 236,017 of record JBBDGP010003754.1, read on the forward strand.
GGGGGTGGGGACAAGCGAGCCCCCTCCTGAACTGCACCAGGCGGCATGCCCTCAACATGGTGGAGTGCTTTGGGGTAGGGGGGCCCTGCACCCCCCCACCCCAAAGCACCTTGTCACCATGTTGATGAGGACAAGGGCCTCTTCCCGACAACCCTGGCCACTGATTGTCTGTGGGTGGGGGGCTTTATCGGAATCTGGAAGCCCCCTTTAAAAAAAGGGGGCCCCCAGATCCTGCCCCCCCCCACCTTATGTGAATGAGTATGGGGTACATTGTACCCCTACCCATTCACCTAAAAAAAGTGTCAAACACAAAACACAGTACACAGGTTTTTAAAGCAATTTATTAAGACAGCTCCAGTGTCTCTTCCGATTTCTTCTCCCCTCTCCAGCTCTTCTGCCTCCTCCGCTGACGTCTTCTGCCTCTGCCGATTCTTCTCTGCTCTCCGCTGATGTCTTCTAGCCCTCTCTGGTTCTTCTCCCTCTGTCCGCTGGCCTCTGCCAGGTCCTGCCCGCTGTCTTCTCGCTCTTTTGCCAGGTGTTCTCCCTCTGTTCTTCCGATGTTGACTCGATGCCCTCTCACAGTAATGCTGGGTGCGCCACTACTTATATTGGCATGAGGCGGGGTCATGTCATCTGGAGACATCACCACCTGGGGCATGATGGTGACCCCCATGTTGAGGGCATGCGACCTGGTACAGTTTCGGGGCGGGGGGGCGCTCGCCGTCCCCACCCCCTTTCCTGACCTGCATGCTCAAATAAGGGCCTGGTATGGATTTTGGGGGGACCCCACGCCTTTTCCGGCGTGGGGGTTCCCCATAAAATCCATACCAGACCGAAGGGCCTGGATTGCTCTTGGAGGGGAAACCCATGCCGTTTTTTTTTAAATGGCGTGGAGTTCCCCCTAAAGATTCATACCAGGCACAAAGTGCCTGCATTGTCGGGATCAACTTCGGATGGATGTTGGACTTAAAGTCGCAGGGTAAAGTCGGATCCACAGTCATACTACTGTTGTGTCGTACCAGTGTGAACCCGGCCTAACTTTCACACAGACCAAATATACACTTATTTGGGTTACTTTTAACCAAAGATATAGATGATATGTAGCAGTATAAATCTTGCCCCAAATTTATGAACAAAAATAATTTGCAAAATTTTAGCATGGAAACCAAAAAAAAAAATAAATAAAAAAAAGCCTCAAAATTTGCATTTTTTTTTTCCCACTTATGTCGCAGAAAATAAAAAAACCCAGTGGTGATTAAATACCACCAAAAGAAAGCTTTGTTTATGTGAGAAAAAAAAAATGATAAAAATTTTATTTGGGTACAGTGTTGCATGACTAAGTAATTGGCATTAAAAGTGCGAGAGCGCTGAAAGCTGAAAATTGGTCTGGGCAGGAAGGGTGTATGAGTGTCCTGTATTGAAGTGGTTAACCAGCCAAAAGGATGTGGATTTTGTTCCATGCAGCTCTGATATTTACACGGCTACACAGTAAAGCTCTGAAAGGCAAGGTAGAAGGGTTGATTCTTCTTGGCTCCACTTAACACATACAAGTCTCACCCCTCACCTAGCTTGTTACTGGGCAGTGGAAAGGAGGAGAAGGAGCACACTGATAGAGGTCATCTGTCACTCTGCTCTCGCCTATCTGCATGTTCCTTGTTAGCATAGGAGCACTGGCAAGTTGTGCTGTTTCTACCACTCCCAATCTGAGCTCAGCTGTATAAGAGATTGAAAGAACGTGGACACCAAGTCAAATTTGTGTACAAAAATACATCTAATGTAATTAAGAGACCGCCACATGCACTTGCGGCTTTTATCAGACTGGAGTTTACATTTAAAGCAATTGTAAACGATCACCTTGCAAAACAACCCATTAGGTTTAAAATAGAAATGAAAGGCAAAGGAAAAAAAAAAAAAACCCACACCAAAAAACACACCCCCCCTACTTTTTTTTATAAAAGTGATAACACTTCCTGTTCCCAACTGAATAAGAGCTGGGGAAGGAGAAGCTGCATCACACAGAGCTTCCCAGTGAATGGCTGTGCAGGGGGGGGGTGTCAGGACAAGTCTGATCATTGGAGGGGAGCTGGCTCAGTTGTCAGCATAGCTAGAGGACTGACCCGTGTGTTCCACTTAGTGGAGGTCAGTTTTTAATAGAAAAGCAGAGGGACTGGCAGGAACACCAGGGATTTCACATAAAAGAGGCAATACAAAAAGAGTAAGGCCTCTTTCACACGGACGATCCGTATGTCCGTTTTTCATCCTTCCGCTTTCGGATGAAAAACGGACATACATTCATCTCTATGGAGCGTCGAATGTCAGCGGTGACATGTCCGCTGACATCCGACCCGCTCCGATCCGAAAAGTGTAACGGAGGAAAAACCTACTTATGACGACGGACACTACGGACCTTCATCATCCGATCCCCCCATAGGGGAGAGCGGCGCTCTGACAGGTCCGTCGCTGCACAGTGTGCAGCGATGCACCTGTCATCTTCCTGCTCAGCGGGGATCGGCGGAGCGATCCCCGCTGAGCAAGCGGATGTTCACGGGACGGACCATGACTGATCTGCCCCGTGTGAAAGAGCCCTTACAGGATACTTTTTCATACAGGCACATGGTACAGCAGGCACATATCAGGAAAATGAAATGTTAGGTTTACATACTCTTAAGGCAGAGTGGGCATAGAAAAACAATCAAAAAGGGTGCCTGGACTAGGAAATTGGCCATTTTGCACATCAGAATTCCTCCCAGCTTCCAAGAGTAACGTTGGCTATATAGTCTAGTCAAATTTGTTATAAAATTTTGTTTCAAGAGCATTGTCAATTTTAAAATCATTTATTTTTGACCACAGTGATGAGAAATTTTGTAGGATAGACTTTTTTTTTTAAACAGTGAATTAGAGGTCGACCGATATATCGGCCGATATTTGGAGTTTTTTACTTAATCGGCATCAGCCGATTGTGCCGATAAAAAAGGCTGATATAACTTCAGCGCGACTTGCAAATGACTTCTGTAATAGAAGTCAATGCAAGTTGCCTGAAGTCTTCTGTGAAGCAACTTCTCTCCTCTCTGGGCAGCCTGCCAAGTCTGATAAAAAATCTGAAAAGATACAATGTTTACACTTATCAATGAGCTGAACTCCCTGTGTAGAAGTTCTCAGTTTAACCATTTAAAGACTAAATCTTTTCTGACACTTGTTGCTTACCAGTAAAAATCCTGTATTTTCTGCTAGAAAATCACTTAGAACCCCCAAACATACATACATATATATATATATATATATATATATATATATATATATATATATATATATATATATATATATATATATATATATACACATATATATACATATATATACATACATATATACATATATATACATACATATATACATACATACATACATACATACATATATATATATATATATATATATATATATATAAAATTTTTTTTTTTTTTCATTTATTAGTGTATTTTTTAAAAAAAATTGCGCTTGAAAGACCGCTGCGCGAATACCGTGTGACATAAAATATTGCAACAAACGCTATTTTATTCCCTAGGGTCTCTGCTAAAATATATATATATATATATACACATACATACATACATACATACATATACACACACACATCTTAAATAGTAATCTAAATTCTACATACAAGTGAACTGATTGGAGGTTTGTTTTGTTTAATGTTTATATATGTAAAAAAAAATTCTGTATCACTTATTACTTACTTCGGCTGCTAGCGGGGCGCTTATAACCCAGCTAGCGGCCGAGGAAGGGGTTAAATGCGCCCCTGAAGCGCAGCTGCCAAAACGCTTTGCAGGCGCTTCGGCAGCGGTGCGCATTCATTTCAATGGGCAGGAGTGGTGGAGGAGCGGTATACACCGCTCCAAAGATGCTGCTTGCAGGACTTTTTTTTTTTTTAATATCCTGCCAGCGCATTGCCTCAGTATGAAAGCACTCGGGCTTTTACACTGAGACTACAGGGGAGCCGTTTTCCAGGTGCAATTTTTAGCCCAAAAACGCCTGAAAAACGCCCCGGTGTGAAAGGGGTCTAACTGTTAGATTTTATGAGATGAAGGGGGGAAAAAAAAAAAAAAAAAATCGGCATCACACATCGGCCATCACGATTTCACATATCGGCATCGGCCAGAGAAAAACCCACATCAGTCAACCTCTACAGTGAATGTGGTTTTGTTTGGGAAAGTCCATTCATTCCAAAATCAAAATGTTAACAGCAAATGAAATTTCCAAATACTGTTGAACTTGTAATTTTGTCACAAATTATTCATGCATTTACAGTGCCTTGCAAAAGTATTCATCCATGGCTTTTTACCCATTTTGTTACATTACAGCCTTTAGTTCAGTGGGGTTTTTAATTTGAATTATATATGTGATGGATCAGAACACAATAGTCCAAGTTGAAGCAAAATTAGAAAAATATATACATAAAACTATTTTTCAGAAATAAACTGATAATTTGCATGTGCGTATGTATTCACCCCCTTTGTTATGAAGCCTGTAAAAAGCTCTGGTGCAACCAATTACCTTCAGAAGTCACATAATTAGTGAAATGATGTCCACCTGTGTGCAATCCAAGTGTCACATTATCTGTCATTACATATACACATCTTTTTGAAAGGCCCCAGAGGCTGCAACACCTAAGCAAGAGGCACCACTAACCAAACACCCCCATGAAGACCAAGGAACTCTCCAAACAAGTAAGGGACAATCTTGTTGAGAAGTACAAGTCAGGGTTAGGTTATAAAAAAAAAAAAAAAATTTGTATCCAATTCTTTGATGATCCCTAGGAGCACCATCAATTCTATCATAACCAAAAATAGAAAGAACAAGGCAAAACAGTAAACCTGCCAAGAGACGACCACGCACCAAAACTCAAGGACCAGGCAACGAGGGCATTAGTCAGAGAAGCACAGAGACCTAAGGTAGCCCTGGAGGAGCTGCAGAGTTCCACAGCAGAGACTGGAGTATCTGTACATAGGACGACAATAAGCCGTACGCTCCATAGAGTTGGGGTTTATGGCAGAGTGGCCAGAAGAAAGCCAATACTTTCAGCAAAAAAAAAAAAAAAAAAAAAAAAAAAAAAGACACGTTTTGAGTTTGCGAAAGAGACTCCAAAAATGTATGGAGGAAGGTGCTCTGGTCTGATGAGACAAATTGAATTTTGGCCATTAAAGAAAAAACACTATGTCTGGCACAAACCCAACACATCACCCAAAGTACACCATTCCCACAGTGAAACATGGTGGTGGCAGCATCATGCTGCGAGGAGGTTTTTCAGCAGTCGGGACTGGGAAACTGGTCAGTTGAGGGAAAGATGGGTGATGCTAAATACAGGGATATTCTTGAGCAAAACCTGTACAACTCTGATTTTAGGCTAGGATGGAGGTTCACCTTCCAGCAGGACAAGGACCCCAAACACACTGCTAAAGCAATACTTGAGTGGTTTAAGGGGAAACATGTAAATGTGTTGGAATGGCCTAGTCAAAGCCCAGACCTCAATCCAATAGAAAATCTGTGGTCAGACTTAGATTGTTGTTCACAAGCGCAAACCATCCAACTTGAAGGAGCTGGAGCATTTTTGCAAGGAGGAATGGGCAAAAATCCCAGTGGTAAGATGTGGCAAGCTCAGAGACTTATCCAAAGCGACTTGGAGCTGTAATAGCCGCAAAAGTTGGCTCTACAAAAGTATTGATTTTAGGGGAGTGAATAGTTATGCACATTAACTTTTTCTGTTATTTTGTCCCATTTGCTGTATGCTTCACATTTAAAAAAAAAAAAAAATTCTAATTCTAGGTTGTGAGGCAGCAAAACAAAAAAATGCCAAGGGGGTGAATACTTTTGCAAGGCACTGTATATTATTTTTATTTTGTTTGGTAACACCAAGCACTGTAATAATTGAAAATTGATTTAAGTACTGTTAAATGCCATTCATCAAGTCATCGATTGTACTGAGAATTTAACACATTTTTGTATGCATGTGCATTCAAAAAAGTGTATGGCCAGTTTACAACAAAAGGTTATAGTGAAACAGTTCAGCCATTAGAAAGGTTTTGTTCAGTCCAGGAGTGGGCGTTAAAGTCTGGCTGTATTTCTACACAGAACATCTACACTGTGTGCACATTAGTAAAGTTGTATTTGAAGATTAATTATTATTAAACAACTCCAATACTCTTGATCAATCCAAAATGTTAATGAACCTCAAACCTGAAAATTAAAGAAAGTAAAAGTGAGGTTTTGGCTTTCTAGGAGAATATCTGTGCACAATTATTGGGCAACTAAATGAAAATGTTCCCATCTCACGTGTTTATTATGCTCACTTTAACCACTTGCCGACCAGCCACAGGAGTTTTACTTTTAGTTGGCTCAGCAAATCGACGTTACTTTATGTCGCTTCCCATGGATCGCCGCCGGAGCTGATGCGAGTGCCCGGACGCGATGACCGCCGGGGCATCCGCAATCGCTTGTGACAGATCGGGAACTGGGTGTAAACACCAAGATCACGGTTCTTTCAGGGGAGAAGAGACTGATCTTGTGTTCATAGAAAGCATGAACAGCGATCTGTCATCTCCCCCAGTAAGTCCCATCCCCCTTCAGTTAGAACACAGTGAGGGAACACAGCTAACCTCTTCCCTGCCAGTGACATTTTTACAGTAATCAGTGCATTTTTATAGCACTGATCGCTGCACAATTGTCAATGGCCCAAAAATGAATCAAAAGTGTCCAATGTTTCCGCCATATCGCAGTTCCGATAAAAATCGCAGATTGTCGCCATTACTACTAGCAAAAAAATAAAAATGCCATAAATCTATCCCATTTTGTAGAAGTTATAAAACTTTTCCGCAAACCAATCAATATACGCTTATTGCGATTTTTTATACCAAAAATAAGAATACATATCGGCCTAAACCGAGGAAAAAAAAAAAATTGTAAAAAAAAAAAAAATAAAAAAAAAAAAAGTGGGATATTTATTATAGCAAAGTAAGAGATAGTGTTTTTTTTTTCAAAATTGTCACTCTTTTGTTTATAGCGCAAAAAAATAAAAACCGCAGAGGTGATCAAATATCACCAAGGGAAAGCTCTATTTGTGGGTAAAAAAAAAATAAATGAAAAAAAAAAAAAATTAAAAAAAAAAAAAAGGACTTCATTTTGTTTGGGTACAACATCGCACGACCACGCCATTGTCAGTGCCGTATCGCAAAAAATGGCCTGGTCATTGAGCAGTCAAATCTTCCGGGGCTGAAGTGGTTAACAGAAATTAAACAACTCAAATTTACAAACAGGTCTGGACATTTAAAAAAAAAAAAAAAAAACACACCACAACCAAAAAAAAACAAAAAAAAAAAAAACGAAAAAAAATAAACCGAAAAACACCATTAGTGACCAATATTTTCAATAGTTATAAGCCTTCCATTCATTGAGCCGGTCCGTTTATTGATCTGTTGATAATCAACTTTTTTGTGCAGCAGCAAACCACAGCCTCCCAGACACTGTTCAGAGAGGTGTACTGTTTTCCTTCACAGTAAAGGGTTTAGGTCAGGTGAGGAAGGGGGCTATGTCATTTTATTTCATCCTTAAGGCCCCTTTCACACGATCGGACCGTTCAGGTCCGCCTGTCAGTTTTGACGGCGGACCTGAACGGGTGATCCATGTTAGCCTATGGAGCGTCGGATGTCAGCGGAGACATGTCCGCTGACATCCGACCCCGTCCGATCCGCTAAAAGCGGACGTATGGCTCTACGTCCAGATCCGTCGCTGGCGGATTGGATGAGATCTGACGAAAACGGACACGCTGTCCGTTTTCGTCCGATCCCTCCATAGGCGGCAGCGGCGCCCGATAAGCCCCTCCCCGCTCAGTGAGCAGAGAGGGACCTGTCATCCGCCGGCTCAGCGAAGATCAACGGACAGATCTCCCGCTGAGCCGGCGGACCGAGGCGGGCTCCGTAGAAACGGAGCCCGCCTCGTGTGAAAGGGGCCTTAGGCCTTTACTGGCTAGCCATGCAGTGGAGTACTTTGATGCATGTGATTGAGCATTGTCTTGCATAAATATGTCTTCTTGAAAGATGCAGACTTTCCTGTACCACTACTTGAGGGAAGGGTCTTCTAAAAACTGGCATTAGGTTTGGGAGTTGATTTGGACTCCCAAACCTCATCTTCAACCTGAAAAAAGGTCCGGCCCACACCTCCACCTTGCTGGTGTTTGAGTCAAAGTGAAGATCTGTGCCCATTACTGATCCAGCCGCAGGCCCATCCAAGAGTCATGTAATCAGTCCATAAAACCTTTGAAAAAAAAAAAAAAAGCCATCTTTTATCGATCTCTTGGCCCAGTCTTAATGTTTCAACTTGTATGTTTTTGAGTGGTGGTCGGGTTTCAGCCTTGGCCATGTCTGAGCACTGAACACCTTGTACTTCTGGGAACTTCAGGTAGGTTGTAGTTCTGGAATATGACAGCACTGAAGGATAAGAGGTTTCTGGTAGCTTCACATTTGATTCTACTCAAATCTTTGGCAGTTAAAGTGGTTGTAAAGGCCTTCAGTGTGCAGCACCTCACTCAGCCTCCCCCAATACTTAAGCCCTAACTCGATCCAGCAATATGCACGAGACGCGAGGCTCTCCCAGCATCTCCCTCCTGATTGGCTCCCACTGCAGCCAGTGAGGCAGAAGTGGGGGGGGGGGCACTGAGCCGCGCTCAGCAATATGGACGCAGAGAGCTGGCTAAGGAACGAGCATGCACGAGTGCCCCCACAACAAGTGGCTTGCTATGGGGACACTCAGCAAGGGGGAGGGGCCTAGAGTGCCGGCAGGGGACCCGAGAAGGAGGAGATTGGGGCTGCTCTGCAAAACCACTGAGCAGGTAAATCTATTTTTTTTTTTTTAAATAAAAAAATTCTCATTTACAATCACTTTAACTTGCGACCCGGTTGACGATTTGCAACAAAACGTTTGATGGTTCTGTGATCATGCCCCAATATCTTAGCAATTTCAAAGAATGCTGCAACCCCCTGAAATGTCAAACATTGTAAAAAGTGTCAGTTAAGGCTTTTTTGGCCCATTTTGCCTGAGGAAAAAGAAGCTGTATAATTATGCACACCTTGATATAGGGTGTTGATCTCCTTAGGTCACACCCTCCCTCATTACACAAATACACATCACCTGATTTGCTTAAATCTAATACGCATTCAAGCTTGTACAACTTGGAGTTGGCCAATACGCATAAAAAATTATGATTTTGTCAAAATACTCACTTGCCTAATTGTGCACACCGTGTAAGGGCCAGCAAAGTGGTATCTTTCAACCTTTTCAATATATTTTACAACGTATATACACACTTAATAAAAAGGATTTGGAACAGCAGCAGTGGAACAAGTAAACTCCTATCTCACTTGCTAGCTAATCTCCTGAGCCTTCCTTCATATTAAACATAAAGGATACAAAAGGTGCGGAGACCCCCAGTGAAGAAACAAACAAAGCAGTTAGGATCACAAAACATCAAGATCTGGAGGGGGTATAGAGACGATAGAAGAAAAACTCTCCACGACACAAAAAAACTCTAAACAGGAAGATTTTGTACACTTTCCACAAAGGCCAGAGTGCGAAAACTTGACAGTTCGAAGGGCATGTCACACTTCAGCACTGCACAAACAAGCTGCGTAGAAAGAAGCACATTCAAGGCTTCTAACAGCCACAAAAATACCCATGATGTGTTTAATCTGAAGGTCAGATCCAGCTCACATCACAGCTATACACTACTGAAAAGGGAAGAGGAAAACTAATTAGGACAACATTCCTATCCCAATGTGCTCCTTGTCTGCTTAGAACTATCCTCTACTTAAAACCACTGAAAAACTATCCGGGAACAAAAAAGGCATTCGTGTATGGCCATGTTTTCGACCGAATTTGGACCCCACAAAAAGCTTTCATATTAGGTTATTTCATAAAAACAAACATCCAAAATTTGTATTGTGCTGATTACGTCTCTAAATTTTTTTTTTCTTTTTTAATAAATCAAAAATAGTGAACATGACATGTTTGCAATCATTTCTGAGTACTAGTTACTGTTCTTGAGCATATTGGGGTTTATTTTTAAATGTAATAGAGCAGTTCTCTCTTCCCGACAACCCTGGCCGTTGAGTGCCGAGGTCTGTGGGGGGGGCCTATCGGAATCTGGAAGGCCCCCCCCCCCCCCCCCCTCAATATATTTAAAAAAAAAGTGCACACAGGTTTTTGACAAATTTATTAAAGCAGCTCCAGCATCTCTTCATCCTCCGGTTCTTCTCTCAGCTGTCTTCTTTCCTCTGCCGGGTCTCCTCTGTCTTCTCCTGCTGCCCATCTCTCAGTGTACTGCTAGGGCCGCTGTGTGCCAATACTTATATAGCCAAAGGGCAGGGCCACCCGGCAACATAATCCGGAGGCTCCTCTCCTTGTTACGTCAACCGCCCCATCATGCCTCGGGTGGTGATGTCACAAGGGGTGGAGCCTCCGGATTATGTCGCCGGGTGGCCTAAACCCCATAGCTATATAAAGCATTGGAACATGGCAGCCCTAGCATTACACCGGGAGAGAGCGTCAAACATCAGAGGAAGAACAGCAGGAGAAGACAGCAGAGAGGAGACTCGGCAGAGGGAGAAGACCCTGAGGATGAAGTCATCCCCGGAGGGAGAAAAAAAATCGGAAGGAGATGCCAGAGATTACTTAGGCAAAAACCGGCATGCCGTTTTTATTTGACACCTTTTTTGGGTGAATGGGTAGGGGTACTCACTAGTTCACATAGGGTGGGGGGCCGGGATCTGGGGGCCCCCTTGTTAAAGGGGGCGTCCAGATTCCGATAAGCCCCCCACCTGCAGACAACCAACAGCCAGTGTTGTTGGGAAGAGGCCCTTGTCCCCCCCACTTTTCCTGACCTGCCGGGCTGCATGCTTGGATAAGGGTCCGTGTGGATTTTAGGGGGAGCCCCACACTTTTGGCATAGGGGTTCTCCTTAATCTATACCAGACCAAACTGTTTTTGAATGGTTGGGAGAAGTCGCTCTCTGGGGATGTTTTTGTACCATTCCTTATTCATAGCTGTGTCCTTAGGCAAAATTGTGAGTGAGCCCACTCCCTTGGCTGAGAAGGTCTCAGGATGCTTTACTGTTGGCATGACACAGGACTGATGGTAGCACTCACCTTTTCTTCCCTGGACAAGGTTTTTTCAAGATGCCCCAAACAATTGGAAAGGGGATTCAGAGAAAATTACTTTACCCCAGTCCCCAGCAGTCCAATCCCTGTACCTTTTGCAGAATATCAGCCTACCTGATGCCTGATGTTTTTCCTGGAGAGAAGTGGCTTCTTTGCTGCCCTTCTTGACACCAGGCCATCCTCCAAAAGTCTCCCTCACTGTGCGTGCAGATGCCCTCACACCTGCCTGCTGCCATTCCCAAGCAAGCGCTACACTGGTGGTGCCCTGATCCCGCAGTGGAATCAACTGTAGAAGACGGTCCTGGCGCTTGCTGGGCTTTCATGGGCACTCTGAAGCCTTCACAAATGCAGTGGATAAATGTTATTTTTTAAATAGGATTAAGTTAACTTTCAAGGCAAAAGGGGGACTTTGCAATTAATTGCAAATAATCTGACCACTCTTCATAACATTCTGGAGTATATGCAAATTGCCATGAAAACTGAGGCAGCAGACTTTGTGAAAATTAATATTTGTGTCACAACTTTTGGCCACTGTAGAACATTCTCCACTAATACCTGTTAAGTCAGTTGCATCACTGCCATTGTTTAAGGCAATATGCACTATAATAAAGTTCTAATTAACGCTAGATGTATAAATTAAAAAGCACTGTAAAAGATCAGAAAAGATGAATGACAAGTTAGGTTATATATTTAAAAAAAGTAGATCGCAATATTCAAACTGAAGTTATATTGGAGTACAAAAGTGTTATTGCGTAGAGTGATATTTTCTGCTGCAACAACTTCATGTCAGTGATCTCAAATCAATCAATTACCAAAGCAGATGTAGCTGGGTAGAAAAATCAGGTTGCATATCTAAGTTTAAAGTGGATGTAAGCCTGATTCATGAAATTCGAGCTAGGCACATATCTGCAGTGTTTTCTTGCACTATGTCCTATGGCTTTCTCCTGCTCAGTTTTTCTGTTATCAGCACAACGTCTCACAGGTTCTCCCTCAACCGTGATAAAACCAGGCTGAATTTTGTGTTGGGGAGGTGCTATAAATAGATTAGCAGAAAGCTTAACTATTCACAAAACAGCTGAGTCTCTACCTACGAGGAGAGTGGTGTGTGCCTTTCCTCCAATCAGCTGTCTGGGCTGTATGGCCAGATTTCCCTGCAGTACTGAACAGGAAGAGAAAAATCTAACACGTGAACATTCTAAAGAATATATAAAGCTGAAGATAGCAGAAATACATGTAAAACTTACGTAGGAGGATTTGTTTCATCTCTGTGTATTTGAGGCTGTTCACTTCACTGGGGTATAAGCGAGGGTTTACATCCACTTTAATGCTTAGTCTCAACTGGCTTTTACCTCCATAGATATCAATTTCTATGGACAGTATGATCACCTGCAGATTCAGCAGCATTCACGAACAGCACAACTCTCCAATTCGATGCAGAAGTTGAAAGTACATTACAGATTATGGTTTGATGCATTAGGGCTCATGCACATGGCAATGCATTCAATTCACCAATATTTATGCAGGATCTTGCTTGTAGGAGGATGGCAAAAATATTCTACAAAAAAAAAGTGTTTCCATAAATAAGGATTTAGCTATAAGAAAACGTATGGAACCACCCATTTCTTCTTCTGTTCCTCTAGCTCAAATGTAGGTTTTTACACCTGCACACAAGTTTAGATGTGTACCTTTAGATGTAAAGCTACTAACCACAATCATAGATTTATCCATTTTGTCTTTATGGACCTTTACACAGTAAAATTATATGGATGTAAAAACTGCTGTGTACACAACATACAAAACGTTCACATCCAAAACTATATAATGTACAGATTTGAAATCAGCGTTTATGCTTGTGTGCATAAGCCCCCAAGCAGGCAATGACTTTCTTTACCTAGTCCCTGCAATGACTAACGAAGACTGCGGCACCATGAGAAAAAACAGAGGGTCTAGGGAGGGGAAACCATACCAAATACTGAGGAGGATACCAAATATTGAAATTAAACTCTTGTAGTGGCACTGCACTACCAATAGATGTCAATAGACACCACATCCTCAAAGTACTATACAATGCAACAGACTGATTTGGGTGGGAAACGGATAGCACAACTCCACCTTACTGCAGATTGACAAATTTGACAAATTTTGTTCCAACTTCATCTTTTGATTTTTAATAAACTTAGGAAGAGTACATAGTTTTGTTAAGTTGTCATCTGACACCTTTTGGGGAGACACCTTTGGGCATCACTTCCTGTTGCAGTAGAATGAGGGGAATAACCAAAGACATTAATAACCTCACAGAAGGGTTCTAACCTTGCCCAGTTTTAGTGGGAAGTAGTGTTTGTTGCCACCTTTGTCATTGGAAAGATTCGCAGTTACTTTGTAATGACAGGAATTGGTGAGAGGAAAACCCAGTGAATTATGAAATGGCCAACAGAATTATTGCGCAGACTTTGCATTCCATGTGGTCAGTTCTGACAGACAAAATTTAAATTGACATTGTGGATTTGTGGGTACATAAATCCACAAACAAAAATATACAGCGAGGGAAGAAGTAAAAAAAAAAATTCCCTGCTGATTTTGTACAATTGCCCACTGACAGAAATGATCGGTCCATTTGATCCCCAAGCAAAACCATTGTTAGCAATCACAGAGGTCAGATGTTTCTTGTAGTTGGCCACCAGGTTTGTACACATCTCAGGAGGAATTTTGTCCCATCCCTCTGCAGATCCTCTCCAAGTCATTAAGGTTGCGAGGCTGACATTTGGAAACTCAAACCTTGAGCTCCCTCCACATATTTTCTATGTGATCAAGGACTGGAGACTGGCTAGGCTACTCTAGGACCTTAATGTGCTTCTAGAGCCACTCCTTTGTTGCCTTGGCTGTTTGTTTTGGATCACCATCATGGAATACCCATCCACGACCCATTTTTAATGCCCCGGCTGAGGGGAGGAGGTGCTCACCCAAGATTTGATGGTACATGGCCCTGTCCATCGTCCCTTTGATGCGGAAAAGTTGTCCTGTCTCCTTAGCAGAAAAACACCCCCAAATCATAATGTTTCCACCTCCATGTTTGACGGTGGGGATGGTGTTCTTGGGGTCATAGGCAGCATTCCTCCTCCAAAACACAGCAAGTTGAGTTGATGCCAAAGAGCTTGATTTTGGTCTCATCTGACCACAACACTTTCACCCAGTTCTCCTCTGAAGTTTGAATCGTTCAGATGTTCATTAGCAGACAGGCCTGTACATGTGCTTTCTTGAGCAGGGGGACATTGCGGGTGCTGCAGGATTTCAATCTTTCATGGCGTAGTGTGTTACCAATTGTTTTCTTGGTAACTATGGTCCCAGCTGCCTTGAGATCATTGACAAGATTCCCCCGTGTGGTTCTGGACAGATTTCTCACCATTCTCATGATCAATGAAACTCCACGAGGTAAGATCTTGCATGGAGCCCCAGACCGAGGGAGATTGACAGTTATTTTGTGTTTCTTCCATTTGTGAATAATCGCACCAACGGTTGTCATTCTCTCACCAAGCTGCTTGGCGATTGTCTTGTAGCCCATTCCAGCCTTGTGTAGGTCTACAATCTTGTCCCTGACATCCTTGGACAGCTCTTTGGTCTTGGCCAAGAGTGCTCCTAATCTCAGCTCGTTACCTGTATAGAAGACACCTGGGAGCTAGAAATCTTGCTGATAGGGGATCAAACGTACAAAATCAGCAGGGGATCAAATACTCTTCCCCCCCCCCCCCACTGTATATTGCAGCTTATCAGTCTTTCGATGTGCTAGCTACATTTGTTTCATTCAGGCTTTCCTTCGTTTATCAAGTAATTTTGCTAGTTTTTCCTGGATGGCTACACTCACTTCTCCACTGCATCTTTGTTCGTCTCCATTACATGGTCGATGAGGAGGTTAGCATTTTACAGAAGATGTGTCTAATTGCAGTTCAGCTTACAAGGAGACTGCATTTCTGACGAGATGTCAAGTGTGTGCCCCGCCCACTGCAGCAAGCTTCTCCTCCCAGCTCCTGCCAGACTCTGATGGACTCCTTAACTAATTTATAGTAAGACTCTGATGGGGGCACCCTGATGGAGACAGCCGATTTAAAGTGGTTACATTTTCTTTTACTTGAAATGTGGATGTGATCAGCTTGCGTTCATGTGTTTTTTTTTTTGTTTTTTTTTTAAATGTTCAGACCTCGGTTGGAAGAAAATCTTAGCTACGGGACCTCCTTGAATTTTAAATGTATTACCCCTGGCATAGATCAAGGGTGTTAAAAAAAAATAAATAAATAAAAAAAAAAAATCGGATCTTAGATTTATCAAAATTTCGTTTAACCACTTGCCGACCGCCTCACGACGATATACATCGGCAGAATGGCACGGGCAGGCAGAATCACGTACCTGTACGTGATCTGCCTCCCGCGGGCTGGGGGTCCGATCAGACACCCCCCCCCCCCCCCCGGTGCCTGAGGCGGTCGGCATTTGTCCCCCGGCGATCGGAGGAGGCCATCCATTCATGCCCCCCCTCCCGATCGCTCCCAGCCAATGTGATCATTCCTCTGCTGCTGTATGGTAAACAGCAGCAGAGGAAATGATGTCATCTCTCCTCGGCTCGGTATTTTCCGTTCCGGCGCTGAGGAGAGAAGACATCGATGTGAGTGCACAAACACACACACACACACACACACACACACACTAGAACATGCCAGGCACACAATACACCCCCCCATCATCCCCCGATCACCCCTCCCCCCCGTCACACTGACACCAAGCAGTTTTTTTTTCTGATTACTGCATTGGTGTCAGTTTGTGACAGTTAGTGTGGTAGGACAGTTAGTGTTAGCCCCCTTTAGGCTTTAGGTCTAGGGTACCTCCCTAACCCCCCCAATAACGTTTTAACCCCTTGATCACCCCGTCGCCAGTGTCACTAAGCGATTTTCTTATCGCTGTATTAGTGTCACTGGTGACGCAAGTTAGGGAGGTAAATATTTAGGTTCGCCGTCAGCGTTTTATAGCATCAGGGACCCCCATATACTACCTAATAAAGGTTTTAACCCCTTGATTGCCCCCTAGTTAACCCTTTCACCAGTGATCACCATAGAACTGTTATGGGTGACGCTGGTTGGTTCGTTTATTTTTTATAGTGTCAGGGCACCCGCCGTTTATTACCGAATAAAGGTTTAGCCCCCTGATCGCCCGGCGGTGATATGCGTCACCCCAGGCAGCGTCAGGTTAGCGCCGGTACCGCTAACACCCACGCAGCATACACCTACCTTAGTGGTATAGTATCTGAACAGATCAATATCTGATCAGATCTATACTAGCGTCCCCAGCAGTTTAGGGTTCCCAAAAACGCAGTGTTAGCGGGATCAGCCCAGATACCTGCTAGCACCTGCGTTTTGCCCCTCCGCCCAGCCCAGCCCACCCGAGTGCAGTATCAATCGATCACTGTCACAAAACACTAAACGCATAACTGCAGCGTTCGTAGAGTCAGGCCTGATCCCTGTGATCACTAACAGTTTTTTTGGTAGCCTTTTGGTGAACTGGCAAGCACCAGCGGCCTAGTACACCCCGGTCGTAGTCAAACCAGCACTGCAGTAACACTTGGTGACGTGGCAAGTCCCATAAGTGCAGTTCAAGCTGGTGAGGTGGCAAGCACAAGTAGTGTCCCCCTGCCACCAAGAAGAAGACAAACAGGCCCGTCGTGCCCATAGTGCCCTTCCTGCTGCATTCGCCAATCCTAATTGGGAACCCACCGCTTCTGCAGCACCCGTACTTCCCCCATTTACATCCCCAACCAAATGCAGTCGGAGAGGCATTTTCTTTATGTCCTCCGAGTACCCCTACCCAACGCCCCCCCCCCCCCCCCCAAAAAAAAAAAAAAGATGTTGTGTCTGCAGCAAGCGCGGATATAGGCGTGACACCCGCTATTATTTTCCCTCCTGTCCTGACAATCCTGGTCTTTGCATTGGTGAAGGTTGTGAACGCTACCATACACTAGTTCAGTATTAGCGTAGGGTACAGCATTGCACAGACTAGGCACACTTTCACAGGGTCTCCCAAGATGCCATTGCATTTTGAGAGACTGGAACCGGTTAGTTATAAAAGTTACAGAAAAAAAATTATATATATATATAAAAAGTCGTTTTATGGTCCTCTCTATATTCTCTCTATTGTTCTGCTCTTTTTTACTGTATTCTATTCTGCAATGTTTTATTGATATTATGTTTTATCATGTTTGCTTTTCAGGTATGCAATTTTTTATACTTTACCGTTTACGGTGTTTTATTGTTAACCATTTTTTTGTCTTCAGGTACGCCGTTCATGACTTTGAGTGGTTATACCAGAATTATACCAGAATGATGCCTGCAGGTTTAGGTATCATCTTGGTATCATTTTCAGCCAGTGGTCGGCTTTCATGTAAAAGCAATCCTAGCGGCTAATAAGCTTTTACAAGCAGTGGGAGGGAATGGCCCCCCCCCCCCCCCCGTCTTCCGTGTTTTTCTCTGGCTCTCCTGTCTCAACAGGGAACCTGAGAATGCAGCCGGTGATTCAGCCAGCTGACCATAGAGCTGATCAGAGACCAGAGTGGCTCCAAACATCTCTATGGCCTAAGAAACCGGAAGCTACGAGCATTTTATGACTTAGATTTCGCCAGATGTAAAGAGCGCCATTGGGAAATTGGGAAAGCATTTTATCACACCGATCTTGGTGTAGTCAGATGCTTTGAGGGCAGAGGAGAGATCTAGGGTCTAATAGACCCCATTTTTTTTTTTTTTTTTTTTTAAAAAGAGTTCCTGTTACTACCTATTGCTATCATAGGGGATATTTACATTTCCTGAGATAACAATAAAAATGATTTAAAAAAAAAAATTAAAGGAACAGTTTAAAAATAAGATAAAAAAGCAAAAAAAAAAAAAAAAAAAAAAAAAAAGAAGAAAAACCCGTCCCCCCCCCCCTGCTCTCGCGCTACGGCGAACGCAAGCGTCAGTCTGGCGTCAAATGTAAACAGCAATTGCACCATGCATGTGAGGTATCACCGCGAAGGTCAGATCGAGGGCAGTAATTTTAGCAGTAGACCTCCTCTGTAAATCTAAAGAGGTAACCTGTAAAGGCTTTTAAAAATGTATTTCTTTTGTTGCCACTGCACATTTGTGCGCAATTTTAAAGCATGTCATGTTTGGTATCCATGTACTCGGCCTAAGATCATCTTTTTTATTTCATCAAACATTTGGGCAATATAGTGTGTTTTAGTGCATTAAAAGTTAAAAAAAAAAAGTGTTTTTCCCCAAAAAATGTGTTTGAAAAATCGCTGGGCAAATACTGTGTGAAAAAAATAAAATATAATATGACACACCCACCACTTTAATCTTTAGGGAATTTGCTTTAAAAATATATATAATGTTTGGGGGTTCAAAGTAATTTTCTTGCAAAAAAAAATTATTTTAATGTAAACAAAAAGTGTCAGAAAGGGCTTTGTCGGGGGGCGTGTCTGGACGTGCATCGAGGGGGACGTGTGCCAGCTGAGCTCCTCAAAAGGCACAAAGAATCCGTCGCCATCCGGATGCCAATCCACCTCTCTGAGCCTCCATAATGCTATACAGCCTTCTGGATCCCCCCTGCTATACTCCGGGAGGGGTCTTTCCTGGCCCCAGCCGAATATTTTGATCCGGGCCTACGGATCATTCCGTGCCGGGGGCGCCAGTCGCCATCTTGGGGCCGGCTGCGAGATTGAAGCCTCCGGCCTGTCGTTCCTGTGACCCGGGAGCGGACGTTTGCCCCGGGTCGGCGGCCCCCCGTCCTACCGGAGATTACAAGAGATCAGCGGCGGTGGTTTGCTTGTGAGCCCGAGCCCTCAGCTTTGATTCCCGGCAGCTGGACGCCATCTTGCAGCCTGCTGCTCGATCGGAGCCTCCGGCCTGTAGTGTCTGGGGTCCAGACTCCAGCCTGGAGTTGATCTGCCTTCTCTAACAACTGGGTCGCAGTGAGTAGCAGCATCCCCCTTCCACCCACGCACCGCACAGATACTATACTCGTTCTTAGTAGCGGCGCTCACCTGGCCGGGTAGACCTGCTAGGAATGTCCGCAGCTTCGGCCTACTTCTGGAGGCCGGCGGCCATTTTGGTACTCCAAATACTCCACTAACTTTTCTGCTTCACCGATCACCTCATCGAAGTTCTTACAATTTTCATCCTGCAGTAAGATCCCCCCCTCAAAGAGCTGGGCTATATACCTTCTGCTGTGAATTTGACTCTGGATCTCTATAGAATCTTATGAGCCCCACTTAATACTGCAGCCCCCGGCCGGCCACTGCCGCTAGGAAAGTCCGTGACTCCGGCCTGCATCTGGAGACCAGAGGCCATCGTTGTGCTCCCATTTCTACCTCACTTATATTCAGCTGACGCATCATCTCCACAGCTGCTGTTCATATTGGTTTTAATCATAACCCTCCTTGCTCCTTTCTGCTGATGTTGGAGTGCATTTAATAAGGGCAGCACAGTGGTGTAGTGATTAGCACATTCACCTAGCAGCAATAGGGTCGCTGATTCAAATCCCGATCACGACACCATCTGCCTGGAGTTAGTGCCTGCGTGGGTTTCCTCCGGGTACTCCGGTTTCCTCCCACACTCCAAAGACATGCTGGTAGGTTAATTAGATCCTGTGGAAAAATTGGCCAAATGTGTATGTTGTATGTGTATGTGTTTGTAAGCGTGTCAGGACCCCATGGGGCAAGGACCGCGCTATACTGCAGATGGACACCGGCAGCAAAAAGCGCCCTGAGGCGATTCAGTTCGCATAGGTAGCGCTATACAAGTCACTCATTCATTCATTCGTCTGCATACTGCCTACATGGGAATTTCTCTGTGTGCTAATAACATCTTGATGAATGCGTGATATCGCTCAGATGTGAGGGGAGGTACTCTTTACAGCTATCGGCCATACAGCTCCAGTTATGCCCGCCAAAACACCTAAACTCCAGTCTGCCCCAGTTAAACGTCCAAACAAGAGATCACCATCTATTCCAGTCTCTACTGGTTCCATTCAGCAATACTTGGCCAACGCACGCGGCGACCAAGCCAGAACCTCGAGAACAAGCGCCTCTCCATCATCCCACGCCGCCTCGGTGAGAGAGCTCTCAGGCATCCTCCTATTGCTCGGACCTTATGGATGATCCTGGATCCCCCGCGGGCTCTGAAATGTCTACACTTATGAGCGGTCTCAAAAGAGAACTTGCAGGTATGTTTCACAGTTTGGAGAAATCCAGATCTGATATGTCACATATCCTGGTCAGAGTAGAGGAAACGGAGCAGCGACAAGACACGCAAGCGTTAACTCTTAAAGAATTGCAGGACACTGTTACCCAGTTGGCGTTTGCCCACCGTGCATCTTTGTATAAGCTTGAAGACCTCGAAAACCGTAACCGTAGAAATAATATACGTGTTAGAGGTCTGCCAGAAGCCACTGGAGATACTGATCTTGAACCTTCTATAAGAGGCATTTTTAGTACTATCCTGGGTAACCCTGTCACTGCACCATTACGCTTCGACCATGTGCCTCGTGCCCTACGACCCCGTAATGCTAACTCAGATCTGCCCAGAGAGGTCATATGTCGCCTGCATTACTTTGAAGATAAAAATGCCATCATGGTGAAGATGCAAGGACTGCCTAACATTGACTTTGACGGGGCTACCATCAACATCTATCCAGACCTTTCCAAGGATACCTTAGACCGTCGTAGAGCCCTAAAACCGCTCCTTGACCACCTACTCTGACGGGATCACATACAGATGGGGCTTTCCTGCCTGCCTGATTGCCACAAAAAATGGCCGCTCCCATACGCCGATTTCCTGAGGAACTCCCAACTTTTTTGCAGGATTTACATCTCTCGCCTATGGAACTTCCAAGCTGGCAGGATCCAATCCCCAAATTCTCTTGCCCCATGGACTCTTTGGGAAAAAAAACCCTCAAAGAAGAGGCGTACTTCTCTCCCGGGTTCTGCACAAAAACATGGATGAAACATTTTTCCATCCACGCTTTCATCATTAATGTAAACAGTCTCTCCTACAAGGGTTTTTTTTTTCTAGAGTCCGATTTTGGCCGCTATGTTTTTTACTTTACTTAATACTTTTACCTGCCTACATATGACCAAAGCGGACTCGTCATTAAACGGACCTATGTTTGATTTTCTTTTCTTTCGGTTTTTTGGTCCATGCTCCAAGCTGGTCTACATTTGTGATTTCTTGTAGGATGTACATTGTTTATACCGATTCTGGTTCTATTTGTATGGTTTTTCTTATTTCTAACTGGAACTTATTGTTTTCTTGTTGGTTGCAAGATACTTGTTATTTTTTACAGGGCGTGTGCTGTCGGGGCACACTCCCCTCACTACCTCCCTCCTACAGTGTAACCCCGCCCCCATCTCCTTCTGGGTTGGGCGAGTGCGAACGGCCCTGAAGTTGTCCTATTCCACCCCTGCTCAGGGATTGGGATGGCCTTTCGCTCTCTCGTTCCCCAATGGGACCACTGCAGATTTCTGCGTGATATTCATTAGTTTCCTCACAAGTTCGTTGATTTGTATGTATATTTTCTGTATGTTTATTTTTTCCATCCCTCTTCATTTCTCTTTACTTTCTCTTTCTTTCTCCTTTCCCCCCCCCACTCTCTCCTCCTTGCTGGCATGCATGGCAAACTAGGTTGAAGGTCCACATCTCATTTTAAATGGCTAAGGTAAAGATTGTATCCTATAATGTTAGGGGTCTTAATGTTGCTGCTAAACGACACCAAGTATATCGGGAGCTGAAACAAGCCACATGTTCCATTACCTTTCTTCAGGAAACGCATTTAACCCACACGACACCAGTTAAACTAACATCACCTAACTTTCCGCAGTGGTATTATAGCCTATCAGACACCAATAAGGCCAAGGGCGTAGCTATTGGTTTTTGTAGAAACATGTCCTTTAGGTTATCTGATATGCTTGCGGATGATCATGGTCGCTTTTTTTCTTAGGGGATTTGTTGGAAATACTCAATGCACTCTTGCAAATATCTATTGCCCGAACCATAATCAACCAACCTTTCTCTCCCAAATATTGACTAAATTGTCACAATTCGCTAAGGGACTTACTATCCTAGCGGGGGATATAAACATGCCATTAGACCCCACTATTGATACGTCACAAAATCGTTCTAATATCTCTTTTAAACGACTGAAATTTGTGAAAAAACAGCTTCTTGATCTTCAATTAATGGATGTCTGGCGCCTTCTTCATCCCAAGGAGAAGGATTTTTCACATTACTCCTCAACACATCAATCATACTCCAGAATAGACAATATATTCTTAGATCATTTTCATCTCCCCCTCTTACATTCTACTCACATAGGCACCGCATTTATTTCAGACCATGCAACAGTGTCGATGACATTGAACATGCCTTTCCTACCCCGATGCACCACCAATTGGAAGCTGAATGACTCCCTGCTCTCTAATGAAGTGAAGGTTTCCATGTTGGCTTCTCATCTATCGCAATACTTTAAAGAAAACAAACCCTCTGATACTTCCCCCTCTATTGTATGGGAAGCTCACAAGGCTACCATTAGAGGTGGACTCGTCGAGCTTGGTGCTCGGAAGAAAAGGGAGCATGGTCAACAAATTGACAAGGTTTTGCAACAGATAGCGGCTCTTGACAAGCAACATAAACTTTTACATATTGAACACCTTCAATCCCTCACACTTAAACGAGAGGAATTAAAATCTCTCCTTAATTTAGAAACCAAGTGAAAGTTCCAATGCCTGTCACAGAAATTTTAGGACTGGGGGAACAAACCTAGTAGATTGTTAGCTAGATCATTAAAGACGAAACAATCGCAATCATTTATTCCCAAAATCAAACTTCCGTCAGGTGCATTAGCTCATGCAACTCCAGACAAATCGCTAAAGCCTTCAGAGATTACTATGTGGACCTGTATAACATCAAAAATGACTTATCCTCTCTTCCTCATAAGGAGAGACGGAATCGCAAGCTTTCCTATTTGAAAGAAGCTAATCTTCTTAAAATTGCCCATACCTTAAAGAATTGGCGGAAGACTTTTCGATAGAGGAATTTCAAGCTGCATTAAAGTCTTCCCCTTCTGGTAAAGCCCCTGGACCTGACGGGTTCACTATTCTTTATTCTAAAACATTCAGTGACATCCTGCTTCCCCGCCTCTCCGCATACGCAAACTCTCTCTCACGCCTCAGGTCTACGCCCGGAATCACTTTCAACTCATATTACTGTCATTCCTAAACCAGATAAGGACCCTACCCATTGTAACAGTTATAGACCAATATCATTAATAAAACGTTGACATTAAATTATTCGCCAAAGTAATGGCAAACTGCTTACTTCCCCTTATACCCAATTGGATCTCGGCAGACCAATCAGGTTTCATACCCACTAGAGAAGCAAAAAGATAAATTCCCTCCGTGCATTCTCCTTAATTCAATATGTTCAGCGATGCTCTCAGCCCACCTTACTCCTCTCTACTGATGCGGAAAAAGCTTTTGATAGGGTGGACTGGGAGTATCTTAAGTTGACCTTACGCCACTTTGGTCTGGGACCTAAAATGTTCCACCGTATATCATCCCTTTATTCTGATCCCTCAGCACAAATTAGAATTAATGGGACGCCAAGTGACCCCCTTGTTCTACATAATGGAACCAGGCAAGGATGTCCCCTTCCCCCTCTTTTTGCTATTACCTTAGAACCCTTCTTAGCTACAATTAGGAATAATGCTAATATCAAAAGGCATACAAATAGGCAATAGATCCCATAAATATGCAGCTTACGCAGATGATGTTCTATTTTTCATTCAACAACCACGTATTTCGGTTCCCAATGTGATGTCTGCATTTTCCACGTTTCATTTAATTTCTAACTTCAAAATAAACCGAAATTTTAAACATTAACATCCCTAAGTCCGAGGCCCTCTCTCTCAAACCCCTCTTTCCCTTTAAATGGGAACCAAAATGTATGAAATACTTAGGTATTGATCTTACTTCTAATCTCCACTCCCTTTTTCGATATAACTATATTCCCATGCTAAACAGCATCAGAACGGACTTACGAAATTGGTCTAACCTGTCCCACACCTGGTTAGGGAAAGTAAATATAATTAAAATGAACATTTTACCTTGCATCCTCTTTCTCTTTCAAATGCTGCCATTGTGTGTTCCAGTGGGGTTTTTTACTATTTTACAATCCATGATTTCTCACTTTATCTGGAAGGACGGACATCCTAGAATATCCAGGGAGTTATTGTTTCGTTACAAATGCTCAGGTGGTCTGGCACTTCCCAATTTCAAAGCATATTATCAAGCGACTGTATTGGCCAGACTAGCTGAATGGAAATATGCTCTAAACTTGAAGTTATGGGTACAAATTGAGTATTCCTTAAGTGGCATGGATCTTTCAATGGCTCCCTGGATACCCCGCTCCCACAGGAACCTTGCTCGTACTACCTCGGCTCTCACCTTATCCTCTTTAGATGTTTGGGACGCCTTACATAAAAAAATTTCTTGGACTTATGCCTCCCCCTTGTTACCTCTCCTCAACCATACATACTTTTTGCCAGGCCTCCTGGATCCAGGTTTTAAATCATGGAGGCTGGGAGAGCCTCTCTTGCTACATCATATCTTAAATGGCAATGTACTAAAACCACTACCAGCGATCCTCGCCCCTAAACCTGCCACGTTTCTAGACAAGTGGAGATACCACCAAATACAACACTTTAAGCTCTCTTTCTACTTTCTTTAAACGTTCTAGAAGATAAATTTTATCGAAAAGACCCTCTACATAGCATTTCGTTATTTTATAAAGCCCTCATCACCCTTCAAAATCCTGGCTTCCCACCTTACTTGACTAAATGGGAAGCGGACTTAGATCTGTCCCTGACTGATAACCAAAAGGATAGGATCCTACAATTAGCCCACACCTCGTCCCTAGCCTCAAAAATGTCAGAGGTCAACTATAAAATTGCTCACTAGATGGCATTACACCCCAGTTAGATTGCACCAAATGTTCCCCGCCAGTTCCCCATTGCGCTGGAGGAACTGTGGGAACAAAGCTACTCATGCACACACATGGTGGTTTTGTCCACTTATTCGTCCATATTAGAATGTCATTCGTGATCTGACTGTCCAGATTGCTGATGTTCACATACCAAATGACCCATGGGCTATCCTTTTTCATGTTACAAGAACTCCCATAAGGTCGTACAAACGCTCAATTATTCCTCATCTATTGAATACTGCCAAGGCCTTAATTCCCACTTTATGGGGTCAACCAATAATTCCTTCTATAAAAACTTCGCTACAAATGGTTGACAACGTACACCTCATGGAGAGCATCACCCACAATATCAGAGGGACCTCTCAGAAACATTCTCTAATTTGGGATCCTTGGAAAAAATTTCAGACCACTCCCTCATATAGGAATCTTATTACACAAACCCCTTAAACCTATCATTCAAACTTAGCCACCTAACATTGCATTTAATTTCGCTAATGCACCCCTCTTTTCAATACATGGCCCTGCATGCCGGTAACCCTCCACCTCCCTCCCCCTCCCTTAACCTTTCCTCCCTCATTTCTTCCTCTTATCTTCTTTTCCATCTTTTCTTTCCTCTATTCTTTTTCTTTCTACACTTTTCCCCCATTACTCTTTTTTAGTGTTTATTTTCAATAAACCAAAGCAATATTTTTTTTTTGTATTCAACTACGTTCGGTTCATAGTGCTCACATAATCTATATCCTTTGCCCAGTCAGTTAGTGCGCTGACTTTATGTATCTTCCTGGTGGCAACTATGGAATTATTCTAATCGTTGTGATATGCGAGTACTGTTTCCTATCTTATTGTAAAAATGGAAATGTTCTCTATTTTGAGTTATAATTGTATCTTTAATAAATTTTTTATTGAAGAAAAATATATCAAACAAAAAAGAAAGGGCTTTGTCCTCAAGTGGTTAGAAGAGTGGGTAATGTGTGACACAAGCTTCTAAAGGATGTGCATAAAATGCCAGGACAGTTCAAACCCCCCCCCAAATGACCCCATTTTGGAAAGTAGACACACCAAGCTATTTGCTGAGAGGCATGTCGAGTCCATGGAATATTTTATATTGTGACACAAGTTTGGAAAGAGACAAATTTTTTTTTTTTGCACAAAGTTGTCACTAAATGATATATTGCTCAAACATGCCATGGGAATATGTGAAATTACACCCCAAAATACATTGTTGCTTCTTTTGAGTACGGGGATACCACATGTGAGACTTTTTGGGAGCGTAGCTGCGTATGGAACCCCGAAAACCAAGCACCGCCTTCAGGCTTTCGAAGGGCATACATTTTTGATTTCACTCTTCACTGCCTATCACAGTTTCGGAGGCCATGGAATGCCCAGGTGGCACAACCCCCCCCCCCCCCCCCAAATGACCCTATTTTGGAAAGTAGACACCCCAAGCTATTTGCTGAGAGGTATAGTGAGCATTTTGCAGACCTCACTTTGTCAAAGTTTTGAAAATTTAAAAAAAAAAAAAAAAAAAAAAAAAATAAAAATAAAAATTCTCCTAGTCTTTCTTCATTTTCAAAAACAAATGAGAGCTGCAAAATACGCACCATGCCTCTCAATAGCTTGGGGTGCCTACTTTCCAAAATGGGGTCATTTGGGAGGGGGGGGTTTGTGCCATCTGGGCATTTTATGGCCTTCAAAACTGTGATAGGTAGTGAGGAGTGAAATCAGAAACTTACGCCCTTAGAAATCCTGAAGGGGGGGGGGGGGGGATTGGTTTTCGGGGCCCCGTACGCGGCTAGGCTCCCAAAAAGTCCCTGTACTCAGAAGCAGCAAAATTTATTTTGGGGTGCAATTCCACATATGCCCATGGCCTGTGTGACAACTTTTTGTAATTTTTTTGTCATTCAATCATTTTTGGTAAACTCATTCAATGAATCCAACATGCACTGCATTGATGCATTCACACATTTTCACAGTAACTATTGATGCATTCACACAATTTCACAGTAACCATGAGCTAAAACAATGTTCAGGAATATTCCTTTATCCCATTATTTTGAAAATCTATGTACCCCAAAAAAAAAAAAAAAAAAAAAAAAAATAATACTATGATTGAATCGGTTCTGATATCGCCGTTTTACTAACCTGACCGCTTATTATTCTTAATAAACCTTCATTTTGTTTTCAAATATTAAAGATTCTAACTACCAGCAAGAATAAGTCCTTACATTTAAAGAGGACCTGTCATTTCAGCTCCATGGCAGCGCCTGTTAACGGGCATCCACTCACCTGCTGCCATGTCCCTCCCCTTGTTGTGTCACTGCCGCACCGGCCGTCCCATTAAAGTGAATGCGACTGTCAGTGAGTCAATAGCAAGTCAGAGATGACAGTTGCGCTTTAAAAATTAATTAAAAAATCGAGTTGATTTAAACCAAAGCCTTTTTACTAGTGATTTAAATCGACTTGATTTTAAAGCAATCAAATCCACCCTGTCCACACAGTTGACAAATATGAAAAATATGCCACTGTGCCAGAATCCCCCTTTGTATTGACCTTAAGGGCTCTTTCACACCTAACAGTGGAATGCAGTTGGCTGCATTTTGGACTGCACACCAACTGCATAGACTGTCCAAAATCCAGGCTACCCCATTGCAGTGCAGAAGAGTACAGCATGCTGCATTTTTCCACACCTCAAACACGCACTACAACACATCACAGTGCACATAGAAGCCCAAGGAAAGAAAGGAGGAAGTGACCTCACAGGACAAATGTAGGCAGAAAAACAAACTGCATGTTAAACAGTTACTTGCAGTTTCTGGTGTGAATGGGTCCTAACAGTTAACTAATGACACGTTTTTCAGTCATTAATTTGTTTCCCAGAGTCTTTGTCAGCTGACTCTTGAGAATTTGGCAGCTTCATTAAATGGCCATAAAAACTCCCTTGAATCTGTCATTCACTGTATTATATTTCATAGGAATTTCTCCAGGTACAGGCAAATCTCCCCCTAGAAAAATTAATGCATTTTCAAGAGAGGAAGCACAGCCATACAGGTTGGGAGAAGCCCTTACTGTGCCGAAAGAGAATTTTTAAAAGTCTTTTAATGGGTTACAGAGCGTCATGAAAACATTATGAAGGCACAGATTTTACTTCCTAAACTTGCATTTCTTTGTCCAGACAAAGCAGGTTTCTGCATTCAGTTCTGAAAAATATGTTCATACATTTATATAATAGCAGGCATTTGTATTCCAAAAGGTATGTAAAAGAAAAAAAAAAGTTTAGTCTGCTACCCTGTAAACCAGTGGATTCCAAACTGCAGCCCTTTGCCTGCCTTTTCCAGCCCTTGGGGCACTATTCCTCCAACTGACACCAATCATTGGGCATGGTTCCTCCCACTGACACCATTGATGGGGCACCATTCCTCCCACTAAAAACAATGGGGCATTTTCTACACCCAATGGCCAGTCTGGCCCCCTTAAATCCTAAAGGATTGTAAGCTCTGTTTAGAAAGTTGAGACCCCTGCTTTAAAATGATAAAGCCTTTTTTTTGCACGATTCAGAACTTTTGCAAACCTTTTTGTAATTTGGATTTGTATTAAAGTGGAAGTAGGGGGTGTGGCCTAGCGCATGGAGCTGTAGGACGCACATTGCGGCAGCTCCCGGACCCGACAATCTCCACGAGGCTGTAACTCCACCACAGCGATCAACACAATCTCCAAACCACACCGATGGCCAAGGGAAAGCCCAAGGAACAACCTAAGCCTACCAACGACCTGACATAGAGCGATTTGGGCAGGTAGGTGACGGATGGGACATGGCATCGCAGATGCAATCCCTCCACACATACATGCGATCCCTCCCAACCAAAATCGGACTTTGAGCATTGCGTCTCCTGCATGGAGATGACCTACAGACAGGAGATCACAGAGCTTAAGAGGGATATAGGGGTCCACATGGAGGATATAGAGAGCTACTGAAGGTATATGCACTGCCTTACAATCCCATAAAGAAACCCTGCATTCCAATACGGTCTTACTACAACAGCTCATGTACCACCAGGATGACAATAAGAACCGTAAAAAAGACTAAATATTAGAATCCGTGGTATCCCAGAAACAATTGAGCACAAAGACCTGGCAGGGGCTGTAACTCATTTTTAAATCAGTTACTCCAACAACCCAAAAGACACCCACATTGAATTAGACAGAGTGCATAGTACCTCGGGCCCACGGAACCCCGACTCCTCTTTCATCCGTGACACCCTTTGTAGAGTCCATTTTTACAAGATCAAAGAAAGCATCATGCGAGCCGCTAGAACACAAGACTCCATCAGACTGAATGACACTCCCGTCATGCTGCTCCCAGACCTCTCCCTCCAAACACTGGCCATGAGACGGTCTCTGAAACCCCTTACATCACTCCTGCAGGAGAAGCAAATCAAATATCAATGGAGGTTCCCATTTCAACTGCGGGTTCATTATGAAGGCAAGACAGCCCTCTTCCGCACTTTAGGTGACCTGCCACTGTTCCTGAGCACCCTGGAGCTGCCTCAGGTCTCACTGCCAGAGTGGCCTCTCCCAATTTCCACCCCTAGCCTCCCATTTAATTCACAATGGTAGAAGCCCGGCAAGCAGAAGCGCCCCAGATCTGCCTCCCAAAAACCGCCTGATGACTGACATTTTCCTGAGTCCAGTACTCTGAAAATCTTTGAATAAGTGAACAAATAAAGTAGCATAGTGCAGCACTGATGAAGATGAAATAAGCATTAAAATTATACCAATATAAAGTGAATATGATAAATGAATATTCAAAACAAAAATACACAGCAATAAAATATCACGATAATGATAAAATAGTATAAACCAACAGTGTGTGCATATAAAGTGCATAAAGTCCATATTATATTTTACGGTATTACATTATGTGGCCCTATTTTTTTCTCCTTTTGCCATATTGAGAGGAATTGCTCACGAATTCCGGTTACTATTCCTATGGTAGACAGCTACTGATGTCAAAACGGTCACAGATCCCTATCGGATTTGGTCTATTTTGGAAGTTGTGGTTGCTGTACCTCCTTGGGTGTGTTACACCAAAAGCTTGGTGGACTCATCAGGCATATGCCTAGTTGGGTGCAACCTGTCTGGTAAGCCCCTTTCCTTACGGTGGTGGATTATCTACAACCAGTTCACACAGATTCACAGTCACTATATTTGATGTCATATATGGACTTTATGCACTTTATATGCACTGACACTGTTGGTTTATACTATTTTATCATTATCGTTGTGATATTTTATTGCTGTGTATTTTTGTTTTGAATATTCATTTATCATATTCACTTTATATTGGTATAATTTTATTGCTTATTTCATCTTCATCAGCGATGCACTATACTACTTTATTTGTTCACTTATTCACAGATTATCTGATGTGCTGGCAGCTACCACTATTTGTATAAGACGTGCGTTTTTTTTCACAATTTTTTCTACACACTCTGAAAATCTTTCCCTGGAGCTGAGCTTGTTCCCTCAACTCCAGCTTAGGGCTAAGGCCCTACAACCACGTTACCTGGACCGACGGTCCAGAACCGCCTGCCTGAGGTGCACACTGATTTTGTTGCTTTTTCAGTGCAATCTCACCCGGTTTTGTTTTTCCCCCTTTTTTTTTTATTGTTACCACAGTTTATCACCTTGTACTAACTGTTCCTACCCAGGAGTGAAGATGGGGGGGGAGCGGGGCGGTAAAAGTTGGGTAAATTATGCCCTTTCATTTTTAATTATTATTATTTCCGTTTAGCCATAAGTTTACAAAAGGCAACGCTTTCCTCCCATACTGAGCTCAGCTTGAGCCCATTTGAAATGAAGCCCTGTTACACACACACACACACACACACACACACACACACTTAGCTCTGCAAATTCATCCTGCGTATATGGGATACTTTTGGGCCTCTCTGGGTACTCCCATAACAGTGTGGAAGAAAGGCAGATATACCACGCAATATTTGTATTCTAACACATGGTTAAAGTGATGTGTGATTGTTACTAGTTCCGTATTAACATTTTTACCTCATGGACCCGGGAGCAGGAGGCACTCCGTGTGCTTACCACGTTTAACCCCACCTAGGACCGATAGTGCTTATTTATGCACTGTACTGTTATTGGCATGTTTTTTCTATTAGCTTTATCAGCTTATTTCATTGTTGATTTCATCTTGCCACCCAGTGGCTTAACACTTCTGTTCTCTACTTGTCTCCAGCGGTTGTTCCCATCGCCCAACCCACTGATGCATCACGTTCCTACGCACTGGGGATCCATCTTTCCTGATTTCATCTTCTCTACTCCCTCTACCTCATTCTATCCCCCCCCCACCCTACCGAGCAGGCCTTGGTGCACACACAGATCAATGTTGGACATGACGGGGAACTCGGGTACCCCCTACTTCTACCCCCCACTATGCCTTCACTTGAACACATAACTTGACCCCTGAGAAAAGGAGTTAGAGTCAGATATTATATCACTTCCATAAAGCTAAATCTCAAATCCTATTTTTACAGGAGACACATTTTATGAGTTTGGCTACTCCAACCCTAAACAGCCCTTACTACCACCAATGATATCACAGCACCAACCCACAAGCCAAGTCTAAAGGGGTGTCAATAGCCTTCCACAAATCATTCCACCCGGAAGGCATAGACTGACCCGCACAGGTTGTTTTCTCTTCCTAAAATTAAAATCTAAATCTTCTATTTTTACAGTGGCTAATGTGTATGGACCGAACCAAGACCAGGGGAGCTTCCTTTCCATGGTCCTGGACAAATTACTCTTTTGGTGGTCCCAGTTTCATTCTAGGTGGAGATCTCAATGTGACCCTTTCTCCAGGCATGGACACCTCCTCCGGTAAGTACTCCATCGCATACTCCACCCTCACACACAAAATCACTCTTGCACTCTGCCCAACTAGTGGATGTTTGGCGAGTGCAACACCCATTTGAGAGAGACTGCAGCAGTTATTCGGTTGCCCATAACTCCTATAGCCGCATTGACCATTTCCTTGTCTCCCAGTCCCTACTTGACGTTCCATTACAGGCATCCCTGGGTAATATCCTTTGGTCAGACCATGCCCCTGCACATTTAAGTTTGGCCCACCCACCTAAATCTCACAGAACATTCTCCTGGCGCTTAGACAACCTACTGAAGGACACTCCTTGCGTGGAAGCTATTGAGCAGTCAATTCGTGACTTTATACGAGATCACCACACAGATGACACTAACCCACTCACTAAGTGGGAAGCACTGAAATGTGTGCTTAGAGGGATCTTCATCCAACACTGTTCCCGTTTAAAAAAGCCAGATCTGCCGATATCACCAAATTATCTTCCATCCATACCTTAGAACTAGTACACAAGGACCTCAACCCCGCTACCTTTTGTGGACCTTTCCAATGCCCGCAGAGAGTTACTCTTGATCTTAGATGCAAATTCTCTCATAGCTAGAGACAAAGGATGGAACCTGGCAAACTAATGTGGGCAACACCTTGCTAGGATTCTCCACCCCCATCCCCCACGCCACCTAATACCACACATCTGCATCGCCAACAAAAAATTCAAAATCCCTGATGTATCGCAGATGCTTTTCAGCAATACTACTCCCAGCTCTATAACCTCCCCACAAGGACAAGACAAAATCACAAAGACGGTACACAACACCCCGACATGGAAAACTATATCTCAGATGGCTCTTTTGCAAATAGATCCCTCCGACTCTGTGGACTTAGACAACCCACAGACTTTTTACTTGCCATTAAAGGACTGAAATCTGGTAAATGCCCAGGGCCAGATGGCTTTTCCCCTAGATTCTATAAATCATTTGCTTCATCCCTAGCCCCACTTCTTATGGCAGCATTCAATCGTATAGATGACACCCACCCGCCCTCTAGAGACCTATCAGCCAATATTTCAGTCATACCCAAACCAGGAAAAGACCCCTCTCAATGCAGTAGTTACAGGCCAATTTCCCTTCTTAAACTGGTAGTTAAACGAAAATTTTAGCGAACCGCCTCTCACCCCTCCTACCCTCCATCATACACCAAGATCAAGTGGGTTTTGTCCCTGGCCAAGAGGTGATAGAGCACCTGGCAACAGCCACTATACAAAATAATAATATAGCGGGGATACAGACACTATCTTCCGCTCACAAACTTTTGCTCCATGCAGATGATCCTCGTTTACGTTCAACAACCCCACATGTCCCTGCCTTCTTTGATGCAGGAATTCCATAGATTTGGAGAACTTAGTAATTTTAAACTTAATCTGTCCAAGACAGAGGCCCTTAATATATCTTTACCACCCACCACACTTACTCAGGTACAAACCAATTTTCCATTCCAGTGGAGCATCTCCTACCTTGGGATCACAATCCCATCCAACTTATCTGATCTCTACAACCTCAACTATCTCCCCTTACTATTCCGACTCGGGAAGGAACTAGACACTTGGAACACGACACCATTGCTGGTTTGGCCGCATTAACACACTCAAAATGGACACCCTTCCCAAAATTACTTTACTTATTCCAGACAGTCCCTATAAAATGTCCCTAAACAATTCTTTAACTCCCTCAGATCCATGTCCATATGTTTCATCTGGCACCAAGGGATGTCCTGTATCCTCCATACCTTTTTGACATACCCCAAAATACGAGGTGGAGCAGGTCTCCCAGACTTTGAATTGTACCACAGGGCTGCCATACTCTCCAGGATCC
Source organism: Lithobates septentrionalis (assembly GCA_037952835.1). Classification (NCBI taxonomy): domain Eukaryota; kingdom Metazoa; phylum Chordata; class Amphibia; order Anura; family Ranidae; genus Lithobates; species Lithobates septentrionalis. The sequence continues at coordinate 270,029 of JBBDGP010003754.1, forward strand.
AGGAATGGTTCCTCTGACCCTTCCCTAAGGCTTCCACCATGATAGAACAAGAGCTCTCCACCCCCGACCTCCAGGCTTTGCTATGGGGATATAGACAAAAACAGTTTAGTTTTAGGCACCAGTTCTCACAAAAAGATATTGGGGAACTGGAGAAAGTGCAGAGAAGGGCAACCAAACTGATAAGAGGCATGGAGGAGCTCAGCTATGAAGAAAGATTAGAGGAACTGAATTTATTCTCTTGAGAAGATTAAGAGGGGTATAATCAACATATAAATACATAAGGGGTCCATATAGTAAACTCTGTTGAGATATTCACCTTAAGGTCATTACAAAAGACTAGGGGGCACTCTTTACATCTGGAGGAAAAGATTTATTCTCCAAATACGGAAAGGCTTCTTCACAGCAAGAACTGAAAATGTGGATTAGAGATTCCCTCAAGAGCTGGTTCTGATCAGCTCAGTAGAGGTTTTAAAAAAAGCCTTAAAAAAAAGCCTGGATTCTTTCCCAAATGTACAGGATACCTGGACACAAATATTTTATAGATAAAGTGTGTGTGGAACTGGACTGACGTGTGGTCGGTTTTCAAACAGCTTAACTATGTAACTATAGCCAAATGGGTTTTTTTAAACCACAATTTGTTGTGGTGTCCTATTAGATAGAATTCCCTTTACTTCCTGTCACTGAGAGATGCAACAATGGTAGGGCTGAAACAACTAATCGATTAATCGACAACTAATCGATTATGAAATCAATCACCATTTTCGTAATTGATTAATCGGCCAAATAGTTGGCCTGCATACAGAATGCATTATTTGTTTACATATTCGGAAATACAGTGCAGCACACATACAGCTCAGTACACCATCGATACAAGTCAGTAAGTGCCTGAGAACTTGTGAATGTGTGAGGAGCAATGCCTCATGGGACATGTAGTCCTGGGCAGGAAGTGAGTGGTTCTAAAGGCAGAAGTTTTCTTTACTTTGCTAGTGGGCCACTCTATACTGTACTTAATGCACAGCAAAAAGCAGTGTAGAAACAGAGCAAAAGACAATTGCATAGATGTGTACCGAGCCTTATGCTGGCCACATGGATCAATTTTCAGATGAGAATATTCATATGAAAAATCTTTGTACCTTCCCTGAATAAAAGAATGTTTGAAATTTTCACTTGCTTTAAACATTTTTTTTAAAATGAATGTAATTTCTGAACGAAAACCACATACACCTGTCTGAAAATTCCTTTGACCAATTTCTATTTCTAAATTTTTCTGTCACTGTGGTTGAAAACGTACGTCGATTTGACCCCACTAAGACCCCTTTCACACTGGGGCGGTTTGCAGGCGTTATTTGAACTGTTTGTTCAGTGTGAAAGCCCGAGGGCTTTCACACTGAAGTGATGCGCTGGCAGGAGAAGAAAAAATCTCCTGCAAGCCGCAACTTTGGAGCGGTGTATTCACCGCTCCTTCACATTGAAATCAATGGGACAGCGCGGCTATACCGCGGTAATACCGCGGCTATAGCCGCGCTATACGAGGGGTTTTAACCCTTTTTCGGCCGCCAGCGGGGGGTTAAAACCGCAACGCTAGCGGCAGAATACCGCGCTAAAAATAGCGCTGTTTTACCGCCGACGCCCCCTACCACCCCAGTGTGAAAGGTGCCTAACAATTCGAAAATCGGACGAACGTTCTTAAAATGTAATTATTTTTTTTTGAAGGAAGACATTGTTTTTGTATGGCCAGCATATAATATATTACAGTTCTGTTTGAAAATCTGCAAAAAACATTCTAACTTTTTTTTTTCTTTAAAAAAAAAAGATCCGAGTATGATGGTATTTACCAGATTCAACCTCTGAGAACAGACAGAAGAGATATACTGTATATAATGTTAATCCTCAGAGTGGATTAGAGATTTTGCTCTCTAACCATATTTATTATTTTATTTATATTTACTACTGCATATAGATATTAAAGAATAAAATTGCCTTTTTTTAAACTTTACATAGTAACTAAATTATACACCCCACTTTTTTTAAGGTTATTAACCAAAACAAAATCGGCCAACTAATCGATTATGAAAATAATCGTTAGTTGCAGCCCTAAACAATGGTATCAATAACCAAGCACAGAGACAGAGTAACTAAACTGCATCATAAACAGTTCAGTCCATAGAGCGGAATGGTGGGATGACGAAACCGGCAGCTGTCCTTCGAGAGAGCCAACTCTGTATATAGAAGATAAAAAAGGGGAACACAGGAAGCGCCACCCAAGTGCACTTATACAAAAGTATGAGGAAGGCAGAATACTTCTATGTTACTTCAAGAAACTGTTTGAGGAAAGAAAAATGTCATGATTTACAAAAAAAAAAAAAAAAAAAAAAAAAAAAAAAAAAAAAAAAGAAGAAGTACGTATATTATATAATGAACAAAAAAGTAAAAAAAAAAAAAATTATAATAATATATATATATATATATATATATATATATGCAAAGCACACGTTCTGGTGCAGATTAAACCACTAAAATAAAAAGCAAAATATTTTAAAAGAATAAAATTGCTCTTACAATAAAGTGACTTAATCAGGTACAATATCCACTGGAACATCAGGTTTTGCCACCAGTTGCTGAACAGACTCACTGTGAAGCAGATAAAAAAAAAGGAGGAGGAGGACGGAAGGCAAGATAGATTCATCAATGTGGACACAAGGAGAAAGATACCAAACTGTTAATGAGGGACTGGAGTGGTGTCTGTTGTGAACCACCACAACATATTTCCAAGCCTATGGGTGACACATCTCATTTCAGCATCTTTCCCTCTCTGGGTTCTCCCAGTGTCCACAACAGTGAATCCAACTTGCCTTCCTTGCACTTCTATTAGCATATTTGCAGTGAGTGTATTTAAATGGTGGTGAAACCTGGTGTTTCAGTGGATATTGTACATTGTTGCTATGCCCTGATCAAGCAACTTCATTGTAAGTGCAGTATTTTATTTTAAAATTACATTTAAAGTGATTTACAGTGGTGAAAAGGAATTTGAGCCTCTGCAGATTGTGGATTTGCCCACTTACAAATCAAAAGGCATATAAATTTTTATCATAGGTGTATTTTAAAGTGAGAAAAAAAGGAAAATAGAATCAATTGGCGCAAACAATGTCCTAACCTATAAAGCTGCTGTAGCACTCAAAAGGTCAAAATACAAATCCTCAATGTAAACTTTTCAAATCATAAATAGTGCAGCGCTATTAAAAAATTTAATTCATACAATTATTAAATGACAATAATAAAATCTTAGAAAGAAAAGTCCATGCATATGAGCAGGAGAACATGAGATAAAAAAATAGGAAGAGTCCTCAGCTGTGATCACTTGTGCTTGTAAATGCTTTTCAATCTTGTGCAGATTCGTGAAAACACCACCACCAACAGTAATACAAGCCGCTCACCTTGCACAATGGACCCACTGAGCTAACAGATACATAAGCCTTTCCCTCACAAGGGGTTACGTGGAAGTGTAGATGCTTTTCCAGAGATCCAGCTAATAAGAAAATTCCACCGCTTCACTGCTCCAAATCGCTCATCAAGTCTCCCAATCAATGGTGTTTAGACAAACCTATGTTCAGTCAGGGTCAACAGGTACTCATCTCTGGAACTTTACAACTATGTATACAAAGGTATTGCCACTACCGCACAAAAAGGAGGACATTTTTCTCATCAAAATCCAGAATGGTGCACAGCGCAAGTCAAGAGACAACCTCTGAAACAGCAGCATGTCCTCTTGGAAGCTTGCAATAGAGATCTAGAGCAGGGTTTCTGTCTCAGAATGTGGGACCTATACAAAATATCAGACACCACAGTCGGCTGTGTGCTGGACGCTCCTCTCGGTTTCACCCCGAACTTTCCTCATTGACAGCCATGGCTCTGCAAACGTCTTACCTCTGGGCTTGCCAACAAGAGTTTTTCCACCAAGTCATATTTTGCTTGGGGATCAAATACATTTTACTCACTGAACTGCATAATTTATAACATTTGTATCAGGTGTTTTTTCTGGATTTTTGGTTGATATTCTGTCTCGATCATTTAAAATACACCTATGATAACAAATATAGACCCTTAATTTCTTTGTAAGTGGGCAAAATTACAAAATCTGCAGGATATCAAATAATTATTTTCCCCACTGTAATCTGCACTCTCCAGTGCATTTTTTTTTATTTCTATGCCTATATATGGATACACCCAGAGCAGCTTTTGCTCCAGTGTAGCACTGTACATTTGAAGTTTTGGATGAACACCAATGATTTGTCAAAGGACAAACAGGCAAAAAGATAAAAAAAAATAAAATAAAATAAATGGGTGAAGCCATTTGTATTTAACAGAGAAGACAATATGAGGTCAACAAAATTACCTTCAAAGATTACATTTAAAAAACATTAAAATTCACTAACCTGCAGTAAGTCCAGTCTGGTTGTTGGTTTCTTCTTGGTCTAGTGATCTGCTAACTTGAAACCATTTCAGGTCCTCTTCATCCAAAGCGATATCACCCCAATAAGCAGCTGTGAGAAATTGACAAGATACATGATAAAATATATTGGTTATACATCAGAAGAACTCTACACTAACGCAATGAAGCAAGAACAGTCTACCTTATTAAATGGGAACATTGACACTTTAGAGGTATAATGCAGATTAACACATTTTAAATTCTAGAATGAGGATTTAACCAAAATATCTTATTTATGAACTGCAGACCAGCAGCTAAATATACAGCTGAAATATATTTATGGGAAACAAGCAGCTATTTGCAATTTTGTAACCGAGGCACCCCAATAGGCAATAATACAGTGTGAACCTCAACTACAGTAGTAGTAGTAAATCTGGGTCTCAAAAAAAAAAAAAAAAAAAAAAAAGGGAGGGAGGGAGGGAAGGAAGGAAGGAAGGAAGGAAGGAAGGAAGGAAGGAAGGAAGGAAGGAAGGAAGGAAGGAAGGAAGGAAGGAAGGAGCCAATGCAGACTTCATTCAGCAAATGCTAGTTGCCTGGCTGTCACGCTAACCCCCTCAAGCTTTAGGCCCCTTTCACACTTAGACTTAAAAGTCACGCGATTTTACCGCCGCTATTTTGCCACGATTTGGGAGCAGTACTACTTTGTACGACTTTGCCACAACTTTGGCATTAACAAATAAAAACATACATGGAGAGAGGCTTGTGCTTACAAAGTCGTACTGAAATCGTGTCTATTATTCAGGTACGATTTGCATGCTACTTGAGGGTTTAACATTGAGGCCTATGGAGTACAACTCGCATGGAAGTTGGACCAAAGTAGTGCAGGGACTACTTTGAAGTCGGCACGACTTAGTCGTGCCAATATGAATGGTAGTCATTGAAAATCATGGAGAATGACTTGTCATACGATTTTGCAGTACAAAATAGTGGGACAAGTTGTACAAATGTGAAAGGGGCCTTAATGTCATAAACCCAGAACAAGCATGCTGAAAAGGGGACTTTTCAGACTTTTAATCTGCAGACTTGTTCTAGGTCAGGGACAAAATAAGGGACAACATGGATGTCAATCTTTATTGCATTTTCAGTAACAAAGCCTCCCTAAATAAATCGGGAGTACTACACTAATCAGGCACTTTGATATAATCAAAAAACAGTGACATAACAAATCATTGAAGTGGAACAGTTAGCTTAGGTTCTGAAAAAGATGCATTTATTTAAATGGTAAGTAGACAAAGTCAAATAAAGTCGTATTTTACATTTAATATTTTCATCTGTTTTAAGTGCACCAAGAGGTCTACAGGAAAAAAAACAAAAACAAAAAAAAAAAAAACAGTGCAACATTGTCGCCAGAGGAGAAAAAGTTTAAGAAAAAGATTTTTTATAGCAATAGGACCTTCACCCAGAAAAGGCTGTGCATGACATTCAACACAGCACTGATTCAGTAATAAAACTGATAATTGACATTCATATGACTGTCCATAGAAATAATCAGATGAGTTTCAGTTGGATTACAAAAATGCTACCTACAACCACCATATTGGCAAAAAAAAAAAACAAACTCAACTGTTCATAGAGTATAAGGATAGTGATTGTTAAACCTAAGCTACTGAGATGCAGCTAAAGCATCCACAGGCAAAGTCTTTTGTTGCAAGAAACATGGGGAAAAAATAAAAATTAAAATAATCTACAGTTTTTGAATACTGCAGTTAATGAGCAACTATAAAGCCATGAGGAAAAAAAAAATCCACATCATAAAAAAAAAGGGGGATAACTACAGATCTGGGACACATAGCAAAAGTTGATGGGGGACAATACAGTTATTGATTGAAAGTACTGGACTAATGTCATCATGTAGAGTGGAGAATATACTTCTTTGATCCTCTGTAGATTTTGTAAGTTTGCCCTCTTATAAAGAAATGAAGGGTTTATAATTTCTATGATGGGTTTAGTTTAAATGAGACTGAATAGCAACCAAAAATCCAGAACACACACACACACACACACACGATATAAAATGGAGTTGCAGACGTGATTTGTTTCACTCTGAAATACCAACCAGGAGTGGGGAAAATCGGGACACTGATTCCCTTTCCGGAAGACCCCATACTTCAAATATTGGTCAGAAGAGTTGAGTGCATTTACCTCTGGAAGGAGTGTTGGCCATATGTCAAGGAGTCGAGCATAAAGCACGGAGGAGCATTCGGAGCTGAAACTGTGGGAGTTACTCCTGCTGGAGTGCCCAAATATGACTGATTTGACACAAGTGCCCAATCAAGAAATGCCTCATGTGACAAGAGAAGATATGAGGCAGGATCAACTGGAAGACCCACTGGGAAATCTTAAGTCTATCTGATCGAGACCCTCAGATGCTGTTGAATAGTTCCAATGAGGGAGCAAAAGTAGACCATAGAGAGTGGGAATGAATGCGATTAGGAGGATGGAGTCATATACCAGAGAGGCCCATCTGAGGAGCAAGAGGGTGTTCATCAACTGTTCCTCCCTGAGAAACATTGACTAAAAATGTTGACCACCCTTCATGATGATCAAGATCACTTAGGTCCCGACAGAACCTTCAAGTTATTCAGGGATCGATTTTACTGGCCATCCATGAGAGCTGAGGTGGAAAGCTACTGTCGCTCTTGCATCAGGTGCATTCAGAGAGACTTTATCTTTGAAGGGCAGCCCCAATGGGCCATCTCCAGAGTCAAGGGCCAATGGAGTTGGTGTGCATGGATTTCTTGTGTTTGGAGCCTGACTTGAGTGGATGGAGTAATGTCCTGGTTGTGACAGATCATTTCACTAGCTTTCCCCACTAGGAATCAGCAGGCCAGTACTGTAGCAAAAAACCCTAGTGGAGAAGTTCTTCATTCATTATGGGCTGCCTCAAAGCCTACACATTCAGACCAAGGTCGAGACTTTGAGAGCAAGTTAATCAGAAAACTGTGAACTCTTAAGTATAAGGAAATCCAGGACCACCCTCAAGGGGATCCGAAACCCAAACGTTTCAACCGTACCCTGCTGAATATGTTGGGAACCCTTCCCTTTGAAAAGAAACAGCATTGGGGAGACCATATAGCTGCAGTAGTTCATGCTTATAGCACCTCAAAATGATTCTACTGGGTATTCCCCCCTACAAATTAATGTTTGGAAGAGACGCTCGTTTACTAGTGGACCTGGCTTTTGGAACATAGTTAGATCATACCTCTCAAGCCTCCTACCGGCGTTATGTTGATGGGCTTCAGAAAAATCTGAAGGTGGCCTATGAGAAAGCCAAGGAAGCCTTCACTAACAGAACAGGGGAACAAGAAAAACTTTGATCTCAAAGTGAGGGTTCAGGACCTACAACCCAGAGGATTGAGTGTTGTTACGCAATCTGGGAGTGCCTGGGAAGCATAAGCTGGCTGATTGATGACGCTCTTAACCTTACATTGTCTGTAAACTATTATCCAGACTTCCTGTATACCAGATTCGGCCAGAGCGTAAAGCCTAAAAAAGGACCTATGTCAATGCTAGCATACCCCCGCACTCCTCTATGACCCCCCCCCACCCGGGCCAGCAAGGTGCTTTTTTCACCATCTACGCCGAAAGGCTGGACACTACATAACTACATCAGTATCACCAGCAAAGCAGCTTCTTTATTATCCCATTAAAGATGAGAATGTGCGCTGCATTTCGACATTATCAATTGCCACGTTACAAATGTTAATTCTAGATTATGAACGGTAGTTTACAAGACCAAACTATTCCGGGTCGTTCCTGGATTCCGATCATGCGTGTTTGTACTTTCGACTTGTGTGACGATTTCCGTACTGACCATCCCAAAATCGGACGTTAAGCTGCAGTTGGTCAAAAAATGTACTAGTCTGCTCATCCAGCTTTTGTCTTATGATAAATGAAAATCGGATGTCGAAAGGAGCATACCAACGGTAAGAATGTCAGACAGGCCGTGGAACGTCAATTCCCTTCCGAAATTCGCATTGTGTGTATGGGCCTTTGAAGACCTGGCACCGAAACTATCTGCTGCCTATATCCGAGGCTGTCCGAGTACCTTCATCTTCCTGTCCGGAGACTTGCCAATCCCCTACGCTGAGGCCTAGAAAGCTTGCCGACCCATGCCACCTGAAGGAGAGTGATGAGGAGGATGAGAGAAGCACTTGCCTCCTTTAATGAACCTTTAGTAAGGGATCACCTTGATCCAACCCTGACACTGAGTGGGCCACTAATTTGTTACTGGCCTGTCATGAACTTGATATAACCCTGCCTGACAATGTACATACATTTTTGTTAGAAGATCCCTCTTTGGATCAGTTGTTGGCTGTTGCATCTTCATTTGTCATATAATTAACCATTTACTTTCTGAGGTGAGGTGATTCTACAGGTTGTGCGCCGTCTTTGGGACCAAAGACTTTCAAGTGGGGGGGGGGGGGGGGATGTAGCAATGTGGACTACAATTCTAATGAACAGCTATTCCCTGCCCTGTCTGTCGTATTGTCCCTCTAGTGCCCAGCGTTACTGGACTGACATAGTCGGGAGCCCAACCAAAATGGATTGTGGGACTAGTAGTTACATCAGATGGCTGTTCGCCTGACTGTACACCCGGACTACATATCCCAGTGATCCTTTCAATCACCAGTGAGATTGCTGGAAAGAGCTATAAAGGAGACCAGAGATTCGCCCACGCTCTTCATCCTCCTGGGCCTCGTGTGAGATGGATCTCTAAATGCGGCGAGAAAGTGAGGTCGCAGTCTACCACACGGTCTGCAGTCATCGGACCTGGCCGAGAGGTGGTGCAGCGTTGCCTGCTGTACATTGGACATTTGACCAGCACCACCTCTACAGTGCAGCAACCCACGCTTCGTGCTCCACAACGGGTGACCATCACAAGCGGGTCCACAGCCAGGACATCCATCTGGGATTCGCTAGCTGGAAGACATGGAAGCGGTCTGGTTGGTGAGAGGGCCATTGCCCATCTATGCAAACCTTTCCTTTGTGGTTTCACTGGGACATTGTGCACAGACAGCTTTACTTTGGGAAAACTTCACCGCACCTTTAGTTGCACACCATACATAAGCATCTTTAGCTACAGTCATCAGTTACACTAGCACGCTGTTACATCTTATTGGATACAATTAATGAGCTCCGACTGCCGTGAAGACTATCAGATCTGCAACGGGGACATTCTGTCATTGCTACCAAAAGGGCCCTCACACCATCCATGTTTAGCTTCATCTCTCATTAGGATTAAAGGTTACAAAGGCCAGCCTGGGTTCCTCTTTCTAGAAGTATGGTCAGAATTGATACTTAACCTCTACTTATCCTTTCAGGTTATGTACAAGTGGTACTCTATTGTACATGTATTAGAGCTGCAAGATTCTGGCCAAAATGAGAATCACAATTATTTTGCTTAGCATAAAAAAGATAGATTCTCTCACGGCGTAAAATCTTTCCCATTATACAAAAAAATTGGGCCAACTTTACTGGTTAGTTTTGTTTTAATTCATTAAAGTACATTTTTCCCCCAAAAATTTGCATTTGAACAACTGCTGCGCAAATATAGTGTGACATAAAATATTGTATCAACCATTTTATTCTCTATGGTCTCTACTAAAAAAATAAAAAAAAATGATTTTAACTTAAAATCCAACAAATGTCAGAAAAAGGTTTAGTGTTTAAGTGGTTAAACTTCCCTCATTTTCACACCAAAGTGTATTCCTTTGATCTAAAGGACAAATTGTTACAATGTTTATACTCAAGTTTCACTGCTAAAGAATGCTGTGATTCTTGGCAGACAGCCCGTTTGACTGCTGTCAGCTTTAGCAGAGCAGAGAGAATTGTGATAACAATTCTTAACGATTAATCGTGCAGCTCTAATATGTGTATATATAATCTGTTGTTGCCAACTGCCATATTCCTGAGGCATCACTCAACTGAGTTTGTGCTGTTATCCCAACTTCAGTTGAACCATTACTGCCTTTGTACAATCATATCTTCACTGAAGTAAACATTAACAGAATATAAATGTAATGAGTGTTGTCTTATTACTTAAAGGTGTAGCAATGATGTCTGAACCCAAAGTATCAGGTGGGTGGGAATGTTCACAGGGTAATGGCAATGCAGATGAGCAGGTAAATCCAAGCAGCCTCCTCAGGCTTCCATTCACTTCCTATTCCGTTTTGCCCATCAAACTCTTGGGAGAGAAAAATATACAAGTCTTTAAAAGAGTTGGTACTTCGTGATTTGGTAGCACTTAAAACCTCACAAACTAAATACCAGGAGTGATTTTCACCACAACCTGAAACAAATCTGTGCACGTAACGACATTGTCCTACGTCCCACGGACAAGGGTGGTGGTATTGTCATCCTTGACAAATGCGATTATCTAGATGAGATGAATAGGCTCATATCTGATAGTGTGACTTATACTCCACTAGCGTCTAATCCTACAGCTAGGTTTAAGAAGGAGCTTTTGAATCTGGTTGATGATGGATTCTGGCAGGGAGTTCTGAACAAGAAAGAAAAAAAAAAACATAACTGGTACACTCAGCACAGAGGGTACCAGGTATGTATTACTCGCCCAAAACCCACAAAAATCTTTAAAAGCCGCCGGCTCGCCCTACAATCAGTGGCAGTGACTCGGAGATGGCCAGGATAGGAAGGTATGTTGATGAATTTCTACAACCCTTGGTGGTTGCTACCCCCTCTTATATAAAGGGATACAACACAGGTCATCAACCTGCTGGGCGAGTGTGAGTGGAGAGAGGGCTACATTTTGGCAACAGACAATGTGGCTTCTCTCTATACGGTTATATCACACCAGCATAGCCTAGAAGCGGTCAAGTTTTAACTTGAACGAGATCAATTTGTCACAAGTGCAGAGAGACTTACTTTTGGACCTGCTTGTTTTCACAACGGGCCATACCTATTTTTGGTTTGGGGAGCATTTTTCCTACAAACCTGTGGCGTAGCGATGGGCGCAAAATTTGCGCCCAGCCTAGCAAATGTTTATGGTCCATTGGGAAATGGGGGGGGGGGGGGGGAAATCGATACCGATTCCCCCCAAAAGAGTTACACCTATGGAGAAGGTACATGGATGTCTCTCCTATGGGATGGGGACAAGCCTTGGTTTGAGGAGTTATTTTCTAGACTCAATCAGAACTATAGAGGCATATCCCTCCCAGATCCATTTTCTTGACCTTAAAGCGGTTTTAGAGTCTTTTTTTTAACTTTTACCTACAGGTAAGCCTATAATAAGGCTTACCTGTAGGTAAAAAAAAATATCTCCTAAACCTGTACGGTTTAGGAGATATTCCCCTTGCTATGAGCCACGGACTGTAGTGGTGCATGCGCACAGGGGATTCCCTGGCTGAAGGCCCGGCAACTGCCAGACCTTGCCGGGAAAGAAATCTCCCGCGCGCATGCACGGGGGTGATGACATCGCGGCTCCAGCCACTCAGAGCGCTGGAACCGCGATACCTGGAAGACACGCCGAGGCAACACGTCAGCTACCTTGGCGTGGACCAGGTAAGATACCGACGCCTCATTCTAAGGGAAGTATTTCATAATGAGCTAGTATGCGGTGCATACTAGCTCATTATGCCTTTTGCTTTACAGGGGTAAAAAAAAAAAAAAAAAAAAAAAAAAAAAAATTCAGCGGGTATACAACTGCTTTAATAATATGGTCAAAGATGGGCATTTGACTACCAATACATACTTTAAAAAAAAGGCACCGTCCGTAATGCCTACATCCCCCTATCCAGTTGTCATCAAGCTGCATGGCTTAATGTGGGCCCGAAAGGCCAATTTCAAAACGCATCAGGCGTAATTGCACAGAAATTTCTGATTACCAACAGCAGGCACAAGTACTTAAGATAACCCTTCTCCAGAAACCTTATTTTGGAGAAAGATTAATGAGTACATTGTGAAAGTTGAAAATATGGATAGGGATCACATGTTTAATAGAACGTGAGGGTAACCGCGTACCAGACAAACTTGGATGTCCATGATTACAGATTACTGATATCAACATTTCTGTTAAAAAAAATCCTAACTCACACACACACACACACACACACACACACACACACACGGGTATACTTAAAAATGATAAAATACTTGGTCCTGTCATCCCAGAGTGAGCGAGCTACAGAGGAGCCCTAACGTCACAGTATTGCCCTAATGTAGTAGACCCTCCAAAAACCATTTCATTCTTCCACTCCATTAAAGGCCATTCCCCCCCCCCCCCTATGTAGAAAAGTGCAGTATATGCCAGATACATTACTTTAGGGGACAAAAATGTGAAACTTTTCAATCTACCCAGACAAAATAGGTTGTACAATAAAGAATCCTTTATCACTTGCTCTACAGAATATGTTGTGTATTTGATCCAATGTCCATGTTCCAAACAATATAGTGGACGTACCAAAAGGGCATTGCATGTACGCCTACCTGAACACGTGGGGAATATCAAACGGTTTCAGAAAGCACAATCGAGACACTATGCTAAATATCATGATAAAAAAAATGGCCTTTGATAAAATCCATCCCCATTGGAGAGGTACAAATATGGTCAGATCAATCTCTAGTTTAGAAACCAGATGGATTTTCGATATGAAGTCTTATGTCGTTTTCAGCTTAAATGTCGATTGGGACATTGTTTTATCAATAATGCTTAATGATCGATTCCTGATTTTCTTTAATTCAATATCAATTTAATTTATCTTATAAATATTATTTATATTTTTAATTGGTTAATATAAATTTTAACATTGTACTTATGTATATTCTACTGTCTCTTTATTTTGAGCATGCGGTGTCAGTCTGGCTTCCAGCTCTTTATTCTGATCTCTTGCCGCATACTAGTGAATGTTATTCACTTTTTTTCTAGTTGCATTATATTTTTTCGCCACTAGATGGCAAGGTCTCGTTTTTACGCATATCTTTTTGGATTCTCCATTTCCTTGTTTACATTGGTGGCCAGCAGTTAAAATGGTGGCACTGCCCCGTTTCTATCATTGTATTTGCCTGGTGTCCAGTAGTTAAGATGGCGCCGCCGGGCTATATAAAAAAAAGGTATGCATGAGGAGACTCACCTGGCCAATCCCCAGACGTCAGATAGTGACAAAACGTGTAGCGTGGAGCCTGCAACGGTGACGTCATTACATTTTCTCTCCCAAGAGTGATGGGCAAAACTGAATAGGAAGTGAATGGAAGCCTGAGGAGATGCTGCGGACCTCACTAATGAGACAATTGTGTCACATACTGCACTATGGAAGCATTTTTTTTAGATTTTCTGAGTGGCATCGTCCCAGCTGTGGTTCCAGACAACTATAAGACCCCATTCACACAGGGACGACTTGTCAGGCGACCTAGTCGCCTGACAAGTCGCCTCCCGTTCTGTGCTATGGAACTGTTCTAAGGGGAGCGACGCAAGTCGCTCCGACTTAGAAAAAGGTTCCTGTACGACTTCGGGGGCGACTTGCATAGACTTCTATACAGAAGTCGTTTTGCAAGTCGCCCGGGCAGTCGTGTGCAGGTCGCCTCGGTGAGGCGACCTGCAAGTCGTGTTGCCCCTGTGTGAATGGGGTCTTATAGGGTCTTGGGGAGACTGATTTCCCTATGCTGGGTGAGACCGCTTTTTTAGTAGTCACGGAAAGCTAGCAAGCAGGCTACTCATTCACTTGGGTGTGGAATTGGATGCACATTCTTTGGAGGATCTTTCACAATTTCAAGCTTTTGTAATTTGACACTGATATCTCACATGGATGGATGTTTGTTTCATTCTTTGTTCAGGGACTGAAATCTTCACTGGGACTCTGCTTTAGTTTTTCTTTTACATATATTTTTTTTTTCACTTGAAAATTTGTCATGCTGTTATTTTATTAGCGCTGCACTCACTTTGCGTATATTTATCTACTTGGAGTTCTTGTATTAGACTTTAGTGCTGGCAGCTAGTTTTACTCACTATAATTTCATATATAGCACCAAAATCCCCTCTTATTCTAGCTAGGGCTGAAACAACTAATCGATTTCATAATCGATTAGTTGCCGATCAATTACTATTTTCATTAACCGGACAGTAACATAATGGGTAAAAAAAAAAAAAAAAAAACCCTTACAGTAGCGGTAATCTGCTTTTTTGTACACTAAAGGGCCAAATTTTTTTAACCCCATTATGTTAGTCAACGTCGTAGGCCTGGTTCACACCTATACATTTTTTGGTGCTTTTTGCAGAAACGCACTACACTTCATTTATATTGTTTTCTATGGGACATGTTCACATCAATGCTTTTTTTCAGCCGCTGCGTATTTGGAAAGGGTCAGTGACTTTTTAAAACGCAAAACTGCTTTTTTGGTTCAAAATACTTCAATGGAGAAGCTTCAGAAAAGCATGTAATGCGTTTTTGCAGCAATTTGTGTTTTTTAATCTTCCCAACAAATTGGCCAAAAAATAAAAAAAAATAAATAAAAAAGCAAAAATGCAAATCGCAGCAAAATCACGTGCGCAAAAATCAAAACGCACAGCAAAAAGCACTGCAGAAACAGAACAAAAGCAAACTGCATAGGTGGGCACCGAGCCTTATGCTTGCCACACAGATCAATTTTCAGGATGAGAATATTCAGACGAAAAATCTTTGTTCATTCGCTAAATGAAAGAATGTTTGAAATTTTCACTTGTTTTTAAAATGAATGTAATTTCTGAACGAAAACCACATACACGGTCTGAAAATTCCTTTGATCAAGAAGCTTTCTATTTCCAAATTTTCCCGTCACTGTGGTTGAAAATGAACAATGATTTGATCCCAGTAACGATTAGAAAATCGAACAAACGTTCTTAAAATTAAATTTTTTTGAAGAAAGACTTTTTTTTTAAATAAAAACAAATTTGATCTGAGTCTGATGATATTTACCAGACTCACCCTTTAATAGTATATACAGCACATCTCTCCTCTAATAGTATATACGCATATATCTTCTAATAGTATACACAGTATATCTCCTCTAATAGTATATACAGTACATCTCTTCTGTCTGTTATTCTCAGAGTGGATTAGATATTTTGCTCCCTAATCATATAGTTGAAGCCCCAATTCTAGCACAGCGTTCGCCCTTCTGGGCTTCTTTTTTCTCAAATCCAAGCAGTCCATGCTACATACATGTTGACCATATCCCCACTTAATCTCTTCTCAAGAGAATAAATTCAGTTGCTCTAATATTTCCTCATAGCAGAGTTCCTCCATGTCTCTTATCAGTTTGGTTGCCCTTTGCTTCTGCACTTTCTCCAGTTCCAATATCCTTTTTATGAATCGGTGCCCAAAACGGAGCTGCATATTCCAGATGAGGTATTACTAATGGTTTGTATGATTGAAGTAATAGACTTACTGGCTGGATCAACAGGTTGGGGAAAAAAAAAAAAAACACACAAACTCAAAGAATAAGAATTTGTAGGCAGCAAAACACTCACATTTTGTTTTTGGGGTTAATATCGCTTTAACTTCCTTTCACTCTTTGCTGCTTAATTCTGCCAGGCATTAGCAAAAAGGAAATTCACATGTAAATCATGAGCTGGAGTGCAACTTACATTGGTCTATGAACCACCCACATGTCAGGAAGAGGAATTGGTAAATTCAATCACAGCAATTGCTTCCAATGCCATGCTGAGGAGCAGTGGCCACATACAGGCTTACCAGTTAAAACTTCCACAATCTCTCTTGATGAATGATCATTTTAAAACCATAAAATATACATCTACAAAAAGAAAAAAAAAAACACCCCAAACAAGTTGTGTTTACTGCATTTTTGGATCAATATTCCAGTGGATACTTTTCTGATTTATCTTGATCCCAACTCTCTAAATTACCTGGTTCTAAAAATAAAATTGCATTTATTCAGCAAACATTTTGGGTTCTTGCAAGGTTTATCTTGTTATAGGTTCTGTTTCCAATATTGTTCAATAGGTTTTATTATATATTAAATATAGTAGCTTAAACTTGTAAAAGTAGCCTCTCAGCTAAGGTACCAATGATCTTTTCAGCTGTAAGGCCTCATTCACACAAGGAGTTTCCACGGAGCCCGCCTCGGTCCGCCGGCTCAGTGGGAGATCTCTGTTGATTTCCACTGAGCCGGTGGATGACAGGTCCCTCTCTGCTCACTGAGCAGGGAGGGGCTTGTCAGGCGCCGCTGCTGCCTATGGAAGGATCGGATGAAAACGGACAGCATGTCCGTTTTCATCAGATCTCACCCGATCCGATAGCAACGGATCTGGACGTAGGGCCATCAGTCTGCGTTTTGTGGATCGGACCAGGCCGGATGTCAGCGGACATGTCTCCGCTGACATCCGTCGCTCCATAGGCCAACATGGAGCGCCCGTTCAGGTCCGCTGTCAAAACTGACAGGTGGACCTGAACGGTCCGATCGTGTTAAAGGGGCCTTAGGGGGAATTTCTCCCTTTGACCATCATGCAAATGTAACAAGAGCGGATGGTCTTATTAGCAAGGGTTCTTTGACACCCAATGTTTATTTTAAAAGGTTTCTCTTGTGTAAAAAAAAAACAAACAAAAAAACAAACAAAAAACAACCACCTCCAACTTGTGCAGAACTGAAAAAGGAAGCGGAGCCTGACAACAGAGCCGAATATTTGTTCCATGTTGATCTGATTTTCTTCAACAGACGTCAAGTGGTTTACTGTGAAATGCCATTTTACAAACTTAGAACAAGAGAAGGAAATACAATTTGTTATGTGAGTTTTTCATAGATATTAATAGCCATGAACAATTTGTTCAACATGGTCAAGCTTTAATTCTGTATTTACATTGGTTCAGATACAAATTGCTGGAAGTCTTCCATACAAAAATTTTTACTTGGAATGGAAAGTGTTTGGGCAGCCAGCAGGTTTTTTTTTCAGCTGAAGCAGTCTGACATAACTCCAGCTGTAGTATCTGGGGAAATCTTTAGATTCAATTCAACTTGCTCATTCATAACCCTACTAGTAAATGGAATAACCCAACTTCAGCCACATCAAAACAACCGTTTCAAGGCCCTTCTGCCAAAACCAACTATTCATTGGACTTCAATGATTCATCTGAATGTAGTGAAAAATTTAAATGCCACATTGCATATTTTGAATTATTACACGGTTATAAATATATGAAATGGATTAAAGTGGAACTTGCATAAAAAATATTGTGCAACCCTACAGCTGCGCAACAGTACAAACAGCAAACAAAAAAAAAAAAAAAAAGTTTAACGTTATCCAGCATTGCCTACTTGCTTTTCCTGAAAAACAAGCTCTAAAATGACAGCTGGCAGATAGATCCAGCCTGATAAATTCAAAAACACACACACACACACACACACACCCCACTGGGGCCCTCAAGTATTTACAGGCTGGTGTGGGGAGCAGTGAGGTTGAGTCATCACCAGTGTGTCTACTAATAGTGTACAATAGTTAGTTTACTCAGACATGGCACCAAAAACACACCAATTACCAATGGGCTTGGAAAAATCTTTGTAAGTAAATGGTATCTGCTAGTGTGCGTCATTTGCCGAGGACTCTTTGGCTGTTTTCTGGTAAACTTGGCAGCCATATAGAAAAAACACTCAACACACAAGATTATATTGGGTATCCACAACCGACGAAAGACGAAACAAAAGTAGGGCACCAGGAGACCAGAGGACTTCTACTGCAGCCTGCAGTACACTGTGCCCAAAGGCGATATCCTCATGACCCTTTACATCTACTTTATAGAATCTGGTAAATGTATGGACTGAAGACCAAGTTGTGGCCTTGCAGATTTGAGCCATGGAGGCTTGGTGATGCACTGCCCAGGAAGTACTAACAGCCCTGGTGGAGTGCGCTTTAATATGAAAAGGTGGAACTTTCCTCTTTAAACCATAAGCTTGAACAATCACTTGACGAATCCATTTAGAAGTAGTAGATTTTGATGCTGCCTGTCCTCTTAGGACCTTTAGGCAACACAAATAAAACATCCGTTTTTCGAATCTGAGCAGTCACCTTCAAGTAGACCTTGACTGCTCCCACCACATCAAGAGAATGTAATGACTTTTCTTCCGCAGAACAGGGTTCTGGGAAAAACGAAGGTAGAACAATATCCTGGTTTAAATGAAAACCTGATACTACTTTCGGTAGGAAATTAGGATGACGACAATATAACCTTATCCTTGCGCATAATTAAATATGGCTCTTTACAAGAAAGAGCAACCAACTCTGATACCCTTCTTGCAGAAGATATGGCTACCAGAAAAACTAGTTCCCTTGTCAAAAGGACTAAGGGAATATGTCGTATCAGCTCAAAAGGCTGTTTCTGTAATGCCGACAGGACTAAATTCAAGTCCCAAGGGTTCAGGGGAGACCTAACCAGAGGATTAAGCCGCGTTACCTCCTGAATAAAGCTATGAACCAAAGAGTGCGAAGCAAGTGGTCACTGAAATAATACTGATAAAGCCGAAACCTGGCCCTTAATAGTACTCAAGGCCAGCTTCTTTTCTAAAGCCATCTGTAGAAAGCCAAGGATTCGCCCTATGATATATTTCCTAGGGTGCCAACCCCTGGATTCACACCAGCAGACATATGCCTTCCAGACTCTATAATATGACTCTGGAGGCCGGCTTCCTTGCATTAACCAGAGTAGACATCACTGAACCTGACAGCCCACGCTTCTTCAGAATGTGGGTCTCAATAGCCAAACCGTTAAATTTAGCGTTTGTAAGGTAGGATGGAATACCAGACCTTGCGAGAGAAGGTCTGGCCATGGCGGTAGGGTCCATGGATCGCCTACCGCCATCTTTACGATCTCTGCATACCAAGATCTCCTGGGCCACAAGAATCACCGCCTTTCCTTCCTGCTTGATCCTGCGAAGAAGCGGAAGCAGCAGAGCAGGAGGGAATGCATAAATCAGTGAAAACAGATTCCACGGGAACACCAAGGCATCTGTTCGACATGCCAGCGGATCATTTGTCCTTGACACAAAATAGTCAATCCTTTTGTTGAACCTGGACGCAAACAGATCCATGTCCAGAATTCCCCATTTTTGAAAAATTGTCAGAAAAATGTCAGGGTGAAGAGACCATTCTCCCGGGAGCAACCGCTGGCGACTTAAGTAGTCCGCCTGCCAATTCTCTATTCCTGGAATGAAGACTGCCGCTAGGATATGATTCACCTCTCTGGGTCGCACTACTTCTTGTGCCCCCTTGGTGATTGATATAGGCCACTGCTGTGGCATTGTCGGATTGGATCCTGACAGGACAATTCCGTAATCCGAGCGTCCAGGCGTGCTGCCCGAATCTCTAGAATATTGATGGGCAAGGTCATTTCCGATTTGGACCATTTCCCTTGGACAGACACTTCTTTCAGGACAGCTCCCCAGCCCAGAAGGCTGGCATCTGTTACCACCTTCCAGGTAACTGGTAGGAAGGATTTCCCTTTCTGCAGATTCTTGGCCATCAACCACCAACTGAGGCTTTGGCACACCTTTGGGGATAAACGCATTGGGAAGCCTAGAGCTTGGACCTTCTTGTTCCAAGTTGATAGGACACAGTTTTGCAGTAGCCTCGAATGAAATTGAGCATAAGGAACGGCCTTGAATGAAGCCATCTTTCCCAATAATCTCATGCAAAGTCGAATAGAAGGATTCTTCTTTGCTTTGACCAGTTGAATCAGTTCCCTTATGGAACTGATCTTTGTCTGGGGCAAGAACACCCTTTTCTGAGCTTGATCTATGATCAGACCCAAGTATTTCAATCTCCTTGATGGTTTTAAGGAAGATTTCTCTAGGTTGAGAATCCAACCTAGGTACTCCAGGTAGCCGACTGGTGACCAAACTCTGGTCTAAGCAGACTACCGACTGGTCTACCAAGAGCAGATCGTCTAAGTAAGCTAGAATCGTTATACCTTGAGCCCTTAATCTAGCTAAAGGGGGAGCCAGGACCTTTGTAAACACTCGAGGTGCAGTAGCTAGACCGAAAGGCAGAGCTACAAACTGAAAGTGAAGAAGCATAGATATTTCTGGTGAGCGGGAAAAATAGGTACATGGGAGGTAAGCATCCTTGATGTCGATTGACGCTAGAAGTTCTCCACCTTGTAGAATGGAGACTACTGATCGGATTGACTCCATGCGAAAAGAGCGGATATTCAAAAAAACGGTTTAGATCTTTGAGATCCAGAATGGGTCTGACATTCCCGTTTGGTTTTGGTACCGTGAAAAGGTTTGAATAAAAACACGAATTACTGCTCTTCCATGGGGACCACCGATATCACTTTGAGACAAAAGATAGTCCAATGCTTGCAAAGAGCTTTCTCTGAATCTTTGGGAAAGTTTGATCTTAGAAAAACGAGGAGACGGGGACTCTCTGAACTCTAGTTTGTACCCTAGAGTTATTGAGGAAGCCACCCATTTGTCTCGACACTCTTCCTGCCAGACCTTTGAGAACTGCAGAAGTCCCCCCCCTCCCCACTCGAGTGAGTGGGGGCACCGCTTCATAAGGAGGTTTTAGTACTTTGTTTTGTAGGTTTCCTTCCCCAGGACCTCTTGTCCATGGGGTTGACCGAGGTTTACCTCTTGAACTTTATGGTGGAGGCCGTTGTGACTGCCTGGAGGCTGATGCCCCTGGTACTGGAGAAGAAGCCTGTTTAAAAGAAAAACGCTTACTCCTTTTCTTAACTGGCAGAAGGGAACTTTTCCCATTAGAAAATTCTTTGGGGAAGATCTGGATAAATACATCCAAACAGCCGTTCACCGCAAAATGGAAAACTAGCCAGGAGCTTTTTGCAAGGCGCTTCGGCTGACCAATTTTTCAACCATAGTATTCTACACATGTACCAGCCCAAGCGCAAGTCGAGAGGCCAAATCTTGGGCCTGCTGATCAGGAATAATCTTGAGCACCTGTTTAAACTGGTTTCTCAAGGATTGACATACACCAAATGGCTGCGAGCGTCACTGAACCTGCCAAAGAAAAAATGGTTTGATAGGAATTCCAACATCTTATCCGCTGTATCCTTCAGCATTTGAGCATTGTCTACCGGACAAGTCAAACTTTTATTCACAGTGGAAATAGCAGCGTCAATTGCTGGCATACCCCATTTTTTCTTAAATTCTTCCTCCATAGGATAAAGTGTTGAAAACTTTTTCGGAGGAAAAAATGGTTTCTGGGTGATCCCACTGAGAATACATAAGCTTTTTCAGTAATGAATGGATAGGAAAAGCATGAATAGCTTGGGGAGGCTTTAGTGAACCCAAACAAGAAGTGGGCTCATCAACCGACTCAGCTAATGGTAGCATGAATGTGGAGTGGACCAATTCAGTAAGAGATTGTACCATCAATCTTTCAGATTGTGAGCCTGATCCTTCCGCATTTGACCGCTCAGAAGAGTCATCAGCCTGTTCCTGTTCCCCTGTGAGAAATTCATCATCTCCCGACCCCGGTTCCTCAGTTTGAGGGTAGAAGGGGACCTATCGCGCTTAGACCCATTCTGGGATGCGATTAAAGCCGTTATTCTCTGCTCTAACCCCAATATGGTTGAGGAAAAAAACCTCTTCAGTAACAGACAGGGGCTGCAGTGTTGGAAACAGTTGCAACACCTGACGGCCCTGATGGCTCACTGACCAGCCACCTCAGAACTCTCAGGGGGAGGATGGAATTTTTTTTTTTTTTTTTTTAAAGATGGTTCTAGATTTTTTTTGTGGCTGAAGTCCTTCTTGAGCCCTTTTGGGTTGTTTCTAGCCCCCCTTCCGACCATAGCCAGATGCACAAATGCAGAGGTACTACCAGAAGGATTGTATCCACTGCTTGAGCAATAGTCCAGTCCTGTTGCTGCTATTAAGGCTCAGCCTGATGCTAATAGTAAATGTGTCAATAGGAATGCCTGTGTCACCAAACCTCTTACATGCCCCTTTTTGCTTGTGTCACTCCGGCATCTGCAGCCAGCAAAAATTGAGCTTTTAAAGATACTCCTGCACTGGACGTTGGAGGATGCCAATGCCGCGCTGAGCCTCACCCCCTCCGTCGCATCGCACCCCCCTTCTTTCTCTTTTAAAGAAAGAACGCTGGCTTCCGATCTGACAGGATCGGCATGTGTGTGAAGGAGGGATGGCGAGGAGACCCGAGAAGCCGCCGTGCAGAGGCGACAGATAAACGGAGCGGCATCGCCAATCATTTTTAGCTTCCCCCTTTCCAGGGAGAGGGGGTGCGTCTGGTGGAAGAAAATTCCCCCCCAAAACTTACCGGAGGTCTGAGCTGCTAGCCAGAGGAAAAGCCTGCTGCTTCTGCTGACACAGCGTGATTCTGAGGAAAGCATGACAAGGTACGTGCTCCATACAGCCCCCAGTGGTGACTCTTAGGCAAGACAACATTTACTTTTTTCTTAAAGGAGACGTTTCATAAGAAAATTGAAAAATTCCTTAGAAAAACTCCACTTACCTTTCCAGGGTTTTCTGTGGTAAAACCAACAGACCCAATCTTCCGTTACCAAACCTTCAGGAACTGGGGGACCCTTGGGGAACCCACACTCCTGGACCCATAAAGCACCCTGCCAGTAAAACTTTATGGCTGAAAATACTAAAAGTACTGGATCCCGGGGTCCAGCTCTCAAAAAAAAAAAAAAAAAAAAAAAAGAGAAGAGTTACGGGCTCAACCTCATTTCTTCCGCCACAAGGCCCGGGTACCATTCAATTCGGCCTGAAAAGATACTTTGAATGGATCTGGCAGCATGGCTGGCCCCAGCAAGGATTGCTCCAGTGGAGCTCAGCACAGCACATCTTTACTTGTGACCAACACCTTAGGCACTGGCGAAAAATCGAAGTTACTTACCAGTAATGTTTTTTCCAAGAGTCTTTCAGGACAGCACACGAGAGACCTCGGCTCCTCCCTTCTTAGGAAACACCGCCTGCACCAGACCTTTAAGTCGCCCCTTCCCTCCAGCCCGTCAGTTTTTGCACGAGAACTTCCAGGCCAGTCTAGGGAGACATAAGAATACATCGTAACAACCTTCATATTCCTGATGTTCTCACATCCTAGTGGCAAGACAATATTTTGGGTGTGTACCGGTGCTGTCCTGAAAGACTCTTGGAAAAACGTTACCAGTAAGTAACTTCGATTTTCCCCATTTCATCTTTCAGGACAGCACACGAGCACTTACCCTAGGGTGGGACTACTGCCTGTAGAACTTTACGCCCAAAGGCCTGGTCCTGGGCAGACAATAAGTCCAGTCTGTAGTGCTTAACGAAAGTCTTAAAAAAAACTTGACCACGTTGCTGCTCTGCAGATTTGATCAGGTATAGCACCAGCCCACTCTGCCTGTGACGCTTCCATGGCCCTAGTGGAATGAGCCTGGGGCTTCCACCCCCTTTGCTGTATAGGCCTGACTGATAGCCAACCTTAGCCATATGGCTATAGTGGGCCTAGAGGCTTTGGAACCCTTCCTAGCCCCTGAAAAAGAAACAAAAAAGGAATCGGATTTCTTAAACCGTTCCGTAGTCTCCAGGTATTTTAATGCAAATCTTCTGACATCTAACCTGTGGATGACATGCTCCTGTTCCTTCACAGGATTTTAACAAAAAGTGGGTAAACAGATTTCCTGGCTTCTATGAAAATCAGAAACCACTTTTGGAAAAAAGGCCGATCGGTTTTAAAAATAATCCGCTCTGGAAAAACGTGAAAGAAAAGGTGCCCTCCTAGAGAGGGCTTGTAGCTCACTAACCCTCCCTGCAGTAGTGATAGCTACTAAGAAAACGGTCTTGAGGCTTAAAAACTTCACCATACAAGACTCAATAGGTTCAAATGGATCTCTGTAAGAGCCTGCAATACTAAGGATAGATCCCATACTGGAAAGGGTTGAGAGCTGACTGGTCTCTGCCTACTTAAAGCTCTAAAAAACCTTGATATCCAAGGATTTACTGCTAGCAGTTGTTCAAGGAATACACTTAAAAGCCGACACCTGACTTTTGGGTACTAAGGGCCAACCCCTTGTCTGCCCCACTCTGTAGGAACTCTAGCACTGCTACCACTAAAGGAGCTCTCTGCGCACCAAGAAATGAATTTCTTCCAGACCTTCAAAATAGATCTTGCGGATCTCTTTCCTAGAATTTAGAAGAGTTGTTATCAATCCTTCGGAAAACCCCTTACTTCTCAGCATGTCCTCCTCAGTAGCCAGGCTGCCAGATTCCACCTCTCCACCTGAGGGCAGCAGATTGGGCCTTGATAGAGTAGATCTTCCCTGACCGGCAATATCCAGGGTGGTTCCACCGCCAGCTTTAGGACAGAGAACCATGGCCTCCTGGGCCAGTGTGGCGCTATCAAGATCAGGGTCGTGTCCTCTAACTGGAATTCCCTCAAGACCGCGGGCAACAGAACAGGAGGGGGGGTGGGGGGTTGAGGCATAGCATTTGGAAAAATGCCAGCTCTGAGACAGAGCGTCCACCCCTATCGCCCCGTCCAACTGGTTCCAGGGAGAAGAAGAGGGGAGCTTTTGTATTCTCTCGAAGTGAAAAGATCCACACATGGGACCCCCCACTTCTGGATAATCATCTTGTAGATGACCTGAGGACCCAGTCGCTCTGCCTCAACTTCCTCCGGCTGAGGAAGTCTATTCTCTGGTTTAACACCCCCTTTAGGTGAACTGCTGATAGTAAGAGCACCGTGACCTCGGCCCAACCGAAAATTGTTTCCGTCAGGGCCCAAAGGGAACCGCTTCTGGTGCCCCCCTGTCGGTTGATGTAAGCAACTGCTGAGGAATTGTCTGAGCAGATCTGCACATGATGTCCCTGGAGCTCCTGTTGGAAGGCTCCGAGAGCCAGAAAAATGGCCCTCAGTTCAAGGACTGTCTTGCGTCCTCGAATCCCCAGGAACCCTGCGCCAGACTCACCCCCAGGTGTGCTCCCCAACCTGTGCCGCTTGCGTCTGTTGTAACAATCTTAGACACTGGCAGTACCCATTCCAGACCCTGCGATAGGTTTGCTGCCTTCCTCCACCACCACAGGGATCTCTTTACCCGTACTGGAATGAAAACCGCCGAGTCCAGGGACCTCAGAGAGCAGTCCCAAACTTCCAGAACAAACAACTGTAAAAAGGGCGGAAGTGCAATCCTGCCCACCTTCCTGCTGGGAGGGCAGCTGTCAGCAACCCCAAGGCTGACACGGCCTTTCTTATGGAAATTTGTTGATTGCCCTTCAGAACTGCCAAGGCTCTGTCTATTTTGCAATTTTTTTCTTCGAGAAGAAAAAAAAAACTCTCCGTTGGGTTGAGTCCAGGATTTAACCAGGCTGGATTTCTCCAAATTTAAGAGCCATCACAGATGTTCCAAAATACTCCTTGCTATCTGCAAATCCTGGACCAGCTGCTCCGGCGAAGGAGCAGGTCATCCAGGTATGCGATTACTGTTATTCCCCAAAGACACAGAAAGGCCAGAGCCTCCACCATAACTGATGAATATACGGGGCGAAGAAGATAGCCCAAAGGGGAGGGCTTGGAACTGAAGATGCACCATTTCCTCCCTGGACCTTACTGCCAGTCTGAGGAATTTCTGACTGTCTCTGCGATCGGAATGTGCAGATAGGCGTCTTAGATCTATGGACGCCATGTAGCAATTTGGAGGAAGCAGTGTTTTCACAGAATAAATGGAGTCCATCCGAAACTTTTTGTAGGAGATTGATAGGTTCAGGGGTTTCAAGTTCAGGATGAGCCTGAATTTCCCTGAAGGCTTCCGAACCACAAAGATGTGGGAATAGAAACCCTTGCCTAGTTCTCCGGATGGGACACGTGATATTACATCCTGCTGTTCTAGATCCTCCAGTGGAGGCTAGTAATGCTGCCGCCTTCTCCATACACCTTGGCAAGTCCGTAACTAGCAGCCTGTGGGGGGGGGGGGGGGGGCTTGAGAATTCTAATCTGTACCTCCTCCTTACAATCCCCAGTATAAACGTATTGGAGGCAACTGACTCCCACTGTGGGAGGAAGGCCCCCAGTCTTCCTCCCACTGGGGTTAACCTGTCATTGGGGTTTTCGGGGCTGTTCAGGAGGGGAAAAAAAAAAAAAAAAAAAAAAAAAAAGCGCTCCCCCGCACCCTCTGCCCTTATTGGTCCAAACTTTGTGAGAATTCTGCTCTCGGAAAATTAAACTTTCTTTGCGAGCAATTTTCTTTAGCCTGTTCCCCTAACTTTTTCTTTAAGGGGAAGGCCTTTTTAATCGGCCGTTCAATCAAGAACCGCCTCCAGATCCGGACCGAACAGTAATGCCCCATACACATGGTCGGACATTGATCGGACATTCCGACAACAAAATCCTAGGATTTTTTCTGACAGATGTTGGCTCAAAACTTGTCTTGCATACACACGGTCACACAAAGTTGTCAGAAAATCCAATCATTCTAAAACGCGGTGACGTAAAACACGTACGTCGGGACTATAAATGGGGCAGTAGCTAATAGCGTTCATCTCTTTATTTATTCTGAGCATGCCTGGCACTTTGTGCTTCAGATTTGTGTACACACGATCGGAATTTCCGACAACGGATTTTGTTGTCGGAAAATTTTATAGCCTGCTCTCAAACTTTGTGTGTCGGAAAATCCGATGGAAAATGTCCGATCGAGCCCTCACACGGTCGGAATGTCCGACAACACGCTCCGATCGGACATTATAAAATCGGAAAATCCGACCGTGTGTACGGGGCATAAGTCCCCCGTGAAAGGGACTTCGCAAAGCTTGGATTTTCAAAGCATTGTCCCATTGCCAGGTTTTTAACCAAAGAGCTCTCCTGGCTGAATTGGCCAAAGCAGAAGATCTAACGGACCGACTTCGCTGAGGCGTCAGCAATGTATGCAATCCCCTTCAAAAGCATTGGGAAGGAGGAGAGAATCGTCTCCTTAGCGGTCCCAGTTTCAATATGAGCTTTTATATGTGTTAGCCAGTGCTCCAGGTTACGGGCCACCACTGTGACGGCTATGGCAGGCTTAAGGTTGCCTAGAGAGGAATGCCTGGATTTTCTAAGAAGAGAATCCATCTGCTTGTCAATGGGGTCCTGCTAGCACCCCCATATCTTCAAACGCCAAGTCTGTTTATCTGGATACCTGAGAGAAGGCTGCATCCAGTCTAGGTGACTTGTTCCATACAGCAGCTTCATCCTCTGAAAAAAGGAATCTGCACTTTAATGCGGTAGAAAAGAAAGGTTTCCTTTCTGGGTCCCGCCATTCCTTTTTAATGGTGTCTACTAGGACCTCATGTACCGGAAAGACCTTTTTCCTCTGCTCGCCAAGACCCACATACATTCGGTCATGTAGCAACAGATTTTTTCTCCTCTTGGATACCTAGGGTGGTGTGGATTGCTCCCAAGAGCTCTTCCACTTCCTCCAAGGAGAGTTTGTATCGGGAGGTTCTGGAGGACTCGCCGTCCACCTTCTGATCGTCTGATTGTCTTGAGGAATGTGAGGATGCACTATCTGGTTCATCCTCCAAAGCCTCTCTGGTGCCCCCTGGTAACCCCTCACTGACGGAGGGACCTGAAGGACCAGGTGCGACATCTTGCTGCGCTAGCAGAGGACTGGCTGGGGGCTGTATAGGCTGAAAATTTTCAAACAGTGCTTTAAAAGATTGAAAAGTGCTGGAAAGCTCCTTAACAAAAGCTGCCAGGTCAGAGCTTTGTTCCATAGAGTGTTCCTTGACTAAGCCCTTAATGCACTTATTGCACAAAACCTTCCCCCAGGACTCCCCTAAAGTACTCCTACATGATGGGCACTTTCTTTTGGACACATGTAAGGGCTTTGTTTTTTCCTGCAGATTTGACCTGAAATGACAAAACAAGCCCCGCCAGCATCAGCAACGGTTTAAAACAAAAAATCATGTGACCAACACCAGGGTTCCCAGACATGCCTCTCCTCCCCTCTGACCAACAAGAGGGGGGTTCACCCATGGAGCCAAGTGGAAACATGGTAAGGGAACACCACCCCAGGGTTCCACTTACCTTAGTGTGGCTAGTGCTGGCGTCACCCGGCACAGAACGGGAACAGTCAGTCTCCGGCATCCCTCCGGCCAGAGGAGTGGTCCGCCTCAGGATGCTCCTCTAGCTGTCACTACAGCCTTAATGGAGCCCACACCAGCCGTCGCGACGCTCATTTTCCATCCCGCAGGCCGGAACCGGAAGCCGCGGGTCAAACGGAAGTGCCCTCCCCGCCGGAAATAAAGTCGCCCTTCATCCGACCCAGCCTTGAGCTCCATGCTGACCGCCCTAGAGCGAGGGGGATCTGGACACTTCCGCAACACCTTCCCCAGGCAGCGTAGAAACAAATGCCCAGGCCTCCACATTCCCCAAGGAGGACAGGGAGCGTAATGCCACTGCAGGTAACCGGACTACCCAGCCGTACTGCTGTGTATGAGAGACCTGTCTCTCCCTTCCAGGATCATACCGGCCTAAGCCCCCCCAGCCCAGGTTCCTAGCGAGGTCTCCTTGCTGGAGGAAACACCAAAACTGACAGGCTGGAGGGAAGGGGCGACTTAAAGGTTTGGTGGAGGCGGTGTTTCCTAAGAAGGGAGGAGCCGAGGTCTCAAGTGTGCTGTCCTGAAAGACGAAATAGGGAAAAACTAAGGTACTCCCAGTAGTCAGAGGGGGTTATATAGGGAGTAGACTTCCTGTCTTAGGGTGTGCCAGTGTCCATCACCTGAAGGTGGCCTATAACCCACATAGTAACTACAATGGCTTGGTGTCCTGTGATGTACAATAAGACATATTAAATAATCAAAACAGATATGTGGAGATGTAATTATAATAAAATTGTATATTTGGTTTGTGATATAGATATATTGTGGATGAAGAATATGCTACAGTCCTGTGGATGGTTGAGTATTTTCTATATATCCGATTATAGGGGTGGGGAACACCCACAACCTGCCCATAACTGATATACACTCACCGGCCACTATGTTAGGTACACCTGTTCAATTGCTTGGCAGCACAAATTGCCAATCAGCCAATCACATGGCAGCAACTCAATGCATTTAGGCATCTTAACACGGTGAAGACGACTTGCTGAAGGTCAAACTGAGCATCAGAATGGGGAAGAAAGGAGATTTAAGTGACTTTGAACATGGCATGTTTGTTGGTGCCAGAAGGGCTGGTCTGAGCATTTCAAAAACTGCTGATCTACTGGGATATTCACATACAACAACCTCTAGGGTTTACAGAGAATGGTCCGAAAGAGAAAATATCCATTGAGCAGCAGTTGTGTGGATGAAAATGCCTTGTTGATGTTAAAAGAATGGGCAGACTGGTTCGAGATAAAAGAAAGGCAGTAACAGTAACTCAAATAACCACTTGTTATAACCAAGGTATGCAGGATACCAAGTCTGAACACACAACACATCAAACCTTGAAGCAGATAGCTGACAAGAGTGGCACCCAGTTTGGTCTTCTACTGCTGTAGCCCAAGAACAGGAAACTGAGGCTACAATTTGCAAAGGCTCACTAAAATTGGATAATAGGATTGGAAAAACGTTGCCAGGTCTGATGAGTGTCAATTTCAGCTGTGACATCGAGATGGTAGGGTAAGAATTTGGCATAAACCTGAACGCATGAATCCATCCTGTCTTGTATCAACAGTTCAGGCTGGTGACGCAAGGCAAATTTTCTAGGCACATTTTGGCCCCGTTAGTACCAAATGAGCATCGGTAAAAACGCCACGGCCTACCTGAGTATTGTTGCTGACCATGTCCATCCCTTTATGACTAGAGTCCCCTACTTCTGTTGGATGCTTCCAGCAGGATAATGCACAATGTCACAAAGCTCAAATCATCTCAAACTGGTTTCTTGAACATGTCAATGAGGTCACTGTACTCAATGCCCTCCACAGTCACCAGACCTCAATCTCAATAGAGCACCTTGGGGATGTGGTGGAATGGAAGATTTGCATCATGGATGTGCAGTGGACAAATCTGCAGCAACTGTGTGATGCCATCATGTCAATATAGACCAAAATCTGAGGAATGCTTCCATCTTGTTGAATCTATGGCACGAAGAATTAAGGCAGTTCTGAAGGCGAAAGTGCAACCCAGTACTAGCAAGGTGTACTTAATAAAGTGTCCAGTGAGTATATACAAAAGGGTCTATACCAGAATGGCAAAAAGGTTTCCAAAACTTGGCAGCTAGTCAGCTGGGACAGGGCTCAAGTAAAATTTTTTGTTCTGTCATGACATTGTTTTTCCAATAGCAGAATTAATGACCATGGAAAAAAAATGGAGGCAAAATCTCCATGCCACTTCCATTTTTGGCTAAAAGCCAAGTCACTACCTCAAAAGGAGTCATATATACTACAGTAAGTGTTCCTTGTTAACATTCACAAATTTAAACTTGTATCCTGTTAGGCGGACATCATCCAATAAAATAAAATTGCTTTGCATAATCAAGAATCTTCTAATCCAGTTACAGTAGTAAATGCAAATGGAAGGCAGCCATTGCAGACCTCTTTCTAAAGATGCTAGCTGACTCTAGGTAACCTCTGGCATCTAACCTTCGGCCTCAATACCTTGTGCCACTAATCTACAAACAAGCAAAGACTTTGGACTTCACAATTCTCCAGAAAGTTAACCCATATTATGCAACCGTCTGCTTCTGGCTTTTTATTTTATTTAATTTTTTTTTTTTTTTTTTTTTACAAACTAGCCATAACAAAAACAATTTGTGCCCCCCCCCCCCCCAAAATCTACATAAACATCTAATAGCAAGCCACAATGCACTGTATTGCTGTAGCGAAAAAAAATCTGATGCAGTTTTAAAAGAAAGCTCCAGACAGGATAAGTTGTTAACAGGTGACTGAGCTACCTTTCCAGATAATCAGTGGTTAGAGCTCCTTGGAATACCAACTAGAGCTGCATGATTCTGACTAAAATGAGAATCATGATTTTTTGCTTTGAATAAAGAGAACGATTCTCACGGTGACAAAATATTACGACTGCCATTTTATTCCCTAGGGTGATATAGATATAGATATAATAGATATAATAGATATAATAATAGATATATATTTTTTTGAGGGTTCCAAGTAATTTTCTAGCAAAAAATACTGATTTTAACTTGGTAAAAAGTTTAGTATTTAAGTGGTTAAAACTGCCCTCATTTACACACAGAAGTTCATCCCTTTGATCCAAGAACGAAAAGTTAAATTGTTTATACTCATCTACCAGCACAGACAGACAACATTGTAATAAACTTGGCAGGCTGCCTTTTTTTCTTTTGAAAGCTAAGTGACCAGAGAACTCTCTGCAACTGAAATCACTCATCCCAGGAAACAGCTTGCACAGGGTGGATTTGCTTTAAATCAAGTCGATTTAAAAATACATTTTTAAAGAGCAACTGTCATCTCTGTCCTGCAGCACATCTTTTGAATCGCTGTTGACTCACTGACAGTCCCATTCACTTTAATGGTTGTCGGCATCAGTTAATGGGCTCATAAGAGTCAGGACTCCTGGAGCGCGTGAGTAGGACAGTTGCAACAAGTTTGAAGGGTCTTTTGTATAAGGCTGTGATGGCTGAAATTCAGCGTATAGCAGCTTATAGCTCAGAGGGAGTACTTTTTTCCTCAACTCTTGTAAGCAATGTCTTCCAGAAGATGAGGTACGGGGAGCAGGGCAAGTCCAGGGGTTAAAGTGCCTCCTTCAAAAACAGATCAACCTCAGGTTGCTGCAGCCTCAGTCTCCCCTGAAAGGCCTGCAGCATCTGGCCTGGCTGAGCTATTGCATTTGTCAGGAGTAGTGGCCACTACCAATGTCCCTGCCTCGGCTTATGTTACTAAGGATGGCTTAGCATCAGCCCTAGCTGGCCTTGAGGGCAAAATAGCAGGTATGATTGCCACAGTAACGCAGGGAGGGAAGAAGCGTCATAGATCTCCCGAGTCTGGCCCCAGTGGAGAGTCACTTGAGCACCAGGACTCTTAGCCAGATGGGTCCATGTTATCTGGATCCAGAGTGGGCAGAGGATTTAAAGGAAGTGGCCGAAAAGGATAAA
Organism: Lithobates septentrionalis; assembly: GCA_037952835.1. NCBI lineage: Eukaryota > Metazoa > Chordata > Amphibia > Anura > Ranidae > Lithobates > Lithobates septentrionalis. The sequence goes on from JBBDGP010003754.1 coordinate 302,515, forward strand.
GAGGAAGGAGAGGCTGAAGATTCCTCAGTGGAGGATTCAGGTCCTGAGGAACCAATTTCAGCCTCCCAATCCCAAAAATTGTTTATCCAGTCTCTAGCTGAAATGTTAAGAGCTGGGTTTAAGTTACCCCCGATGCAGGAGCCTGGACTCTACTGTTCTACTTTAGGATCCTTGCGACCTCAGCAAGGTTCCCAGGCGTTCCCTTTGCATCCATTGTTGGAGCAGGTGCTTTAGGCTGACTGGGACCACCCGGACAGGATATACTTGCCTCCGAAATTTTTTTCTATTTTATATCCTATGGAGGAAAAAATTCAGGAAAAAGTGGGATACACCTTTGGTTGATGCTGCCATTTCTTCAGTGAATAAAAGCCTTACCTGTCCAGTGGATAATGCCCAGGTGTTTTAGGATCCGACAGGTAAAAAAAAAAAAAAAAAAAAAAAATTGGAATCCTTGCTAAAGGCTTCCTTTGTGGTAGCTGGGTCAGCAGTACAGCCGTCAGATGCGGCTATTGGTATTTGCCAGTCCCTGAAGGTCTGGTTTAAGAGGTTGGTTAGGAACCTACCCCTTTCAGGAGGAATCTACCGACGAATTGTCGGAACTTCCTCGCGCTTTGTTTTGCTGTAGACGCATTAAAGGACTCGATCCAGCAGATGTCTCGTTTTGCGCTACTTTCAATACATATGCACAGTCTTGTAGTTAAAGAACTGGTCTGCCAAGACGCCATGCAAAAGGCTGCTTGCGGCTTTTCCTTTTCATGGAGCGCCTATTTGGAGAGGATCTGGATAAATATATCCAAAAGATCTCAGGAGGAAAGCTCTCCTTGCTTCCTATTAAAAGAAGGAATAGGCAGCCTTCAAGATTCAACACTCCAGGGCCAAGCGCTTCTCCCAAGCGGCATCGACGGCCTCAGCCGCCTATTTTTAAAAAACTTCAGGGTCAAAAATGACCCTGGACCCAAAAGCCAGCCAAGTCCAATTCCAAGTCTACCTTGTGAAGGGGCGCCCCCACTCTTACGGGTGGGGGGCAGACTTCGACTGTTTTCAGATGCTTGGGGGAAACTGGTTCAGGACAGGTGGGTCATTTCCACTGTAACACGGGGTTACAGAATAGAGTTTCGGGAATTTCCCCCAACTCGGTTTCTGGTATCCAGAATTCCGTCAGATCCAGAGAAAAAGAAATGGCTGTTCCTGGCTTTAGAGCATCTGGAAGAGCAAGGGGTAATTGTCAAGGTTCCACACAAAGACTCAAGGGGTTTTACTCAAACCTTTTCACAGTGCCGAAGCCAAACGGGGAGGTAAGGCCTATTCTGGACCTCAAGTCCCTCAACTGCTTTCTAAACATCTGGTCCTTCCGTATGGAGTTGGTCCGTTCGGTAAATCGCATCCCTGAGAAAAGGGGGATTACTTAGCATCCATAGACATCAAGGACGCGTACCTGCATGTACCGATCTTCAGTCCACATCAAAGGTTTCTGCGTTTTGCAGTAGAGGGGCGTCATTTCCAATTTGTGGCATTGCCATTCGGTCTAGCCACGGCCCCTCAGGTCTTCACAAAGATTCTGGCCCCAGTATTGGCCTTCCTAAGGCCCCAAAAAGTCTCAGTGACAGGATATCTGGACGATCTTCTATTAAAAGGACCAATCTTGCTCCATCATAGTCGGAAACGTTACAGCAACGGTTCGTTTTCTGAGGTTCCTAGGCTGGATTCTGAATGTGGACAAAATCGGCCCTCTGTCCTGTTCAGGCCTTGATATATCTGGGCCTGATCCTGGACACCACTCAAGAAAAGGCATTTTTACCTCCTTTAAAAAGCTCAACTCCATAGTGGAGCTGGTCCAAAAAGGTCAAAGGAGTGGAGAGGCCTTCGATTCGACTGTGCATGAGATTACTGGGCAAGATGGTGTCATCTTTCAGCGCAATTCCCTATGCGCAGTTTCACTCTAGGTTATTCCAGAAAAATATCCTGGAGGCCTGGGACAAGACTGTTCAAGCCTTGGATCGTCCCATGTCTATCCCCACAGGTACAATGGGACCTCTTGGTAGTCGAAGACCAGCAACTTGAGGGGCAGAAAATACTTTCCGCCTGTAACCTGGAAGGTGGTAACTACGGATGCCAGTCGTCTCGGCTGGGGGGCAGTCCTGGAAGAGGCATCTGTCCAGGGAAAATGGTCCCAAGTGGAAGACCTTGCCCATCAATCTGCTGGAGATTCGGGCAGCTCGCTTGGCTCTCCTATTCTGGACATCCAGATTGCAGGGTCAACCACCAAGGAGGCACCCGGAGCCAGGCGACCCAAAAGGAGGCAAATCATATTAACTTGGGCAGAGAGGCATGTGCCATTTCTTTCAGCGGTCTTTATTCTGGGTGTGGACAATTGGCGGGCAGACTACCCAAGTCGCCAGCAATTGTTACCGGGGGAGTGGTCCCTTCAGTTTTTCTTCCACATCTGGGATTCCCCAGTGCTGGCAGATTTGATCTTCTGGCATCCAGATTCAATACCAAGCTGGACAGGTTTGTATCCAGGACCAAGGATCCACTTTCTGTCGGGACGGATGCATTGGTGGTTCCCTGGGATCAGTATTCCCTAATCTAGGCTTTTCCTCCAATCCAGATTCTGCCACACCTGCTACGCAGGATAACAGGAAGAACAGAAAACAGTGATCCTGGTGGCCCCAGATTGGCCAAGGAGGTCCTGGTACACAGAGATTGTGAGGATGGCGGCGGGGGACCCATTGTGTCTCCCATACCGTCCAGACCTGTTATCCCAAGGTCCCATATTCCATCCTTTATGGTCGCTAAATTTGATGGCATGGCTATTGAGACCAGAGTACTGAAAGACCGTGGCATTAGAGGTTCAGTCTGGTCTACTCTGATAAATGTTAGGAAACCAATTTACCATAGGGTCTGGAAAAAAAAAAAAAAAAAAAAATCACACATTTCCTGGTGCGAGAGGGGAAGATGGCACCCTCGCAGGTATACTAGTGGGAGGGTCCTTGCCTTTCTTCAAGCAGGAGTTGATTTAAACCTAGCTTTGGGGACCATTAAGGCCGAAATTTGTCCTTTTTATTTTTTTTTCCAGAGACCAATTGCATCTCATTCTTTAGTGCAAACCTTTGTCAAGGGGTAGTGCACTTAAGGCCGCCGGTTAAGCCACCCTTATGCCCCTGGGACCTGAACTTGGTGCCATCAGCTCTACAGAGTCAACCTTTTGAACCCATTAAGCATATTCCCTTTATCCTATTGACTAGGAAATTGGTCTTTTTGGTGGCCATAACCTCGGCTAGAAGGGTGTCAGAGTTGGCCGCCCTTTCTTGTGAAGAACCTTTTTTTTTTATTTCAGGACAAGGTGGTCATGCGCCCCTGTCCGGATTTTTTGCCTAAAGTGGTTTCCAATTTTCATTTGAATCAGGATATCATTTTACCTTCTTTTTCCAAACCCTAAATCTAGGGAAGAAAGGTCGCTTCACTCACTGGATGTGGTGGGAGCGATCAAGGTTTACTTAAGGATGTCAGCTCGTTTTCGAAACACTGACTCCTTTTGTCCTGCTGGAGGGTCCTAAAAAAAAGGGACAGGCAGCGACTAGTTCAACTATCTAGGTGGATTCGCCAGGTCATTATCCAGGCTTATGGGCTGAAACACAAGGTTCCACCTCGGTATCTGAAAGCTCACTCCACTAGAGGAGTTAGTGCGTCATGGGCAGTGCGCCAACAGGTGACTGTGGCTCAGGTTTGCAAAGCGGCCGCTTGGTCTTCGGTTCATATGTTCACCAGATGGATGTTAGATCTCAAAGGGAGACTGTTTTTGGCCACAGCATGCTGCAAGCAGCTTTATAAACCCTGGGCGGGGTCTAGGAATACTGTGTTCCCTCCCTTCAAATGCATTGCTTTAGGACATCCCAGAGTCATTATGGTGCTCTGTGTCCCGTGATGTACGATAAAGAAAAATGGATTTTTAAAACAGCTTAACTGTAAAATCATTTTCTTGGAGTACATCACGGGACACAGAGGTCCCTCCTCTTTTCTGGGATCTTCATTGCTTGCTACAAAACTAAGGTACTTCCGTGTGGGAGGGGTTATATGGGAGGAACCTTCTTACTATTGGTTGCCAGTGTCCAATCACCTAAAGGTAGCATATAACCCAGATAGTCATTATGGTGCTCTGTGTCCCGTGATATACTCCAAGAAAAAGGATTTTACAGGCAAGCTGTTTTTAAAAATCTATTTTTTTAACTGTGTGCTTAGGGTCATTGTCTTGTTGGAAGGTAAACCTTTGGCCCAGTCTGAGGTCCTGAGCACTCTGGAGAAGGTTTTCGTCCAGGATATCCCTGTATTTGGCCACATTCATCTTTCCCTCGATTGCAACCAATCGTCATGTCCCTGCAGCTGAAAAAAAACACCCCCATAGCATGATGCTGCCACCACCATGCTTCACTGTTGGGGCTGTATTGGACAGGTGATGAGCAGTGCCTGGTTTTCTCCACACATAACGCTTAGAATTAAGGCCAAAAAGTTCTAATCTTGGTCTCAGACCAGAGAATCTTATTTTTCACCATCTTGGAGTCCTTCAGGTGTTTTTTTTTTTAAGCAAACTCCATGCGGGCTTTCATGTGTCTTGCACTGAGGAGAGGCTTCCGTCGGGCCACTCTGCCATAAAGCCCCCACTGGTGGAGAGCTGCAGTGATGGTTGACTTTATACATCTTTCTCTCATCTCCCGACTGCATCTCTGGAGCTAAGCCACAGTGATCTTCGGGTACTTTTTACCTCTCTCACTAAGGCTCTTCTCCCCCGATAGCTCAGTTTGGCCAGACGGCCAGCTCTAGGAAGGGTTCTCGTCATCCCAAACATCTTCCATTTAAGGATTATGGAGCCACTGTGCTCTTAGGAACCCTAAGTGCAGCAGAAATTTTTTTGTAACCTTGGCCAAATCTGAGCTGCAATTCTGTCTCTGAACTCTTCAGGCAGTTCCTTTGATCTCACGATTCTTATTTACTCTGACATGCACTGTGAGCTGTAAGGTCTTATATAGACAGGTGTGTGGCTTTCCTAATCAAGTCCAATCAGTATATAATCAAACACAGCTGGACTCAAATGAAGGTGTAGAACCATCTCAAGGACGATCAGAAGAAATGGACAGCACTGGAGTTAAATATATATGAGTGTCACAGCAAAGGGTCTAAATACTTAGGACCATGTGATATTTCAGCTTTTCTTTAATAAATCTGCAAAAATTCCAACAATTCTGTGTTTTTCTGTCAATATGGGGTGCTGTGTGTACATTGAGGGGAAAAAAAAAAAAAAAAAAAAAAAAGAACTTAAATTTTAGCAAATGGCTGCAATATAACAGAGTGAAAAATTTAAGGGGGTCTGAATACTTTCCAATAGATATAGATAAAATCATTGATTAATATCCACCCTGAGCTTGCGGGATCTGACAGTTTACTGGTAGGGCCCGCAGTGTCTGCGCATGTACCAAACCCCCTGTGAATGCGCATTGCAGAAACCTGCCAGGTCTTGAAGACTGGGCGAAAAACCCTGTGGCATGCCTGCGCATGATGTGCCAGATACAAATGAAAGTTGGCAAGGTGGAGCAGTGAAGGGAGAACTTTCCCTACAAGCAAGACAACACTGGACTCAATGGATTAGCAAACAGGTTTTCTTACTTTTGTCCAGGCAAATGTTTTAGTATTTGAAAAAAGTATTTGCCATAAGGGCGGAGTTCCTCTTTAAAGGATTCCTTGCTGATCACTTTTGGAATGAAGGAAGGGGGGGTGGGGGAGAAACACAAAAACACATCTTGAAATACTGTAGGTTTAAAATTAGAGTTGTATTCTTCACATTCACATCCATTACATGGAAAACACAAAACTGTCACACTGCCATCCACTGTAATCTCCATGTAAAATGTTCCATTTTCAACAGTACGATATTATATCCGGCTTGATGCATATGGATAACCGTGATTGAAGGATCCTTTACGCTGAATTACACAGCAGTTATCCAACATGTAACAAATGGCACCAAGTTGTAGCAGAATCGTAACACTGGTTTGTTAACACTTCATTAAATAAAAAAAGATTAGAAGATAGAATGGCTATTGAACATAGAAATATATAAGATTTTATATAAGATTTTAACCACTTCAGCCCTGGAAGATTTGGCTGCTCAATGACCAGGCCAATTTTTGCTATTCAGCACTGCGTTGCTTTAACTGACAATTGCGCTACACTGTACCCAAAATTGACACCTTTACTAGTAATGGTGGTGATCAGCAATTTTTAATCAGGACTGCGATATTGCGGCGGACACTTTGACATTTTTGGGACCAGTGACAATTATACAGCGATCAGTGCTATAAAAATGCACCGATTACTGTACAAGTGTCACTGGCAGTGAAGGGGTTAACACTAGGGGTCGATCAAGGGGTTAACCGTGTTCCCTCATTGTGTTCTAACTGGGGGGGGCCCCCATCTAGGAGAGATGACAGTATGAACACACAGTCTGTTCTCCCTTGAGAGAACAAGGATTTGTTGAGACACACACACACACACACACACACACACACACACGTTCTCGCTCTGTCATGAGCGATCACGGGTGCCCCACGGCCATCGTGCCCGCCAGGCACTTGCATCGGCGGCGACCTGCGGGCGTATGCCTCCAGCGGCGCGCGCCTCCTAGTGGCCAAAAGGCAACATAGTTTTGCCCAGGGGAGCCAACCTGCCGCAGTAAAACTGCGGCGGCTGGCCTGGAAGCGGTTAAAAACACATTTACAGAAATGTCTGAGACCTAAACACCATTCAATAAAACAAAAAAGGTGCAAGATAGTTTTTGCCAAGTATATGTTTTGGAAGGGGCACCTCCACACATGCATCCTACACCAATCAATGAGAGCACCAGACTAGAGGCCACACTTTACATGCCTTGGAGTGGTCATATGGCTTTCACGTGTATTTGTATATGTATGCAAACGAGATCGGTCACAATTTTTTTAACCCAAAACAGCCCCTTTGCCGACTAGCCGATTTTGGTGCTTTGTAATTTTCTATTCTTTGTTATGCAGAGGACAGCCACAGGCTGCTCAGGTTTTTTTTTAGCAATACAAACATTTTTCTGTTCCATGTGTCTGGGCCACTACAGCACCATTTATATACACACACACACGATATAACAAAAAACTAGAAACTGCCGGCAAGGTCATCTAGGACATCCATACCCATCATAAAAACGATAACTAGAGTCTTTGGTTTAAGGGTTGTTTTCTGGAAGTTTAGTGTTTTGTATTTTTCAACTATTTATCCATTATTTTCTGTACTGTCATTTCAAATGTATTTTACATTTCACATTTAGAGATTATTATACAAGAAAAATAAATAAAATAAAATAGAGCGAGATGCTAAAAACCGAATGGTTGCAAGAGTGGTGAAAAACCAACTCACTCTTGCATAGAATTAGTGATAAAAAGGACATTAAAAAGGAATAGAAGACGTTGAATAAAAAATGTGAAGGTAACAATGCAAGAAATTCAATCTTGATAAAAAGTTCTAGGGGGTGAACCCCTTTAAATGCATCTCTGGTTTGAATGCTGCCACTGCTGTGTTGGCCAATCAGAATGTGTTTCGGAAGCATAGCCACACCTCCATCAGCTGATCTTCTGATGCTGGCAGCAAGTTTAAATGGGGGATGCGGTTAACCCAGAGTATGCCGTGAGAACGGCTTCACCTGGAAGTCAGCATGATCTAAACCTATTTCAGCCTATGTGCATAACACTTTTACAAACTTTGCTTTTTAATAAAACTATTCAATGCTGCATTAGTACTGCCCTGGTGCTTTTTTTCTCCTGCCTCCCATTTCTCAGTCTCCGGGTTCCCAGCCTGCACCTGAAGCAGCCTGGCAACTGTCTCCAGCATTCACACCAAAGACAAATTTCTACGGGGGGGAACTCCTTTAAATGTGTATCAAGATTGGACTGTTCTGCATTTTTTAGTCAACATCTAGCCTGTTTATCACTAAATCTACTCAAGAGTAAGTTGGATCTTCACCACTCTTGCAACCATTAGGTTTTTTAGCGCCGAGTCTCACACGTTTGTGTGGTTTTTTTTTTTTTTTGGTTTTTTTTTTTTTGGTTTTTTTACACATGGGTCGCTCAGCAGCTTGCCTATAACTTTACCATCTGTTTATTAAGCCTAGTGTCATTCACTGTATAAAAAAGACGCTAAATACAATCATATCCGTATTACCCATACTGTGATTGTACTAAGTGGTCTCAAGAAACTTTCCCAAAACACTCAGAGTCTTCCCCTGATGCCCTCCGCCCACCAAATACTGAATATCAGGACTCCTAAGGAAGACCTAAAAATGAGAAAATTCTATAAACTAGAAGATTTGCTGAAATATGAATCTATGCAGTGGTGGGACATAGAATTTGCTAAGAAATAGTATGATCTGAAAATTACTCAGAGGCCTGAGGGCAACTCAGATTCGCAAATTCCTAGATGAAGACCTAAACCTACAATAGCGCATCATCATTTCCACCAAATGCACCTTACAATGACTGAACGTCAAAGAACAAAAAATCAGGATACTCCAAACAAGAAATTTATGACCTATGGACAAAACTACATAAGCTGAAAAACCATGAGAGCGAGATATGCTGAACTAGAAAATAGGATGCGCAAACATGTACAGGACTATGGAGGAGAACATAATACAGAAAAAAAAAAAAAAAAAAACAAAAAAAAAAAAAAAAACACCTGAAAGACATCCTAGACTTCCAAATCCTGCAATGGCCGAAACCCAAGCATCTCAATCCTCAACCAGGATTAGCACACATTGAGGATAACAAAAAAGAACAGAGGAGGTGACAAAGAACCAGAAACACCACCTCTCCTCCTCCTGATCTACCATAAAAATCTTCAACCTGTCAAGTCCATTAACAGAATCTTAACTCATCTTATTACACAAGGGACTGAATTTTGCTCCCTCAGCCCCTCCCAATTTAATCAACCTATTCAAGGATCTGAACAGATTTGTTTGCTCACTTTCCATCATCAGGTTCCACCACAATTGCAATAAACCACAGAAAAGCAATTCTCATCCCAAGGAAGAACCAGACACCACGGAACCTCTGGACCCCCTGAGATCCCCAGACAAATCACACCTTGGACCTACAAGAGCTCTGGACCTTAAATGCTTAGACCTAGATGAACCAAGGAAATCCACACAGGTTTCAGACCCATCTCAAAGTTTATTCCATATGAAGACAAAGGGCCTTTATGTTGACACATTAATTCATTGTAAACCAATGAATAGAAAATCCATCTGTGCGCAAATAAAAAAATAAAAATAAAAAAAAAACCCAAACATACACATCAATCTCTCAAAACAGCAAGCCCTCCAGAAATTGCAATCCAATTCAAATATGGTCATTCGACAAGCAGACAAAGGAGGAACAGTCATCTTAAAGCGGAGTTCCACACAAAAATGGAACTTCCACTTTTCGGAACCCTCCCCCCCTCCGGTGTCACATTTGGCACCTTTCAGGGGGGAGGGGGGTGCATATACCTGTCTAAGACAGGTATTTGCACCCACTTCCGCCATAGACTCCCATGGGAGTCTATGCCTCTTCCCGTCCCCACCGCGCTGTCTGCTGGGAACACACAACTCCCAGGAGAGAGCGGGGACCACTTGGGGACGCGCAGCGCGACTCGCGCAGTAGGGAACCGGGAAGTGAAGCCGCAACGCTTCACTTCCTGATTCCCTCACCTAGGATGGCGGCAGCAGCTGCCGAGAACCGAGGGGGTTCTCGGCGTCGCCTGCCGACATCGCTGGACCCTGGGACAGGTAAGTGGCCATGTATTAAAAGTCAGCAGCTGCTGGCTTTTAATATTTTTTTTTTTTGGCGGTGTGGGTGGACCCCCACTTTAAACAAAGAATAATATGTCAAAAGAAGGTAGAATAAATCAGCGCATATATGCAAAAAACTGAAAAGCAGCTGTACACCAGGGTCAACACAATCAAATCCCTTAAGCGAAATATACAAAATAAGGTGCAGCGCTCAAATAAGCTAAAAAGGGATGCAACAAATAAAACAATAATCCTTCACAGAGACATAGAGAACAGTCCTGTAGTGATTAAAACACTAAAAATGTCCAAAAATGATGATTAGTGAGTCTCCTTCACACGTGACAGCATGCCAAAATATAGTGACTGATGAGTAGTGCCCAACACCGGTGAACAGAATGGCCTCTCACCTGATTAACAGGTTAAAAATGCGTTCCCAGAAAGGGTCAATCAGAACGAAATCCTAATCCAGATAATGATCCATCAGGAAAATACTGGGGCTGTCAGTCACGATGGCTCTCAGGCTAGGCTGTAGGCGAGGGTGGCTCTCACATAGCATATGTAATGTAAAAAAGGGGACAGGAATAGTGCTCTCTGTATACTCCAATTTAGAAAGGTAATAAAATCAAACTTACAAGAATGGCACTTCACAAGTGCAGGATGAACACAGCATAAAAACTTCCGTGTGGAGACACGGAGTGGAGCATGCGCGGTAGCAGCGGGTGACGTCACGTCGTTACGTTCTGGACGCGTTGCGTCCCAGTGGGCGGGGACTTCTTCAGCAGATGACGTGACGACGAGACTACGTGGGTACCCGCGCTATAAGGAGGTGAGTTGCCATGGCGACAGTGAACGCTTCGCAGCAGAGAGAAACCGGAAATGTCCCCTGGTATTGCAAACGGGGAAAGCGGAAACCACTCCATATGAGCTGATCGCTATGATTCACCATAGAGATTCATTTTAATGATTGACAAAGTGACAATAAAACGAGGCAATCAAATGAACACCTCATATGATTTTTACATAAAAACATGCAGAAACATGTATAAAAACCACATTAAAAAATATTCAGACTTATCATTTTCTAAAATAATAATATCTGATAAAAAATATATATATAAGCAGAAAATGTCAGAGCGAAAAATTCCGTCAAACCGCTGTTACCGACTGCTCCAAAAATATTGACATTACAGAATATAAAAATCTATCGATCAGAAATAAAACAGTTTGTATCGAACTCTACATTTAACCCTTCGGGGCACATTACTCTTGTCTCATATATCCAATAGGATTCTCTTTTACTTAATTGTCTTATGAAATTGCCCCCTCGCCAATGTTTGACCCTCTCAATGCCCCAAAACTTCAGACCCTTCGGATTCTGTTCATGAAAGGCCTTAAAATGTCTAGACACGTTATGGGTCTTAAGGCCTTTTTTAATGTTGACATGTTCAGCCAGTCTGACGTGTAAAGGTCTTGAAGTTCTGCCCACATACTGGAGTCCACAACTGCACTCCAGCATGTAGACTACTCCAACCGTATCACATGTGATCAATTGTTTGATCTCATACTCTTGGTTGGTAGCTGAGGCCAGAAATTTTTTTTTTCTTTTTTTGATGTTCCCTTTGGCATGTTTGCAAGGTACACACCGACCGCAAGCATAGAAACCCCCCAAAAAGGAAAAAAGCCTATCTGACGTAGGTATGGGCGGGTCTAGAACTCCAGGGGCCAAACGGTCCCTTAATGTGGGGGCTTTTTTATAAATAAATTGAGGCCTGTCAGGAAGTACAGGGCCCAAAATCCTATCCTGTTTTAGCATTGCCCAGTTTTTTTGAATTATTCTCTCAAACTTACGGTATTGGACATTATAATCCAACACCATTTTAAAATTGTGATCATTAGTGGGAACCTTCGCGGACCCAGCAATAAGTTCTTTTCTATCTAATGACATGACTCTGGAAACCTCTTCATCAAGGGTGGATCTATTATAACCCTTTTGCTCAAACCTAGAAGAGAGGACTTGAGATTGATTTACAAAGTCATCCAGAGTGGTACAATTACGACGTAACCTAATGTATTGTCCCCTGGGGATGTTACACAGCCAAGAGCTGTGATGGCAACTCCCCAGGGGAATATACGAGTTACGATCTGTTGGTTTAAAATGATTAGTGAGAATAAACTGGTCATGTTTAATACTAATGGACAAATCTAAAAAACACAACTTTTTCTGAACTAATGGTCCATGTTAGAGAAATATTCTTTGTGTTATTATTGAGTGATTCAATAAAATCATTCAATCTTGATCTATCACCATTCCAAACGAGGATAAGATCGTCTATGAATCTTCTATAACACACTAACTCAGGGGGGCGACGGAGGAACACTGCCTCATTTTCCCAGTGGGACATGAAAATATTGGCCACACTGGGAGCGAAGCGAGCCCCCATAGCTACACCCCTGGTTTGTAAGTAGAATTCTCTATTGTACCAAAAGTAGTTCCTTGTGAGACAAAAATCTAAACAGCTTAAAAGAAACTCCTGATGCCCACCAGATAGAGGGGATGTGGTCAAAGCCCATTCCACCGAAGCCATAGCATCCTGATGGCCAATAATGGTGTACAGGGAACTTACATCTGCTGTAACTAAGAAGGTGGATGGTGAGCATTTCAAGGTGTCTAGAATTTGAATGATGTGTTTCGTGTCCTTCAAAAATGCCGGAGTTTGCATAACTAAAGGTTGTAAAAAGAAATCAATGTATTGTCCTAATCGTGCAGAAACAGAATCGATCCCATTGACAATGGGTCCCCCTGGAGGTCTAACAGCATCTTTATGTATTTTTGGTAAAAAATAAATAACAGGTGTTCTGCAGAATAAAGGATCTAAATACAAAGCTTCCTTCTTATTAAGGATCTTACGGTCCTTACCATCTTCAATAATATTATGCAATTCATCCTTAAAAGAGAGCATAGGATCCCTATTCAAAACTTGATAAGTATCCTGGTCCGATAACAAACGACTCATTTCATTCTGGTAATATTCTTTACTGAGAATGACTAACCCACCACCCTTATCCGCAGGGCGAATAACGATATCTTTGCGGTCCGTCAGAGATTTTATACCCCGCTTGATAGACAGTGGGTCAGACACTCTTTTCACCTGTAATTTATCTAGGTCATTGGAAACCATATTTTTAAAAACTTCCAAATGTTTGTTATCGAAAATCTGAGGATTAAAAATGGACCTATTCCGAAGAGACGAATAATTCTGTGCCAATGGTTTGGATCCCTGAGAAGGGTGTGATAGAAAATATTTTCTCATGTTGAGAGTTCTTACATACTTTTGAATATTAACATAAGTATTAAACTTATTAAGATTTTTTTATAGGGGCGAATTTAAGACCTGTCAAGAACCTTGATTTCATCTTCGTTCAAAACAACATGACTGAGGTTATAAATTCCTTTACCTGTTACGGTCTGGGCTTTTTGTACTCGCTTCCCCCCTCTCCTTCCTCTCTTGGTTTTCGCTTTCGGGGGGGACCGGGGTTTGGAGGTGTGTATGGTACAGGCTGTCTCCAATATTCCCCTTGAGCTGCCTGGTATTGCGGAGGGGGGTTCCTCTGTGCCCCCCTTTGATCTAAAAAATCATTGCGGTCATATGGTGTATGTTCAGTAAGTGGAGCATATCTATTTTGTGTGGGAATAGATCTATCATGAAATTGATAAGAATTCCCCCTATCCCAATAGTCTCTCCTATCATTTTGAGAAGAATACCCATCCCGATGTGAAGGAGGGTCATATTGATAGGTCCCTCTGGGATGGTTCATATCTCGAGTGTGGACTTGGGAACCTCCTCCCCTCCCTTTACCTCTCATGTTTTTCCCTCTTTTGTTATTAAATTTCTTGAATCCATTCTTAATGGGAGGGGCTTGAGATTCATTAGGGCGGGGGGAATCTTATTCATATATAGGATTGACACGAGGAGTATTCAAATGTATAGCTCCAGTATTGGGTTGACCAATCTGAATAGGTTGAACGGTATCCTCTACTGTAGGGGTATTTTGCCATTTAAAAATAACCCCACCATTAAAATCATCAAAATCCCTAATAAATTTTTTCTTCTTTTTGTTCTGAGATTCAAGATCCCATTTCATGAGTTTATTTTTAAGCTCTCCTGACAATCGTAAAAACTCATCACTATCCTTTAAGGGTTCAATATTACGGGTGATTTCATTGATTTGTGAGTCAAGGGCTGTCATTCTCTTTCGTATCAAAAGAAATTCAAGCAACTCAAAACCCCTTTTTACAAAAAAAATCACTCCATTCAGACATGGACTGTACATCCGTAAGACCATCGTTAGGGGGTAAATCCCACCTCAGACGTCTCGGAATAAGTCTGGCTGTCAAATATTGTTCAAAGGATGTGATATCCCACCATGCTTTAATCTTTTTCTCATAGATATGACCTAGTTTTCTAAATGTATGAGGCAGGTCATTATGGGATTCAAGCGTGGGGTTCTTAGAGAATACTTCATTTATCTTGATTTCCCTTTTATCGAAATAACTAAAAACTTCCATACTGCAGCTAGATTAATGATAGTTGTAACACAGCAAAAGAAGGTAGAATAAATCAGCGCATATATGCAAAAAACTGAAAAGCAGCTGTACACCAGGGTCAACACAATCAAATCCCTTAAGCGAAATATACAAAATAAGGTTCGATACAAACTGTTTTATTTCTGATCGATAGATTTTTATATTCTGTAACGTCAATATTTTTGGAGCAGTCGGTAACAGCGGTTTGACGGAATTTTTCGCTCTGACATTTTCTGCTTATATATATATATTTTTTATCAGATATTATTTTAGAAAATGATAAGTCTGAATATTTTTTAATGTGGTTTTTATACATGTTTCTGCATGTTTTTATGTAAAAATCATATGAGGTGTTCATTTGATTGCCTCGTTTTATTGTCACTTTGTCAATCATTAAAATGAATCTCTATGGTGAATCATAGCGATCAGCTCATATGGAGTGGTTTCCGCTTTCCCCGTTTGCAATACCAGGGGACATTTCCGGTTTCTCTCTGCTGCGAAGCGTTCACTGTCGCCATGGCAACTCACCTCCTTATAGCGCGGGTACCCACGTAGTCTCGTCATCACGTCATCTGCTGAAGAAGTCCCCGCCCACTGGGACGCAACGCGTCCAGAACGTAACGACGTGACGTCACCCGCTGCTACCGCGCATGCTCCACTCCGTGTCTCCACACGGAAGTTTTTATGCTGTGTTCATCCTGCACTTGTGAAGTGCCATTCTTGTAAGTTTGATTTTATTACCTTTCTAAATTGGAGTATACAGAGAGCACTATTCCTGTCCCCTTTTTTACATTACATATGCTATGTGAGAGCCACCCTCGCCTACAGCCTAGTCTGAGAGCCATCGTGACTGACAGCCCCAGTATTTTCCTGATGGATCATTATCTGGATTAGGATTTCGTTCTGATTGACCCTTTCTGGGAACGCATTTTTAACCTGTTAATCAGGTGAGAGGCCATTCTGTTCACCGGTGTTGGGCACTACTCATCAGTCACTATATTTTGGCATGCTGTCACGTGTGAAGGAGACTCACTAATCATCATTTTTGGACATTTTTAGTGTTTTAATCACTACAGGACTGTTCTCTATGTCTCTGTGAAGGATTATTGTTTTATTTGTTGCATCCCTTTTTAGCTTATTATTTGAGCGCTGCACCTTATTTTGTATATAAAGAATAATATGTAACTAAAGCACAAAGACTATCAGATCAAAAGACATACACCAAGCTTGGACAAAATCCTATTCAGACGAGAAATCCTAGGTATGGCAGATACAGCCCCTGAAGATGGTGTTCTTAACCCTAGTGAAAAATCTTCTTTGTCCCAACTTTTTGGCTACCCCGTACTTTTACTACCTACCGAAAGTCCACAAGGACCCACTCCACCCATCAGGTAGAAAGATTATAATAGAACTAAGAATATTATATATGCTAGAATTTGGCCTATCCTGTTCTTTCCTACAGCCACAACAATTTCTTAGATGCTGATAGCTGGGACATTTGTATTAACTGGATGTTAATATTTGCATTACTACAACTTACACATTGACAACTGCCATTGTCTATTTCCAATATTCTACCATTTTTTTCCACCTTATACTTTTTTAGAATATATTTTTTCTAACTATATTTCCCAATCTCAATTCTTAACTTAAACTACATTTCAGGATTACATAATTTTATATATTTTTCATATTTGTCAATTTACATATGTATCTTTTCCAAACGGCACACTGAGTTAACCGCATCCCCCATTTAAACTTGCTGCCAGTGTCAGAAGATCAGCTGACGAAGGAGGCATGGTTCAGCTTCCAAAACAGGTTCTGATTGGCCAACACAGCGGTAGGCAGCTCCACAGTGTGACAATCCAGCCGGTGTCCTTCCGAGATCCGAGGCTTCAGCTCCCCACTGACACAAGGCGCTCATGGCATAACCTCCCAAGGATACAGCAGCGGTTCTGTACCTATGCTGGATGGGGTAAGCCCCCAACCTACTGAGCACTATGAGTACATAACACTGTTACAAACTTTGCTTTTTAAATAAAACTATTCAGTGCTGCATTAGTACTGCCCTGGCATTTTCTTTTTCTCCTGCTTCTCCTCCTGCGGTAAGAGCACATATATAAAAAACAATGTACAAGCTAATGAAAAGTTCATGGTTGTAAGCATAAGCTTTCATATGAAGTAGTAATTAGGTTTTCTAGATATAAAAGTCTAAGGCTGTGTCCTCCACCCTATGCCTCTGTGTGCCAGGCTCCGTTCCCTGCGAGCGTCGCACGGGGGCGGAGCCCAGTGGCAAATTAAAAAAAATAGAAAATTCATAAACCACACAGTACACTGTAATTTTACAGTACTGTATGAAATCATTTCACCTCCCTTTTGTCCCTAGTGGTTTGTCCAGTGTCCTGCATACAGTATTATATTATATTATATTATATATTTTATATTTTATATATTATATTTTATATTTTATATATTATATTATATATTATATTATATATTATATATATTTATATATATACATATACATATACATACGGTTTCTGCCTGGAAACTTGAGATTGCCCATAGCAACTAAAAAGTGTCTCCCTTTACGTCAAGTGGTTTTAGACCAGCTAGAAAAAAGCGATAGTAAATTAGAACACTTGCAGAATTGAGCGATAGAGCATCGTGGGGAAATTTTATTATATTTTTTAAAATTATAGCCATTATATCATCATTTATGATTTTGTGTTTCAAACTTTCATACCCAGGATATCTACTAGACAGATTTAAAGTGTGTTATTGCTAAGAATTGAAGGCCTACAATACAAAAACGCCAAATTTCTATGCAAAACAATTGTACCGCTTTGAGACACAAAAATCTGACAACCATACCTCCAGGGTGGCTACATTGCAATTAGTGTTTGTACAAGTTGTCAACGAGTTTGTTAGCTCTCAGGTAAATGCACTGTGCAAACTAGATACTAAACCCTCAGGAGCAGAAAAAAAATAAAAATAAAAAAAAAAGGAAGAGCCGTCGAAGACCTCAGGGTGGTTAAAAATCAAATGTTCTTTATATTAAAAAAAATAAATAAAATAATTTATAATATATTATATAAATAATCTATTCTTAGTCAGTTTAGGCCAAGTTTGCGCAAAAGTTATAGCGTCTACAAAATAGCGGATTGTTTTTTTACTAGCAATGGAAGTGATCTTCGATTTTTAGCAGGATTGCGGCGGACAGAGCGGACACTTGACACTTATACAGCGATCAGAATAGCCACTGATTATTGTATAAATGTCACTAGCAGGGAAGGGGGTTAACACTAGGGGGCAAGCAGGGGGTTAAAGGGGTTGGAACTGACTGGGGGAGGAGACCGATCACTGTTCCTAATTACTAGGAACAGACGATCACTACTACTCTAGGAGCAAACGCGGGTGCCCAGTGGACATCGCGGCTGCCGGGTACTGGCTCCTATGTCACACGGCGGGCGCGCGCCCCCCCTATACCCCTCAAAATAGCCGCTGTACACCTATGGCGACTCGCGCAGGGGAGCCAACCTGGCACCGTATAACGACGGCAGCTGGTTGGCAAGTAGTTAGGGGTTCTAAGTAAGAGCAAGAATGAGTCCTTACATTTAACCATCTCAATACAGTGCACTTTCACCCCCTTCCTGCCCAGGCCATTTTTCAGCGCTGTCACAATTTGAATGACAATTGCGCGGTCATGCAACACTGTACCCAAATGAAGTTTTTATTATTTTTTTCCCCACAAATAGAGCTTTCTTTTAGTGGTATTTGATCACCTCTGCGGTTTTTATTTTTTGCACTATAAACAAAAGAGTGACAATTTTGAAAAAAAAAAAAAAATTATTTATATATATATATATATATATATATATATATATATATATATATATATATATATATATATATATATATATATATATATATATATATATATATATATATATATATATATATATATATATATATATATATATATATATATATATATATATATATATATATATATATATATATATATATATATATATATATATATATATATATATATATATATATATATATATATATATATATATATATATATATATATATATATATATATATATATATATATATATATATATTTACCTTTTGCTATAATAAATATTTTATTTTTTTTATATTTTTTTTCCTCAGTTAGGCGGATATGTATTCTACATATTTTTGGTAAAAAAAATAAATAAATATCGCAATAAGCGTATATTGATTGGTTTGCGCAAAAGTTATAGTGTCTACAAAATAGGGTATAGATTTATAGTATTTTTATTTATTTTTTTACTAGTAATGGCGGCGATCTGCGATTTTTATCGTGACTGCGACATTATGGCGGACAGATCGGACACTTTTGGTGCCATTTTGGGACCACATTTATACAACGATCAGTGCGATTAAAAATGCACTGATTACTGTGTAAATGTGACTGGCAGTGAAGAGGTTATACACTAGGGGGCGCTGCAGGGGTTAAGTGTGTCCTAGGGAGTGATTCTAACTGTGGGGGGATGGGCTATGTGTGACATGACACTGATCACCGCTCCCGATCACAGGGAGCGGTGATCAGTGTCCTATCACTAGAAAGAATGGGGAAATGCTTGTTTACATCAGCATTTCCCCGTTCTTCCGCTCAGTTAGACGATTACAGGTATCCCCGCGGACATGTAGTCCACAGGACCCGCGATCACACTCGCAGAGCTCGCGGTGGGGCGCACGCGCCCACAATGCCGTGTCTTAAAGGGCAATGTACAGGTACGTTAATATGCCTGTACGTGCCCTTCTGCCGACGTATATCGTGTGTGCTGGTCGGGAAGGGGTTAAGGATGACCTTAAATTACTAATCCAAAAAACACTGAGCATGTCCAGAAAAATCCTGTTAAAAAAAAACAAAAAAAACCCAAAATGCATTTCACACATCAAAAGCCACAGCAAAAAAGACCATTGAGCATGCCCAGAACAGCCCAAATGCAGCTAGCACAAAATAAGCCACCCCCCTGTCCAAAATTAAGCACATAATCCTGCATGCTACAAATTTACAGATGGGACAAACACCCCCCGGTCCAGGGGGGCAAACAAAGAGCCCAACATGGGCAAAAGTTATACAACAAATACCATTGCAGTCTATGGGAACCGACTTGGTAATTTCGCTAGTCCCCACTTGGTTGGTTTATATTCTAGTTATTGGCCTTAAACTGGGTAGGAGGGGAGGGGGGGGGGTCTTACTCTGCCTGTAAAGTGGTGCATCTGTCTCTTTAGAGAAAAAAAAAATAAAGAAAATAAACACACACAAAACTGCAAGATTTTAACCCAAAACAAAAAGTCTGCCCCCCCCCCCCCCCCAATACATACAAGGCTATTTGGGTCGGTTAAGGCTTAAAATGAGAAACCCCCCCCCCCCCCCCCCCCATGTGAAAAAAACCACCCCAAACTAAAAAGAAAAATATTGTGCCCCACACACTAACAAACCCCTAGCCAAACACAAAGCCAGCCCATGAAAGGGGGGTGGATGATTAGGGAACTGGGGGCTCGGGCATCCCAAAAGTCAACCTTGTGCCCCTACTCAGGTGGACAAGGGCCACGTCCACACAACCCTAGGCTGGGGTTGTGGGGGGCTGCAGACAGGGGGCTTTATGGAATGCGGAAAGCCCCCTTTTAAACTAGTGGGTACAAGGTGGTTGGTATTGGGCTGAGCCCAACATGCCCCAAAGGCAGCCAGCTATGTTGCGTGCATGTGGCCTGGATTGGTTCAGGAGGGGTTGGGCGATCGCTCTTCTCACCCCTTTCCTAGCTCGCCCTGTTGAATGCTCTGAAAAAGGGATGTGGTTTGGATTGGTGAAGGTAGCTCACAGCCTTTTGAGAATGGAGCGGCGTTCCCCATTAAAAGCAAAATTTAGCCCTATGGAAATCTGGGGGATTGGGGGGTTAGACAAGAGCATTGGAGAATGGAGTGTGGAGTTCCCCTTTAAAAGCAAAAGTTAGCCAAAAGGAAATCATACGCATGAACCAACTGGAAAAAAAAAAAAAAAAAAAAAGTTTAGAGGTGCACCCGTTCAAACGCATGTACGTTGCTTAAACATTTACTAAGATTTTGGCCACGCAGTGAACAAGCGCAAGAGCCGCATCCGCACTGCTTTCATTTATCTCACGCAGTTCTAAATGTACTTGGAGGCACAGCAGGCTCTCTGAAAAAGTTACTTCCTCATTCTATTTTGGGCATATTTGTTACTAAACTTCCTCACATCACCCCATAATATTGGCACCTCCATCTTCTGTCAATATTGATTTGGAGATGCCGTGCGCCCTGTCCATAGTAGTGCACAGACTGCATTCCTCCGTACACCGAGATCGCTATAGTAAATGGGGGATTTGCGTTCTGTTACCAGCGCACCATTTCGTAAATATGGAAACGTGCGTTGCGCCTCTGATGACGCACAGCTTTTCTAAATCACCCCCATGGCTTGGTATTTTGGACAGCCATTTTATCCAAGAGAAATTCCCAAAACATGCCCTGTAGGGGGGTACGTGAGGACTGAGGTTGAGAACCACTGAGGTAAGACCAAAAAAAGATTGCAACCACCACTGTCAGAAGAATTGTGGGTTTTTCTTTGTATCCCGAACAGGTTACCTCAGGAAAAGTACAGACTGCTCTGGGGGGAAAAAAAAAAAAAAAAAAAAAAAAAAAACACACAATATGACAATACTTGAACCAAAATTATCTGCATGGTCTAGTTGCTAGAAATTTGCCTTTTTTGTGCCAACATGTTACTGGCCAGATAGATAACAGGAAAGAGGGGGAAAAAAAAGCCAAAAGCAAAGAATACTGAATGAGCCACCATATCCAATGATTGGTAAGCTGCAATATTACATTTTTTGGGTTTTGTGATTAATAAAGTTTTATTAAGGTAACAAAATGTTCAGGTATCAGTATTGCACCCTCTCCCCCCTTATACCTACCAGAGTCCTCACCCAGGGCTGTCCCATCTGTAGCGGCTGTCTCCTCACGGCCTCGTCTCCCACTGCCTCAGCTTTGCTGAGGCAGTGGGAGCCATTGGCTCCTGTTGTCATTCAAATCCTGTAACAATCAGGGGGCAGAGCCAAGTGGCACAGTGCGTCTATGGACGAAGGCAGCACAATTCGGGATCCAGCCCGCAGGTTAACCCTTGTAGTAAATAGCTTGCTATGGGGCAAGCTCAGAAGAGACGGGGCCAGGAGCACCTTCGGGAACCCGAGAAGAGGATATTCAGAGCTGGTCTGTGCAATAACATTGCACAGAGCAGGCAAGTATCATAATTTTTTTTTTTGGTAAAACATCTGACCAAAAGTTGCACAGGTCCCCTGTGCAAATTCGCAGCCGAGATATGTGAACCGGCACCATAGAGAGCCGGTCAAAATCTCCTGCTATTGCGAATTGGATGCGGATTCCTCGTATCCAATTTGCAATAGTGTGAACCCAGCCTTAAGGGATTGTAAAAGATTTTTTTTTAAAGACCATTGCACCCTTTAAAAATACAAACACCACCTTAATTGCATCTTCCCCATGTCCAAAATTTCACCAAAAATGAGGGTTGTATGAGAGTGGCTGAAGATCTAGAAATATAACTGGACGCATTTTTAAAATGCGCACAGTAAAAAGGATACAGGGGGAAATCTAATGTGATCTGCCAAATTATTCAAGAGAACTTTTTAAAAGTTCCAAGTTCCTTCTGTGTAGACTCTGCATGCAATAGTTCTCAAAAGGAGCGAGCTGAAAAGTATTACTAACAGACACCAAGATGCAGTTTTATCAACGCAATAATGAGTAGATATTTCCGGAATGCTATCTATTGCCCGGCATGACCGCTTCCCGTTTGTCCCTCCATTGCAGCTTATATAAGACACAGCTGCTTTATATCTGGAATGGATTCCACTTGGCAAACATTTTGCACCTCATGGGAATTTATCATGGCCAATCTTATGGTCGTTAGCGCTCAGATTAGAGGATCATTTTTGCTCTCCTCGGGACGGCGCTCATTGACAGAACTTTGTTACAAATGTACCATTCCATAGCTTTCAAGGTTACATCTGGTTATTACAGGCCAAACTAGGTCACAAAACAAATATTCTTCCGAAAGATGGATTCTTGTTTCACCAATTCTGCGACAGATGTACAATATCATCAACTAATATATTTTAAGCACACAATTTTTGAATCTCTTCTGCAGGAGGAGATGTCTCCCATTGGAAAATTAAAAAGCAATTTCAAGCGAAACCTAACAGTGAAGTTCTATAGCAAACCCCAACAACGCTTGAATTAATGTTCAGTTAAAGTCCACCTAAACACACTTTCTTCCTCTTAAAATGACAAAGCAGCCAGTTTCAATGCAAGCCGTCATGTAAAAGGTCTTAACATTTAAAAATAAAAATTTCACTGTACAAAATTGTATAAAGTGGCAATAAAAAAAAAAAGATGCATTTCATCCAATACATAAAATTTCCCCATGATGGTACCTAGTGGCCACGATAGGGCATTTATCCTTCAATACCTCAACAGGCAAAATACTGCATCATGATCATTAGCTGATGCAAGCAATCATAGGAAATCATATTAGACAAAATTAATGGCCCTTCCACACAGGCATTCCGATCAGGTCTGCCTGGCAGTTTCAGGCAGTCCTGATCGGACGCTCTATTCACCCCTATGGAGCAGCGGTGTCATGTCCGCTGACACCCGCTGCTATCAGATTCGATCCTCCCCGCCAAATCCAGATGGATGGTGACCCTATTTTCCATCAGTTTGGCGGATCTGTTCGGATGAAGACAGGCAGTCCGCTTTCATCCAATCTCCCCATAGAGGAGAGTGGGACTCAGACAGGTCCGTCCCAGAACAGCAAGAGGAAACGGACCTGTCATCTGCGTGCTCAGCGGATCGATTCTCTCCCCCCCACACTGAGCAAGCGGAGTCCTAACGGACAAGCCCGTGTTGAAGGGGCCAAAAGTTTGGTTTTTTTGACTGTGCGTATGTCTGTTACATTCGATAAACCAATTTAATAAACAAACCCTATAGTGAACTTTTTCAAATAGTTAATGCAGCTGGGAAGCTTAAAGTTCTCCTGCACCCTGCTAAGCAGTACTGGAGGGGTGGATGGCACAAAGCAAGGCCTTTACATAATTTCTCAAAGTTCCTGCAGACAGAGGAATGCGTTATCAATCCAACATGCTGTGGGTGGAGCGATGTGTGGCAATTTTATTATAAAAAGGTTCTCAAACAAGCCAGTAATGGCTGCTCATATTTCTGTCCAGAACATGGCTTAAATGGTACCTGTCCATGACTGATCACAACACTACAAAAGTGTTGTGAAGCTGAAAGCAAACCCTGCTCATAGGGCAAAATAAAATAGTCTCCCTTTATTGGAAAGGTAAATAGTGTATACTTACCTTTCCTTTTTGTCCCCCACCACTCCTAATAGCCACCAAGAATGAGGAAAGTCCTACACGCTCTCCGCGGTGGTCAGCTACATTATTCCTCACTCCTTGTCAGCATATCTCACTATGCCATCATGGTGGAAGAGTTGTTGGATCGCTCTCCATGCCAGCTGTTCCATCTTGTCCTGTTTGCACTGCTTTGCCCTTCAAATCCCACCCCACAGATCCCGAGTCAGACATTTCCAAGCAACCACTATTAGGTCATGAGCATGGGAGGTCTTGCAGATTTGCAATGTGTGTGCAAACGTATAAACCCCTGAGGGAGGGACGTCATGTCACGAAATGCGTCGGGTTGCATAAATGCAAGTTCACACTAATTGATTGATCTTTGTTACACTGTACCTGGCTACAGAAATGAATATGTATATACACTGATCAATCTTACAAAAAAAGGAAGATGCATAGAATTGCATTCAATGGACGCCCCCTTGGACTTTTAAAGGACAGGAAAAAATTATGTATATAGAGAGAGTAGATAGGTGTAAAAGGCAAAAGGAATGCCAACTTTATTATTATACAAAAATATAAAAAATTGTAAGAGAAATTTTAGGTCAAATACAATACAAAAGTGCATCAATGTTAAACATAGAATATCTCTCTCTCTCTCTCTCTCTCTCTCTCTCTCTCTCTGGTAATCCAGAGTCTTGCTCAAGACGAGTTAAGCTCAATTTGAATTGCATTGCACAGCTTCCAACCCGACATGTTTCGGAAAATCGCATTGAAGTGTACTTTTCCTTCTTCAGGGGAAATTTATAGAAGGGTGTACTATTGTTATATCTGTAACACAAATTTATACGTATATGTAATTTATTATGAAATGGGCATCAAAAGTGTAGTTTGGAGCCTAGCCTAATAATATCAGAGAATGATGTGGAAAAAAAACTTCCATATAGATCATTGACTCATTAAACACACAGAAGATAAAAACAAAGAAGGGGAAGAGATACACGCTGGCTTCGTAGATCCATAGACACGGCGTGGAGGTTCACCGTGTAGCCATAGACTGGGAAAGCGGAATGCATTCACAAGGGACGCCTGGTATCACAGCGGCAAAAAGTATAACCACTGTGGGGGTAATCAAAACAGGAAGGGCAATTAGGTTCACCTAATAATAGGTAGAGTAAAGAATAATGAATAAATAAATAGTTGCTGGTGAAACCAGATGAACACGGACAAAAAGCATGTCCATGCGATAGCTAGTATGAAGAGAATATTTAAATTTTTGGCAAACTCATTCAATGAATCCAAGCTGAGAACATGCACTGCATTGATGCATTCACACAAATTTCACAGTAACCATGAGATAAACCAAAAGTTCGAGAATACTCCTTTATCCCATGGTTTTTCAAATCTATGTACACCACAAACTGTATGATTGAATTGGTTCCGATATCGCTGTTTTACGAACCTGACAGCTTATTCTAAATAGGAAACCTTCATTTTGTTTGCAAATATTAAAGATTCTAACTACCAGCAAGAATCAGTCCTTACATTTAAAGAGCACCTGTCATTTCAGATCATGGCAGCGCCCGTTAGCGGGCATCCACTCATCTGCTGCTGCCACATCCCTCACCTTGTTGTGTCACTGCTGAATTACCAGCTGTCCCATTAAACCGAATGGGACTGTAGGTGAGTCAACAGCGGGTCAGAAGAGGATCTGCTGCGGGACAAAAATGACAGTTGCTTTTTAAAAATTATGATTTAAATAGAGTTGGATTTAAATCAAGCCTTTTTACTAGCGATTTAAAAATATAGACTTGATTTAAATTAAATCCACCCTGCGATCAACCATTGGCAGATTCAAATTAGCAAACCCTTTAGAATGGGATGTATAGTCTATAGCAGTGATGGCAAACCTTGGCACCCCAGATGTTTTGGGGCTACATTTCCCATGATGCTCATCTACCCTGCAGTTTCAAAACATCTGGGGTGCCAAGGTTCGCCATCACTGGTCTATAGGAACGCAAGGACAAAAAGCTAAAGATCCCAGAAGGCTCCCATAAGAAGGAACCCTCTGACGAGCTAATGGGGCACTTCAGTCAGAAAAAGATTGATGTGCGTCACAAGAAATGTGAACAGGGACAAAACGGGCCCACTTGAGATATTTACAAGATTGGAAGCTAAAGAGTCCTGAGTGAAACCTGCCAGATTTGGAGGCCCCCCCCCCCCAGAAGATTTTCTTAGCATTCAGAGCAGAGGCTAGTTAGAGTGTTAAACAGTGAGCCACAGCAACCTGGGGCAGATGTCCTGTTCCACCTATATTGCTGTGAATAATGATCTGTTGTACAGTCACAGAGCATGAAGTGGTGGTACCTCAGCCATTTAGGCAAAAATGGTTAAATTTGGTTCAATTCCTAGGTTCTTGGAAGACATCTTGGCTCAGCGAAAACTCAGACAGGTATTGCAACATTTTTATTGGCCGAAGAATTACAGTAGATTAGGGATATCAATGAATCCTGCCCAATCAAAAAACTGTGCAACGCCACATTTGTTCAAGCCCTATAATCCTAGTCACCAAAACAAAGGGAACTTGCCAGTTCTGTAATGATTTTCAAAAATGAAATGTTCTCCCAAGCTGGATACACCATTTCCAAAGTTTTGAGTAATTAAATGATTAGGTCCAGCATGGTACATCACCACTCTTGAGGGCTACAATTAATCCCAGTAACTTGAGGCAGAAGTAGCATTCTGCCAACTGAAGCAGATTTCCTACTAGGAACTAGTTCTCATAGCCCCAGAATTTCAGAAAGAGTTCCATGGCGCAAAAAGAAAACGGCTTCAAAACTGGGCCTGGGTGCATGCAGTCCTGTGCCAGCTAGATGGGGGAGAAGAGCACCTTGTTCTGTACTTAAGCCAGAAGCTCACTCTGGCAAAAAAAAAAAAAAAAAAAAAAAAAAAAAAAAAAAAAACACAAAAATTCTATTGGAGAAAAGGGAGTGTATCGCAATAAAGTGGGCATTTGAGACACTCCAGTACTGCTGATTGGGCCAATTGTTCAAGCCGATGTCAGTTTACCCCCTCTTTCGTGGATGTCACAAAATTAAGACAAGAATGTACAGAACATCGGGTGATTTTCAGTTCTGCCCATTAAAGACAGCCAAACTCAGACAACTTGGGCAAAATAGAGTTAGAAGAGGAAGGCTTTAGAGCTGCAAGGAAGCCTGAGGGCCACATGACGACATCCAGGAAAGGTGGGAGACTACCTGAATAGCACAAGATCCTGAAAAATTGTTGCAGAGCTTTGTTGCAGCTTCATTTGTGCTGAAGAAAAGCCTGATGGGTTTTAACTTCCTCTTTTGTTCCTTGCAAAGTAAAAGCATAATGGGCTAGTGTGCATTGCATACGAGCCCATTATGTGCCACTTACCTGCAAACGCAGCCCGCAATGTCCCTGCTGGTGACCACGTCCATCTTCCGGCTCTGTGACTGGCTGAAGTCGCATGACGTCACAGCATGGGCCCTGTAGAAACGGCACGATCGTGCCCTTTCAGTGCACATGCACC
Source organism: Lithobates septentrionalis (assembly GCA_037952835.1). Classification (NCBI taxonomy): domain Eukaryota; kingdom Metazoa; phylum Chordata; class Amphibia; order Anura; family Ranidae; genus Lithobates; species Lithobates septentrionalis. Next base: position 329,944 of record JBBDGP010003754.1, read on the forward strand.
GATGTCAGCTTAAGCGTATATGGTAAAGATCTCCTAAACCGTACAGGTTTAGGAGATGTTTCCAGTACCTACAGGTAAGCCTTTAAGGCTTACCTGTAGGTAAAAGTGGTGTGAAGGTTTACAACCACTTTTTAAAGTGGTAGTAAACCGTTACACCACTTGTACCTACAGGTAAGCCAAATATCAGGCTTGCCTGTAGGTACTGTGCATACGTCCTAAACTTGCAGTTTAGGAGATATGCAGAGTGCATGCAGCAGACATCACCAGCGCATGCGCTCCGACTGTCCGGCTTACAGAGCCTGTACTGGAAACGGAGGCTCCTGTGCACTAGTGACATCACTCTCCCAGCCACTCATGTAGCCAGAAGCCGCGAACCCAGAAGGAAGACTGGGGAAAGATGTCAGCCCTCTCAGCGGTGACATCGTAGCACTGAACATCTTCGTTCAAAGGCAAGTTTCTCATAATGTGCTAGTATGTGATGCCTTGCAGGGAATGTATTTTTTTTTTTTTATCTCCAAAACCCCCTGTGCTTTGTAAGAAGACACCTGTAAACATCTGCTTTTGTTGGATTTTGAGCAGAGAAAAAAAAAAAAGTAGGGGTATTATTCACTCCAAGTATAATGCTGATATCAACATTAAACCACCAATGTCTAGACATACCTGAAATAACTAGGTGATCATTCACACTTTGCATGCTGAGTTTTTGCTGACGATGCGATTTTTATTAGGATCATGGATACACACTAATTACTGTATACCAAATTTATTTTTTTAACACTGAGGTCGTGTCTGAGCAAGTTCGGTATTTGTAAGCTTGTCAAGCCTTCTGTAGTCGCTCACCTGCTGTAAACCTTGCAGCCCTAGTACGTGTCTTTCGGTCCTTAGTTACAAATAACATGACCAGCCAATTAAAAAAAAAAAAAAAAAAAAAAGAAGGGGTACATTTCAGTTTTATCCCAACAGCCCACCAGGGCTGTACACCTGCCAAGGCCATGATGCTATACTAGCGTGATGCCCCCCTGCAACGGTCCTTGTTCCGGGTATGGCGCTGTGATTGGCTGGAGCCGCGATGACGTCACTCCCGCGCACACACGCGGGAGCCGCCGGTAACTGCACAGTTTAACTGAAGCAACGGCACCTAGTTCTAATATGGGCATGGTCAATTGAATGTTCAGGCCCCATGCACATAGCGTGTCTGCTGAGACCCTCCGATTGCCTTTTTTCTCCTGGTAGGAGAAAAGTTGCTCAAAAAAAAAAAAAAAAAAAAAAAAGCCATGTTTTGCACACCCATTTATGTATGCTAATGCATTTAATTGGCCAGAATATCAATTCTGGACGATATTACATTTGATTTAAAACAGGCTAAGAACTCCCATGCTACTTACCCTAGTCCAAAATCATAAGCTGAGAGCAGTATTATATTATATTATATATAGGGTTCAAAGTTATTTTCTAGCAAAAAAATATTGATTTTAACTCAAGAAAGCAGTGTGAGGAAAAAAAAAAAAAAAAATTTAGACTTTAAAGTGGAGGGCCACCCTAAATAAAAAAATTGCATGAAAAAAAAACGATTTAAAAAAAAAACATTTTTAAAAAAGTTTTTAACTTACCAGAACCCTTGTTGCTAAGCAGTCGTCCTAATCTGTCTCTTCCTATTCCGCGGCATTTCCTGCTCCTCAGTGAGCGGCCCTGTTGCCTTCTAGGAACTGTGTGTTCCCAGAAAACCACGGGGCCATACACAGAGCGCTCATGCAGTAGGAAACTGGCAGTGAAGCCGCAAGGCAGCAGCTACAGTGTTTGTAGCTGCTGACAAAAAAATAAAAAAATTATCCTGGCAGGAATCCCGCTTTAAAGGGGTTAAACTTCCTGCATTTTCATGTGGTTGAAAACTTATTTACACAGAAGTTCTATCCCTTTGATCTAAGAAGGAAATTTAGTTACAATGTTTCAAGTTAAACTTGGCAGACTGGATGCTTTTTGACAGCTGAGTGAGTAGATAATCTCTGCACTTGTTTATATGAAAGAATTGGCAAACTCAGTATGAGAGATCAGAAGGGGTGAATCGAGATCACGATTTTTTTAAAACGATTAATTGTGCAGCTCTGATAGAAAGTCTATGGGGCTAAAACCTTGGATAAATTTGTGCCAAACCCCAACATACCAGTGTGAAACCGGCCTTATGTCATGTCATGTCATAGCAGTCCAGCACAAGTCCATGGTCTACTATGAAGTTTGATCCATCCTAGGAGCATTATAACCACACTACTTTGCGTTAGAGCACTTCTAGTGTCCTCGTCAAGGAGCATCAATGTGCAGTTTCCTTTGACAGCAAAGTTACCTCGACCACAGAGAGCTCACCCTGGACGTCAGAAATTGACATGGGAAGCATTTATATACTGTCCAAGGTTTGTTTCCATTGGGCCCCCGCATTTTTGTGCGATGATCAAAATCCCATTTTTTCCCATCAGATCCTCTGTCCACCCCTACCCCCCCACTCTGGCTCTGGGGTCCTCTCTTCACATTACACCCCCCCCCCCCACAGTGGTGTCTTTTGTCCCCCTGCAATTTGCCTCACCCCCCAGCAGTGTCCTCTGCCCCAATCACATCTCGGTCCCCCTTCATATCCCCCCCTGCATTGTCTACTGCGCCCCCCTCCCCCCAATCACTGCGATCTCCTCTTACAGAGATCAGGATCTGGGAGCAGGAGCCGGCTCCCCCCCCCCCCCCACATATGCTTCAGTCGTCATTCTCGGCGGAGCAACAAGCTATATAGTTCTGAACACTGAGGGAGTGGGCGGCGGTAACTTTTCTTAACAAGCTGATTGTCTGTTAGGATACAGCTGTCCTAACACCTAATCACCTGCTGGTTAACTACTGCAGCTCCAGCCCCAGCCCCTGCCCACCATTCAGAACTGTATAGCTCACTGCTCTGCCGAGTGACAACGGCTGAAAAGCAGCCTCCTAAAATGGCAGAACTGAGCTGGTCCTGATAGAGCAACTCAGAACCGCGGTCCACCATTTAGGGATGCCCAATCTACAGTATTCAGAGTTAAAGAATGTAGTCTATTTAGAAATGCACAGAAATGGCATCTATCAAGCAAATTGGTGGCAAAATTGTATGTAATCAGACTGCCTCCTTTACTAAAAAAATATTTGAAACAGTATGCTTTATACCTGTGCCTGTAACCCTAGGTTGCAAACAGATTGATTTTCAGACACCCCAGATTGTGACAGAGGGGGGGGGGGGGGTGATTAGAAAAATGTGTGCCAAGTGAACATTGGACTTGTTACTCAGTCTATATTCAAGTTTTTTAAATGAACTTTGCTTTCTCTCTCCCCCCCCTCCCATTTGACTTTTACAGGTGGGATCTTGGCCATGTGGGCTGTGCAGGGGGCTTCCACAGCTTGCCTACTTGGACCTACTAAGGCCCTTCTAGTAGATTCCTATTCAAGAGTATGTAGACCTTGTCGCAATTCCATGGACTGTCCCTACTGTCAAAGCTCTATTCTCTTATGGTAATGTGACCTCCTCTCTCCTACATTACAAAATATAGGTTCCTGTATGCCATATCCCTTAGTTCTAAGTCTGTCACTGGTGTTAGCTGGCAGTCAATAGGAGCGGTACTTCATTCTGTAGCTTGACAGTGCCACAATGCCAAATGGGTATGCTGTTCTAGTGTGGGGAAAGGAAGTCAGTTCTTACTGACGGAATCTGGCTTTCCACCATAGAACACGGTCCTCATATGGTTACCATCTCGCTCATTCTCTTGGCCAACTTTGCATGAGTCTGCTAGCACTTCTCTTGCAACACAGGACAGCACTCTGCTAGGATGATAGCAGAATTCCCAGAAAGACTGCCTTTAGCCTGCAGCCCAACAAGTTCAAAGCAGGTACAGATGACAAATAAACCAACCATTCATTGGACAAGCAACGTGATGTGGATACCTCTGGAGTGAAGGAGAATACATCTCCTAATCAGCCACCCCTTTCTATGTATATCTACTGCATCCTACAGACTTTTACTTTCCAAGGCTCTGATGAAGAGGAACACCTCGAAACGCATTAGCCTACCTTGATCATTTGTCCTTGTATGGGCATAATTAATTTTTAATGAATATCTTGTAAGCTTGTTTGTATGAACTCTTAGTAATTTCTTTGTACACATCTATTTTGTTTATGAATAAACTATCACTTTGATTCATGCGTTAGATCAAGCGCCTTCCATCCCCTCATTTCCACTAACTTTGCATGGCACATTGCTTGTTCTTTGACACTGCTCAAGTTGTTGGCCTAAACATATCAAATGCCCAGCCCCGCCCAACCACAGTGGACATTTTTTGTGTCCCTTCCTCTTGGCCACATTATCGCAATGTAAATGGGAATTCTAGCATACATTTTGGCTTGTTTTGCTTTCCTCTAATGATTTGATGTGGTCGCTGGGGAAAACCATTATATAGTTTGTTACAGCAGTTGTTGATCCACGTTTGTAGGTATACATTTAGGAGAAGTCTGTTTCTTTAAGCTGTCAAATATTGCATCTCCAACACCCATGTGTATGTCATTTTCCCCTTTTTATGTAGTACACAAATGACCTGCTTTACAAATCCCTGCTTGGCTGGAAGTACTGAGCTTTCCTTGACAAACTGATATGGATTTGCATAGGACTTTAGCAAAGGCTGGCCCCGGGGGTGAATGAAGCCTGGCAATGCACTGAATGGATTAGAGTGGAGACAGGCAAATAAAAGAATCCAGCAGGAAGGTGTCTAAAGTAATCAAAACAAAGCAGCGTAAAGAAGCAAATTAGTAAAACTAGAACATATTCCACATCATAACACACTGGTCTGGTTTATGTGTGTTTTCTAATTATAAATAGTCACTGACCATTCTAAATTGCTGTGGTCTGATTAGGTAATCTTTTGGATCTTAACTCCAAAAAGACCATGCAAGAATTGTATTTGTATTTTAAGAACATTCTGACCTCTGTTTTATGGTTTGAAAGTTATGTGTGCCTGACATTCCCTCATTTGTGGAAGGTCTACTTTTTATTAATGGAACATCTATTTTATTAGTTACCATTATTCGTGTAGCAGCGAAGTATTCTGTGAAGGTAGGACAACAAAAGTGTATCTAAAGTAAAAAACATTTACAGTTACAATTTTTTTTTTATGCAATTTCAGGACTTGGATTACTTTGCTTCCTGTGCTGGAGCCACGTCGGTCCAAAGTGTGGGGGAAAATCCCCCTTTTGACACCATTACCGAAACAGATGTCCTCACTGGAATATTTGCCCTTAACCCCTGTTTTGGTGACAACTGTTAAATGTTGGATTTCCCATTACTTTGTCCTAGCGACATGGGCCACTTCCCTACTCAATCCAAAACAAAGGAAATTTTAGATTCACTTTGACCTATTATGGAAGTGATTGAGCACCCAAAACAATGTGAATTGCATCCAAGGAGAGAGGCACCCACAGCCACAAAATGCAAAATGAGTGTTTAACGGTTCAATACAGGGCAATTTCACCCCCTTCCTTCCCAGGCCAATATTTAGTTTTCAGCGCTGTCGCACTTTAAACGTCAATTGCGTGGTCGTGCGACGTTGTACCCAAAAAAAATTGACGTCCTTTTTTCACCACAAATAGAGCTTTCTTTTGGTGGTATTTGATCGCCTCTGCGGTTTTTATTTTTTGCGCTATAAACAAAAGAGCAACAATTTTGGAAAAAAAAAAAAAAAAAAAAAAAAAAAAAAAAAAAAAAAAAAAAAAAAAAAAAATCGCAATAAGCGTATTGGACTTCCGGCCGGATGTGATTGAGGCAGGACGCACCTCTCCACAGCTCCGCTCTCCTGCTCACCATCCGCGGCTACAGAGCACACATCCTGACCCACAAACTTCAGATCTGGTGGGGGAAAGAACGCTGAACGTGGAGATGCCCTCTTCAACTTCAAAAAAGTCCGGCAAGGCACCGCCAGATCAGCGGCAAACGCGCTCCATTAAGGACACGGCGCCTGGCCCCGCCCCCGCCATCTTTTCTTCCTCGCCGAAAGAGCAGCGCGCCAAGACACATCCTGGTAAGATGGCGCACACAGAGAATGCAGGGGGGACGGAGGGAGCAGGTGAGCTGAACCCTGCAGTGGACGCAGAAGCTATCACGAGGCCAATTCTTGAGGCAATTAATGCTAGCAAAGCAGAGCTCATGGGGCGCATTGATCATCTCTCATCAGAGTGCAATCTAATCAGGCATGATCTGGATAAGATCCGAGGCCGGCTCACCACCGTGGAGACACGTGTATCAGACATAGAGGACACTTCACATGATTATGGAGCGCAAATTGCAGAGCTCAGAGATCAGGTCAGATCCCTTCAACACAAAACCATAGACGCAGAAGACCGTCAGAGGAGGAATAATGTAAGAGTGGTGGGTCTCCCTGAGGGAGCAGAGGGGGATAGGCCCGCACAATTTGCTGAACATTTCTTTAAACAACTCCTAGATATGCCGGATATGCCCCCAACGTATGTGGTTGAAAGGGCGCACAGGGTCCCGACGGGCAACCGACCCCCAGGGGCTTTTCCCAGACCATTCCTGGTCCGCTTCTTGAACTTCCGTGATCGTGACATGATCCTGATGCAGGCCAGGCAGACACAGGAACTGAAACATGGCAACGCACGTGTAATGCTGTTTCCAGACTTCTCAGCCGCGACTCAGCAAAAACGCAGATCCTTCAATGAAGTCAGAAGACGCCTGAGAGAAAAGGAAATCAAATACAGTATGATATATCCCAGCAAACTCAGGATCCAGCATAAGGGGTCGGTGAAATTTTTTGAGAATCCGGAAGAGGCCAATGAATGGATGGACAAGGAACTTTAACACGCTGAATATTCACAGATGTCGTCCTCCTGAAGTGCAGGCTGCGGGGTGAGGCCCTGTGAAATTGGCTTCTGTTTTCTTCTCATTTTTCTTTCTCCTTCATGTTATATTTCCCTGTTCCTTTTCATAATTTTTCCTGGAGATTTTTTCTTTTAATCTTTTAATCTTTGGCTATATTATATGGAGCCCCTGCTCATGAGAAATGATGAGGAAGCATGGAGCTGTTGAGCTTTACACCACCATAACTTGGCAAGCTGGCTCATAATCTCCGTCAAGGAATCCCTAACAAGTGGAAATTCTCATTGGCACCCCCAATTTATTTTTCTATTTTTATTTTTCTATTTTTATTTTTTTTATTTTTTTATAAATATGGTAATCTATGCTATGGGGGAGGCGGGGCGGGTGGAAACTCTGTATGGTACTGCTGACCACAGTTAAATTGTTGACGCACGTGTTCTGCATCCCTCTTAGAGTTAAAAAGGGGTGATTATCTATCTCTATTCAGGGAATTCCGTTTTTTTGAGAGGGAAGAGTTTTTCTTTTTTTCATTTAATATAAGTTGTTTTTTACTACCAGCGCATCCTGAATACTTCACAGGTACTGTGGGACAGGACTTCCTGTAGTCCTTATGGAAAACTCACAAATGGACTCTAACTATTACAACAGGAGTGAGTGGAGGTGCTAAAAGATCAGTTAAAGAACTGCCGAACTTTTGATTACTGCGGCGGGAAGTCACCGCAAGTTTTTTTTTGATGCTGCTGTTTTGTTTAGGGAATAAGCTATATACTGGACTGGGGTGTTTTGTTTCTGGTATAAAAGCAGGGGGGGGGGGGGGGGGGAGTTTTGTAACCACAGCTCGACATAGGGTCTCTTGTTTTATTTTAAATTCTTGTACAGTAGTGATGGATAAGATATGTTGGGGTGATTCCCCTATATGGATAAGTATCCGAATGATGACAGATGGTGGTAGATACAAGGATGGCAGAGGTTAAGATTGTGTCTTGGAATGTCCGAGGCATGAATCACAAACTTAAGAGGGCCTCCATATTCCAATACATCAAACAGTCACGCCCACATATAATACTGCTACAGGAAACACACCTGGATGGCAGTAGAATCCTCTCTTTGCGCAAACCATGGATCCAAAGGGCAATACACTCAACCTACTCTACGTTTGCTAGGGGTGTCTCCATTTTAATATGCAAAAATCTCTCCTGCACGATACAGCAGGTATTCACAGACCCAAATGGTCGCTATGCAGCAGTAGTCCTAGACGTATGTCATAAAACTATAGTGATATTAAATGTTTACGTACCTCCTCCATTTCAGGCTAAAATATTATATGACCTCTTGCCAAAACTAGCACCCTATGCGCATTTTCCTGTGGTGGTTTTGGGAGATTTCAATGCGGTTCTTGATGCAGCATTGGATAGCTCTAACCCATCTAGGGGAAACTCTAATGATCTGAATGGATGGCAGTCTATGGCCGGTCTCACGGAGTTGTGGCGTTGGAAACATCCAACTGATAGATGCTATTCACACGTGTCAACGGCTCATAGATCTGCGGCAAGAATTGATCTTGCTTTCGGAAATAATCTCTTGTTACCATTGGTGAAAGGCACAGAGTATTTAGCTGGTGGTCTGACCGATCACAGTCCCCTAGCTGTTACTCTGACACTTGGTTCGAGAACAAGGGGAGGGGGTTGGAGGCTTTCACCCGGCTGGATACAAAATGAGCAAGTTTACGCCCAGGTAACGGAGGCCATGAATACATATTGGTCCTCCAATGTTGACTCGGCGGAACCTCATGTGGTATGGGACGCTTTCAAGGCAGTGACAAGGGGGGAATTTATCTCAGCCATCAAAACAACACGTAAACAGGATAGAGAAGAGATAGAAATTCTAGAGAATAAAGAAAGGGAAGCTGCAGAAGCCCATGCGGGATCCTCTACAAGAGCATCATATGACGCCCTGCTAGAGGCGAGACGGTCTATCTCACTACATTTTACAGGACAGGCCCGGGTAGAAATGGTTAAAAGGGGCACAGACGATCTTCGCAGAGGGAGATAAAAACGGGAAACTACTGGCCATGTTGGTCGCTGACTCTCGACAGATCACAAATATTCCACTCATTAAAGCCCAGGGGGGGTCCATTCTTAGGGAACCAGAACAGATTATGCAGGAATTTACCCGGTTCTATTCCTCTCTTTATTCTCCAATCCCCGCTTACGACCAGAATGATTTAGACTCCTTACTTGGGGGTCTGCCAATACCAAAACTCACCGAGGCGGACAGGAATACATTAGAGGCTAAAATTACCAAAAAAGAAATAGAACAGGCAATTTTCTCATTTCCCCCAAATAAAGCTCCTGGCCCAGACGGATTTCCAGCTGACTTTTATAAGACAAATGTGGAGGTCCTGGCCCCGAGAATTAACACACTACTGGCCTACTGTCATGAACAGGACACCCTGCCTGATTCAATGTTAGAGGCCTATATGGTCCTCCTCCTAAAACCAGGGAAAGACCCACAGGAATGTGCCTCATACCGACCCATAGCATTATTAAACACAGACCTCAAAATTCTGACTAAAGTATTGGCCATGAGGCTGGCTGCAATAATCCCCTCAATCATTAACATTGATCAAACCGGTTTTATGCCGGGGAAGTCGACAGACACTAACTTAAGGAGACTATTCACTCATTTACAGGTGCATTCAATGACCCCTGGTACTAGAATAGTGGTATCTATCGATTTTGAAAAGGCCTTTGATTCAGTGGATTGGGCCTTCATGTTTAAGGTCCTGGAGATTATGGGATTTGGGCCCTACTTTAGGAGATGGGTGGCCATGCTGTATAAACATCCAAAAGTAGCAATCAGACTGGGAACCTCCACTTCGGATTTTTTTGAAGTGGGTAGAGGAACTAGGCAGGGGTGCCCACTATCCCCCTTCCTGTTTGCCATTGCGCTGGAACCTCTGGCAGTTGCACTGAGATCAGCCAGCGCAATAAAATCCATTCGGGTGGGCACCATAAAAGAAACCTTGGCACTCTACGCAGATGACATGCTGCTCTTTTTGGATGACCCCAGGGAATCACTGAGAGCAGCATTGGAAATTATTAACCGCTTTGCAATGTTTTCAGGTCTAAAAGTAAATTGGAATAAGTCATCAGTCTTACCGATAGACCCGGGGGCTAGAGCAGATGCAGATCCTGACTTGCAATTAGAATGGGTTTCCTCTATGAAGTACCTTGGCGTACAAATCACAGCGAACATTCAGGATTACATATCTCTCAACCTGTTGCCCCTGGTAGCATTGTTAAAGCAGAGAGTGCAGACATGGACAAAACTCCCACTATCATTAATAGGCCGTATCAGCCTACTGAAAATGAAATTCCTCCCGGTGGTACTATATTTTCTGAGGCATGCACCTGTCTGGGTCCCGAGATCATATTTTCGGAAGCTAGACAGTATCATATCGTCCTTCCTTTGGGCCCCTAGGCCCCCAAGAATTGGGTATAAAGTGTTGCAGGAACCAGGAGAGCAGGGAGGGCTGGCATTACCAGATTGGCAGAAGTACTACATAGCGGGACAGATGGTCTTTGCTCACAGGTGGCTGACGACTGAGGATGGAGATGCAGCTACAGTACTGGAAGCGGCACACTTGGGATCCTATGAAAGTCTCAAGTTTGCTTTGTATAGGGGATCCAGGTCTGAATTACCTTTGACTTTGACAATGAAGGCCACTATTAAGGCCTGGGAAACAGCAGTTAAATTAGCATGTCCCAGTTATGGGGGAATGTCACCGTCAACTCCCATATGGATGAACCCAAGGTTAACACAATTTTACAATTTACCGGACCCCATGATCTGGGCAATTAAAGGAATAAAAACACTGAGGGATATTACAATGTATGGTGAACTCTTAACTTTTCAACAATTACAATCAAGGCATGATCTCCCAAACTCCTATCTATTTAGGTTTTTGCAGATTCGTCATGCATTTCAGATGCAGTTTCGCGAGGAGAGGGTAGAATCCTTACCCTCATCTCTTGAAGCTATGTTATCAGATATGGATCTGGTCAAGCCTCTCTCGAATACTTATAAAGAACTCTTTAAGGTAACACCAACAGCGATTGCTAGATGCAGAGGAAAATGGGAAGGGGAGGTCCCAGAGGTACAGGGAGAGGACTGGGATGATTTATGGACGCAGCCATTTAAACACCTGGTATCGGCGAGAGACAGGCTAATCCAGTTTAAATTTCTTCATAGAAGCTATTATACGCCTGCTAGACTGAATAAGATTTTCCCCACGGTGTCGGCGGAATGCTGGAGATGCTCTTATTCCCCAGCTGACGCTGACCACATTTTCTGGAGCTGCCCACACATTCAAAAATTTTGGACTGATGTCGTGACATGTATTACTGAAGTGATATCAGTACCGATTCCAATGAGTGTTAAGGTGTGTTTGCTAGGATTGGTAGATGAAGTTGTACCCTCACGGGCCATGCGAACAATGCTAACCGTCTTGTTTTTCTATGGTAAGAAAGCCATTCTTCTGGAATGGAAAAAATCTAAAGCACCGAGTTTTGCTGCTTGGAAAGGCCTGGTAAATGCCATGCTCCCATACTATAAAGCAACATACGAGGCCAGAGGTTGCATGAAAAAATTTGATAGGGTATGGCAAGCATGGTTTAAATCCAAAAGCACGGTGGGATAATGGGGAGATAGCTTACTGTAATTTAATCTATGCAAAGTGATATCCTATGTTGGAAAATAGCTGCCAGGAGGTCCTAAACACCTGATGTCTACAAACTATATTTGGATAAAAGAGAAAATGAATGTTACAATTGCTGCCACAGGGGGAATTGGGTGTATATATAATGAAAAGTACTGTACGGAAGTATGATCATATGTCGGGCTGTGGTTCAAGGGTGGGGAAGGGGGGGAGGGAAATGACGGTTAGATAGTTGGTCTTTGTTAGATAGACATGAGGTCATGTTGACCTCCTGGGCGAGTCCCATAGACGAGCCCATTGTTGTACGATATAAAAATGAAAAAACAATAAACAGAATTTTATATAAAAAAAAAAAAAAAAAAAAAAAAAAAAAAAAAAAAAAAAAAAGCGTATATTGATTGGTTTGCACAAAAGTTATAGCGTCTACAAAATACCGATCAGTGTTCCTCCGTTCTGGGAACACAGATCGCTCTCCTCAGAGCTGACAGGCTGTGGATCCACATGCCGGCCCGGTTAACGGGCACACGCACCGGGTCCCGAGCAACGCGGCAGGCGCGCACGCCCCCTAGACGTCATATGACGTCCACCCAGGATGGGAGATCCCATCTGTGGACGTCATGACTATGGCTGGGTATTGAAGTGGTTAACATTTCAGAAAGGAACAGACCACCATTTTTCAAAGCTATATAAAAAGCACCACAACCCCCCACCACTTCCACCCCTTGAGGGTCATTATGATTTTTTGTGTGTTCTGCTGTATTGTTAATATATAGATCAAAAATAAATAAAAAAGTATAAAATTTTATATAAATCTTTTCTGTGCAGCTCTACAGAGCATGAATGAGCAATGTAGATAAAAGCTAATAACGTGCATCCTTTCTGTACATCTCAGCCTTTAAAATAAAAAGGGTATCCAATATGTCCCCTACTTTATCCTCGCTTAATAGATTTGTTTGTTGTGAAGATGCTCTACGACCAAGCCCAGGTTGGGTGAAACACATTAAAGGCAAGTCTTCAGGCAGGCATTCGACATTTTACCAATTGGCCAAATAAAGATCTTTTGAGGGAAGCGACCTCTGTCTTTTGTACAGATTTGTCCATATTTTAGTTCAAGTAAGGATAGAAATATAAGCTGTAATTTGCTAAATTTCTAGCTGGACTACTAAATCTTTTTAATTTTAGATCTTTGGCAGTTTTTGATTAGCTGGGCCTAGATATCAATCCGGCACATGCCTTGTCCATTCATCTTGGCAGATAACGAAATTGTACACTGAGACAAAGTATTTCTCTTCTGTATTAAATCCTACCTGTTCGCCTTCCCCCCAGTTTAAGTAATGTCTACATTTCTTTTAGAAGCCCAAATCCTTTCTGACATGAAAATTAGGACTTTTTGAAATGTCCCACCAGTACTATGTGTGTTCTCCCTTTTACTGGAAATTCACTGTCCAGACCAGGAACTTCTTGTGTTGGCGCTCCCTGGCAACGTCACCACGTCCACGGGGCAGAAGTACAAGACCAGAGTGGTTGCCAATCTGACCAGCGTGGAATGCAAATAGAATCTGTTGCTGTGGCAACTCGTTTCGCCGCGCACGTGCTTGGTCATGTCCTCCGGCTCGGCTCCCGAGTATTTGGGGCTTGCGTCCACCAGACCCAGTGGACAGTAGCCCATCTGCATTGAGAACCACCAGCATGGTATCTTACAACCATCATGGGTTAAATTTTATATTGTGTACAAACCTTGTACTGTGAACAATAAAATTCCCCCTTAAGCCTTTACTATTGGCTTGGATTTTATCCACTTCAGCCCCGGAAGGATTTACCCCCTTCCTGACCAGAGCACTTTACAATTCGGCACTGCGTCGCTTTAACTGCTAATTGCGCGGTCATGCAATGCTCTACCCAAACGAAATTTGCGTCCTTTTCTTCCCACAAATAGAGCTTTCTTTTGATGGTATTTGATCACCTCTGCCGTTTTTATTTTTTGCGCTATAAACGGAAAAAGACCGAAAATTTTGAAAAAAAATGATATTTTCTACTTTTTGTTATAAAAAAAATCCAATAAACTAAATTTTAGTCATACATTTAGGCCAAAATGTATTCGGCCACATGTCTTTGGTAAAAAAAATGTCAATAAGCGTATATTTATTGGTTTGCGCAAAAGTTATAGCGTCTACAAACTAGGGTACATTTTCTGGAATTTACACAGCTTTTAGTTTATGACTGCCTATGTCATTTCTTGAGGTGCTAAAATGGCAGGGCAGTACAAACCCCCCCCAAATGACCCCATTTTGGAAAGTAGACACCCCAAGGAAATTGCTGAGAGGCATGTTGAACCCATTGAATATTTTTTTTTTTGTCCCAAGTGATTGAATAATGACAAAAAAAAAAACAAACAAAATTTACAAAAAGTTGTCACTAAATGATATATTGCTCACACAGGCCATGGGCATATGTGGAATTGCACCCCAAAATACATTCAGCTGCTTCTCCTGAGTACGGGGATACCACATGTGTGGCACTTTTTGGGAGCCTAGCCGCGTACGGGGCCCCGAAAACCCAGCACCACCTTCAGGATTTCTAAGGGCATACATTTTTGATTTTACTCCTCACTACCTATCACAGTTTTGAAGGCCATAAAATGCCAAGATGGCACAAACCCCCCCCCAAATGACCCCATTTTGGAAAGTAGACACCCCAAGCTATTTGCTGAGAGGCATGGTGAGCATTTTGCAGCTCTCATTTGTTTTTGAAAATGAAGAAAGACCAGAAAAAAATTTTTTTTTCTTTTTTCAATTTTCAAAACTTTGTGACAAAAAGTGAGGTCTGCAAAATACTCACTATACCTCTCAGCAAATAGCTTGGGGTGTCTACTTTCCAAAATGGGGTCATTTGGGGGGGGGGGGGGGGTTGTGCCACCTGGGCATTCCATGGCCTCCGAAACTGTGATAGGCAGTGAAGAGTGAAATCAAAAATTTACGGCCTTAGAAAGCCTGAAGGCGGTGCTTGGTTTTTGGGGTCCCGTGCGCGGCTAGGCTCCCAAAAAGTCCCACACATGTGGTATCCCCGTACTCAGGAGAAGCAACAGAATTTATTTTGGGGTGTCATTTCACATATTCCCATGGCATGTTTGAGCAATATAACATTTAGTGACAACTTTGTGCAAAAAAAAAAAAAAAAAAAAAAAAAATTTGTCTCTTTCCCGCTACTTGTGTCACAATATAAAATATTCCATGGACTCGACATGCCTCTCAGCAAATAGCTTGGGGTGTCTACTTTCCAAAATGGGGTCATTTGGGGGGGGTTTGAACTGTCCTGGCATTTTATGCACAACATTTAGAAGCTTATGTCACACATCACCCACTCTTCTAACCACTTGAAGACAAAGCCCTTTCTGACACTTATTGTTTACATGAAAAAATTATTTTTTTTTGCAAGAAAATTACTTTGAGCCCCCAAACATTATATATTATTTTAAAGCAAATGCCCTACAGGTTAAAACGGTGGGTGTTTAATTTTTTTTTTTTTCACACAGTATTTGCGCAGCGATTTTCAAACGCATTTTTTGGGTAAAAAACACACTTTTTTAAATTTTAATGCACTAAAACACACTATATTGCCCAAATGTTTGATGAAATAAAAAAGATGATCTTAGGCCGAGTACATGGATACCAAACATGACATGCTTTAAAATTGCGCACAAACGTGCAGTGGCAACAAAATACATTTTTAAAAGCCTTTAAAAGCCTTTACAGGTTACCACTTTAGATTTACAGAGGAGGTCTACTGCTAAAATTACTGCCCTCGATCTGACCTTCGCGGTGATACCTCACATGCATGGTGCAATTGCTGTTTACATTTGACGCCAGACCGCCGCTTGCGTTCGCCTTAGCGCGAGAGCAGGGGGGACAGGGGTGCTTTTTATTTATTTATTTTTTTCTTTATTATTTTTTTGCTTTTTTTATCTTATTTTTAAACTGTTCCTTTCATTTTTTTTTTTTTTAAATCATTTTTATTGTTATCTCAGGGAATGTAAATATCCCCTATGATAGCAATAGGTAGTGACAGGTACTCTTTTTTGAAAAAATTGGGGTCTATTAGACCCTAGATCTCTCCTCTGCCCTCAAAGCATCTGACCACACCAAGATCGGTGTGATAAAATGCTTCCCCAATTTCCCAATGGCGCTATTTACATCCGGCGAAATCTAAGTCATAAAATGCTCATAGCTTCCGGTTTCTTAGGCCATAGAGATGTTTGGAGCCACTCTGGTCTCTGATCAGCTCTATGGTCAGCTGGCTGAATCACCGGCTGCATTCTCAGGTTCCCTGTTGAGACAGGAGAGCCAGAGAAAAACACGGAAGACGGTGGGGGGGGGGGGGGCATTCCCTCCCACTGCTTGTAAAAGCAGTCTAGAGGCCAATTAGCCGCTAGGATTGCTTTTACATGAAAGCCGACCGCTGGCTAAAAAGAATGATACCAAGATGATACCTAAACCTGCAGGCATCATTCTGGTATAACCACTCAAAGTCGTGAATGGCGTACCTGAAGACAAAAAAATGGTTAACAATAAAGCACAGTAAACGGTAAAGTATAAAAAAATTGCATACCTGAAAAGCAAACATGATAAAACATAATAAAACATTGCAGAATAGAATACAGTAAAAAAGAGCAGAACAATAGAGAGAGAGAATAGAGAGAGAGAACAATAAAACGACAACTATTTTTTTTTATTTTTGTTTGGGTTTTTTTTTTTTTTTTTTACACTTTTTTTTTGTAACTAACTTTTATAACTGTAACCGGTTCCAGGTTCGGGTCTCTCAAAATGCGATGGCATCTTGGGAGACCCTGTGAAAGTGTGCCTAGTCTGTGCAATGCTGTACCCTACGCTACTACTCAACTAGTGAATGGTAGCGTTCAAAACATTCACCAATGCAAAGACCAGGATTGTCAGGACAGGAGGGACAATAATAGTGAGTGTCACGCCTATATCCGCGCTTGCTGCAGACACATCTTTTTTGGGGGGGTTCGTTGGGTAGGGGTACTTGGGAGGATATATAAATGCCTCTCATGCAGCCGACTGCATTTGGTTGGGGATGTGAATGGGGGAAGTACGGGCGCTGCAGAAGCGGTGGGTTCCCAATTAGGATTGGCGAATGCAGCAGGAAGGGCACTATGGGCACGACGGGCCTGTGTTTGTCTTTTTGGTGGCAGCGGGACACTACTTGTGCTTGCCACCTCACCA
Source organism: Lithobates septentrionalis (assembly GCA_037952835.1). Classification (NCBI taxonomy): domain Eukaryota; kingdom Metazoa; phylum Chordata; class Amphibia; order Anura; family Ranidae; genus Lithobates; species Lithobates septentrionalis. The sequence goes on from JBBDGP010003754.1 coordinate 346,787, forward strand.
GCTTGAACTGCACTTATGGGACTCGCCACGTCACCAAGTGTTACTGCAGTGCTGGTTTGACTACGACCGGGGTGTACTAGGCCGCTGGTGCTTGCCAGTTCACCAAAACGCTACAAAAAAAAGTGACAGTGATCGATCGATACTGCACTTGGGTGGGCTGGGCTGGGCGGAGGGGCAAAACGCAGGTGCTAGCAGGTATCTGGGCTGATCCCCGCTAACACTGCGTTTTTGGGAACCCTAAACTGCTGGGGACGCCAGTATAGAACTGATCGGATCAGATATTGATGCGTTCAGATACTATACCACTAAGGGAGGTGTACGGTGCGTGCGTGGGTGTTCGCGGTACTGGCGCTAATCTGACGCTGCCTAGGGCGACGCATATCACCGCCGGGCGATCAGGGGGCTAAACCTTTTTTCGGTAATAAACGGCGGGTGCCCTGACACTATAAAAAATAAACGAACTAACCAGCGTCACCCGTAACGGTTATACGGTGATCAGTGGTAAAAGGGTCAACTAGGGGGCCATCAAGGGGTTAAAACATTTATTAGATAGTATATGGGGGTCCCTGTCGCTATAAAACACTGACGGCGAACCTAAATATTTACGTCCCTAACTAGCGTCACCAGCGACACTAATACAGCGATCAGAAAAATGATCGCTTAGCGATACTGGCGACAGGGGGTGATCAAGGGGTTAAAAAAACTTTATTAGGGGGGGTAAGGGGGGTACCCTAGACCTACAGGGGGGTAACCGTCACTACCCTAACACTGCTAACTGTCACAAACTGACACTATGCAGAAAAAAATCAGAAAAAAAAAAAAAAAAAAAAAAACCTGCTTGGTGTCAGTTTGTGACGGGGGGGGGGGGGGGAAATCGGGGGTGTAATGTATGCCTGGCATGTTCTACTGTGTGTGTGTGTGTGTGTGTGTGTGTGTGTGTGTGTGTGTGTGCACTTACATGTCATCTCCCCTCGGCGCTGGAACGGAAACTCCCGAGCCGAGGAGAGATGACATCACATCCTCTGCCTCTGTGTACTATACAGAGGCAGGGGATTTTTCTCATTGGCTGGGAGCGATCGCGAGGGGGGGCCACGATCGGGTGGCCTCCCCCTCGTCTCCCATCGCTTCCAACCAAATGCCGACCGCAGCTGGCACCGGGGGGGGGTCCGATCGGACCCCCCACCCGCGGGAAGGCAATCACGTTTCAGGTACGTGATTTTGCCTGCCCGTGCCGCTCTGCTCACGTATATAGGCGTGAGGCGGTCGGCAAGTGGTTATACACTCCGAGTTAGTCATCCACGTCCATCCAGATATATAGCGCTGTCATTCTCTGTTTGAGCCATCACACCAAAAATCTGGTAAGCTACAATATAATAAAAAGGTATCTTTTTTGGGTTTAATACCGCTTAAAAAATGCATCTATAGTTTTTTTTCTCCTTTAAAATTTGGATCGAATAGTGAAGGGTTAGAACACCCATCAGCTTTTTATTGTATTCTGCATCCTTATTAGGGGTATTTACTCAGTTTTGTCCTTGTGAACATTGTCACTGGGCCTGAAAGTAAGGAAAAATCCACCAGAAAAGCGATAGTGGCAAGTTTTCTAATAGACGTTTGCTCCGATGGCAACTGCAAGAGGGGCTTTCCCCTTACTTTGGAGAGGTTTACGCTTTTTCTGCTTTAAATAACAGTGGTACAGAGATGGCAGAAAATTAGGAGGGGGTTTTAACAATTTCTTACTAAATGCAAAATGAAAAGGAGGAAAAAAAAAAAAAAAAAAAAAAAAAAAACACACCACACCTTTGGGATATACCTTTGATTTTGGGGCAAGAGTTTTTACCATCAGCACTGGAATTGCGTATAAAATTGATCTACTATAAGCTGACCCAGCAGAAGAGCACTTTGAACATCTTTAACATTATGATGTCCTCCTGTCGCACAAATTTTCCCAAGTCCAAGACAAAATATAAAATAGACTAAGCTGCAGGATGGAGTCGAGGGTTCTCTAACCCACATCCCACAGTGTGCAGGTTTACATTTGTAGGACCATCATGTCTGAACGCCAACTTGTAGTGAAGTCACTATTTGCCCAATGTCCTCTCGTGTCGAAGTTTGGAAGTAGCGAGTACCGTATTTAACAGCATGCTTCCTGACAATGCATAACAATGTGGGCCTATATAGTAAATCACAGTTAGGGATGCACACTGATCATTAGAAATGCGGCTTATACAATTTTTTTTTAATTTTTTTTTATTTTTTTTTTATTTTTTGTTTAGCGACCACACACACACACACGACTCAAAGAGGCATAAACATGTGTACAATATGCTGCGGCACAGCAAAAATGATACCTCCTTATTGGTTTACTTTCTGGTACAGAAAAATAGTTTTTTGAAATACCAGGGTGACTGGTATTTCCCAAAAAATATTATGGTGTTTTAGTAGTGGTGCCAGTTCATAAAACTTATTGCAACACTGTACTTCAAGGATTTCTTATGTGAACAAACAGGTATGTTTTACATGTCAGAGGAACTTTTAATACCCAGTTCAGCACTGTTTGCTTTGTAAACCGTGCATGTAACGCATTGTTTATGTACTGCAGCAGCTGATTTGCTGATGCAGCTGTGCCAAGCTGTAACCAAACCTAAATCTAATACAGACAAGCCTATTTCTTTATAGGCCTTACTGTGCTTCTGGTGGTTTTATGTGATGTTGGACGCTTATTACATGTGAACTTTAAACGCTTCTGCGGTCTGCTTTGATTACCCTAAATTGTAACAGTCACTTTTAGCAACTTTATTTTATTAAGCAATCTTTCCAGTTGTGTGTCCGCGTGTGTCTTTTCTTCCCCCTTCTTCTATGAAAACCTGATTCAGATGCATACATTGTATCCCTCAAACAAATGCCTTTTCTGGTACATTGGTGTTACTATGGCTACAGGGTATTGGCTTGTATGCTGCCACACAGAACAAAATCAGATTTTGCCATTAGTGGGATTACTGATTTGATATGTCGTGCAGAAGTGTACTCTGCATCTGTGCAAGGCAAAATGGGGAAGACCACTTGAATAATGTGCTTTGGATGCCAGGTGGCCAGTACACCAAGTAGTCAAAACCTTAATTGAAAGAGTGACTTTATCTTTTAATTGAAAATGTGGCCACACAAGGGGATTTAAAGAGGGGGGGAACCCCACATTTCATAGTAATGGACCCAGAGCTTCCCTCGCAGCAAGCTGCATTTCTGGATTTTAACTATAGTTTCACCTATTGGTAAAGCTTGTGTGATGTTTGGGTGCGTGTTCTATTTTCTTTATTTTATTTGTTTTTATGTCCCAAGTATTTAACCTTAGACGCAACATATTGTTCATACTAATCCTATTAAAATGTGGCGGATGACATCTGTTCTCTCCCTCTAAAATGATGCCGAACTGGGGCTCAGGAATGCCTGGCCTGTTTGAGTGATAATTTTTGGTGTTCAACACCCAGTAATACTACTAAGGTTTAGTCCAGCAACAGTGCTGGAGTATGGGCAGAACTTCTAGCAGCTCCCATGTCTCATCCTGATGATGGGGGTTCCTGTCCCGAGGCCACCTTGAGGCCGGGTTCACACTGGTGCGACACAAAAGCCCTCCTACTTTGGATCAGACTTTGCCCTGCGACTTGGAGCCGACATACATCCGACTTTCAATGAACAGGGATCAGACTTGGATCCCTGCCAATACCAGGCACTTTGTTTGGTATGAATCTTGAGGGGAGCTCCACGCCAAATTTTAAATAAAAAACCGGCATGGGTTCCCCCTCCAAGAGCATACTAGGCCCTTGGGTCTGGTATGGATTTTAAGGGGAACCCCCTACACTGGGGGGGGGTAAAGGCATGGGGGTCCACCCAAAATTCATACCAGACCCTTATCTTGCCCTATAGCTGAACTTGCCTTATCGTGCTTTGGGGCAGATGGGCGCATGTTGATGAGGTCTGCGGGCGGGGGACTTATCGGAATCCGGGATCCCCCAATAAGGGGGCACCCAGATCCCAGCCCCCCACCCTATGTGAATGAGTATGGGGTACCCATTCACCTAGGAAAAAAAAAAAAAAAAAAAAAACGCACACACACACACACATTTTTAAAGTAATTAGGCAGCTCCGTGGGTCTCTTCCTTCTCCACGCTCTCTGGTATCTTCTGCCGGGCTCCTCCGCCATCTTCTTCCCTCTTCTGATGTTGACACAACGCTCTCCCCCACTGCAATGCCGTGTGCACGGTGCGCAGCGACTTCTATAGGGATGGGGCGTGGTCACCGGGTGATGTCACCCGGTGACCCCCGCCCCTTATGACGTCACAGTCCCAGGGCATGATGGGACTGACATAAGGGGCGGGGTCACATCACCCGGTGACCACGCCCCATCCCTATACAAGTCGTTGTGCACCACGCACGTGGCATTACAGCGGGAGAGAGCATTGTGTCAACATTGGAAGAAGACAGAGAAGACCGGGCCACCGCTAGCAAGAGAGCGGCAAAAGAGCAGAAGATAGGGGAGGAGCCCGGCAGAAGAACCGGAGACTGGGAGAAGAGGCCGGAGAGCGGGAGAAGTCAGAAGAAACCCCTGAAGTCGGAAAAGAAGACCCCCGGAGATGCCTAATAAAAGTTACTTTAAAACCTAATGTGTTTTTTTGACACTTTTTCCCAGGTGAATGGGTAGGGGTACGATGCCCCATACTCATTCACATAGGGTGGGGGGCCGTGATCTGTGGGGCCTCCTTATTAAAAAGGGGTTCCTGGATTCTGATAAGCCCCCCACCGGCAGACCCCAACAACCAACGGCCAGGGGTTGTCAGGAAGAGGCCTTGTCCTCAACATGGGGACAAGGTGCTTTGGGGTTGGGGGGGGTGCAGGGCACCCCCTGCCCCAAAGCACCCACCCCCCATGTTGAGGGCATGCGGCCTGGTACGGTTCAGGAGGTGGGGGGTGCTCGCTCATCCCCACCCCTTTTCCTGACTGGCCAGGCTGTGTGCGCTTGGATAAGGGTCTGGTATGGATTTGAGGGGACCCCCACGCCTTTTTTTTCAGTGTAGGGGTTCCCCTTAAAATCCATACTAGACCCAAGAGCCTGGTATGCTCTTAGAGGTGGAACCCATGCCGTTTTTTTTACTTAAAATTTGGCGCGGAGTTCCCCCGCAAGATCATCTGAGCACAAGTCGCATGCCAAAGTCGGATCATGCAAGATGGCGGTCAAACTTTGATCCGACTTCAATGATAGTCAACGGGCTGAAGTAGGATCAAAGTTGGATCAAAGTAGTACAGGGAGCATTTTCAAAGTCGAACCGACTTGTGTCGGACCAGTTAAGACGGCTCCCATAGGGAAACATTGATTTTCACAAGTCATGTGACATGAGCTCCCAATGTCGGAGCGTTTGTCGCACTAGTGTGAACCCGGCCTGAGACCAGCATGCAGTGTTATTTAACGGACCTGTAGTCACAACAGAAACTGGTAGGGTGATAAGTCACTGGGTCACAGATAAAAAGGCAAGTATTGCGGGGGGAGATTTTGAATTGGTGTATGGTTTATTTTTTTTGCGTAACTGGAGTTTGTTTTGTTTTTTTAACCAATGACCTAGAACAAGTTTCAGATCAGGAGTTCTAGCTTCACTAGGACTTTCCAGTGTTTGTGTGTACATGCGTGTTGGGGGAAAGAAAGATTCCATAAAATGGTCAATGAAACAAAATTGCCACAAATAAAAAAACACAAATGGCTTTCTTCAACAAAAAAAAAAAAAAAAAGTCAAAGTTGCAGGGTTTACTCCCTCTTTAAGGGAGACCAAATCATTTTTCTCAGATGCCAACTGTGTCTGCCTGTGTAACAGACACTTCCTGGCTGGCTGTGCAGCACCAGGGTGCCATCAGTACAAGGGAACTGTTGGGGCACATCTTTAACACTAGATTATGGGTTCCCTGCACAATATATATATTATATATATATATATATATATATATATATATATATATATATATATATATATATATATATATATATATATATATATATATATATATATATATATATATATATATATATATATATATATATATATACACACATATACATACATATACATACACACACACACACACACACACACACACACATACACACATGGTACATTGGAATGGGGTGGGGAAAAACGTTTACACAGGCTTTAAAAGGTATATATTTATATACACATACATACACTTTACAAATGAGTATTTAAAGTGCATGATATGTGGCTGTGTTCTCGGTTTTGCTTTGTGTGAAATAACTGGCGATTCTGCCAGTCCACTCCAGTAACATTTTAAACTGACGATACTAGGCATTGAAGCACATCCATCCAAGCGTGGTCAGTTTTGCTTTTTGAACTCTGTCTGTACTCCAGTGGTCAGACTTTTGACACACCCCCTGCACAGCTCTTCACCAGGGAGAACGTGTACTGCCATTTCTCTGCCTCCTGGGGGTGCCCAACCCCCACCACACACACACGTTTTTATTTCTTTCAATTTTAAACTGAATGGGTTGTTTTACAAGGTGTAAGAGTGTTCTCTGCAGAATGCTCCTACAAACACTATCATAAGAGGAGAGGCTGAACAACATGACTGACTTCTGCTCCTGGTTCTTTTCATTCATGAAATGGGGTGCTTTATAGTTATCACTTTTATAAATGGCTTCTATATGATCTTGTTTAGACCACTTGAAAAGCTGGATAGTAAAATCTGTTTGTAGAGGGCCGGCACAGATTAAAATCTGGAGATGTGTACACAGCTTAGGAAACTTTGATAAAAGCAGATGTCACCACATGCATTTTAGCAGTCGCGGCCCCTCCATTAGGAGTGCCACACCCCCCCCAAATCTGCATGCAGGGCGCCGGAAGCATGGATTTCTTTTATCGTTTGCCACCCCCACCGAATGGAGCACCAGCCACCACTGCATTTTAGGTACTATATAAAAGCAAGATAGGCTTACAGAAGTTCAGTGGGTCATTATGGCGATGTTCAAAGAGCCGATGGTATTTATTCTTCATGCTATAAACACATAGGTTTATAAAGTAAAGCATTTTAGCAAGTGAAAGAATTACTGTACAAGTAGAGTGGATATAAAAAGTCTAAAAAAAAAAAATTTAAATAAAAAAAAAAAAAGGGGGGGGGGGGGGGGGGGAATGAGGAAGGAGGAACAAAGAAATCTTTTCAGATTTTTCCACCTTTAGCCCAGGTTCACTCTAGCGTGATCTTAGACATCGCATGCAATTCGCACACGCACTGCAGGTTTTGATCACATGTGATGTCTGAGATGCGAGTTCAGCAGTACAGTATGGCTGAACTTGCATTAAATTTGCAGGAAAAAAAAAAAGCGTAGGGGCTTCAGTAACCAAAACTGCAGTGTTTATCCTCAAGACCCATCACAGGAAGAACCCTCATGGCTAACAGAGGACACAATTAGAAATAGACTTGGGAAACTTAACATTATAAAATCACTGGGACCAGATGGCTTGCACCCGAGGGTACTTAGGAAACTCAGTCAAGTAATTGCCGGACCATTGTTACTAATTTTATATGACAGTCTGACTGAAATGGTACCAGTTGATTGGTGAAAAGCCAATGTAGCACCAATATTTAAAAAAGGGCCAAAATACATCCCTGGGAATTACAGGCCAGTTAGCCTTACATCAATAGTATGCATGCTCTTGGATGGGATGATAAGGGACTATATACACAAGATTTTAGTAATGAAAAGCAGTTTCATTAGCAGCAGTACTCAGCATAGATTCATGAAGAATTATTGCTAAACCAATCTATTAACCTTCTATGAGGAGGTGAGCTGCCATCTAGATAAAGGGAGGCCCGTAGATGTGGTGTAGCTGGATTTTGCAAAAGCATTGACACAGTTCCCCATAAAAGTTTACAGTACAAAGTAAGGTCCAATGGCGTGGACCATAGGGTTAGTACATGGATTGAAAACTGGCTACAAGGGCAAGTTCAGATGGTGGTGATAAATGGGGAGTACTCGGAATGGTCAGGGGTGGGAAGTGGGGTACCCCAGGGCTCAGCGCTGGGAAAAATCCCATTTAAAATTTGTTCATAAACGACCTGGAGGATGGGGTAAACAGTTCAATCTCTGTATTTGCAGACACCAAGCTAAGCAGGGCAATAAACTTCTCTGTAGGATGTGGAAACCTTGCAAGATCTGAACAAATTAATGAGGCGGGAAACTACATGGCAAATGAAGTTTAATGTAGAAAAATGTAAAATAATGCATCTGGGGTGGCAAAAATATGAATGCAATCTACTCACTAGGGGGTGAACCTCTGGGGGAATCTAGGATGGAAAAGGACCTGGGGGTCCTAGTAAATGATAGCAATGGTATGCATTGCCAAGCTGCTGCTGAGCCCAACAAAGCAAGCAGAATATTGGCATGCATTAAAAAAAGGGGATCAACTCCAGAGATAAAGCGATAATTCTCAAAGACTCTGGTCCGGCCTCACCTGGAGTATGCAGTCCAGTTCTGGGCACCAGTCCTCAGGAAGGATGTACTGGAAATGGAGAGAGTACGAAGGGCAACAAAGCTAGGAGGGTCTTGGGAGGATATTGGTTACGAAGAAAGGTTGCGAGCACTGAACTTATTCTCTCTGGAGAAGAGATACTTGAGAGGATGTGATTTCAATTTACAAATACCATGCTGGTGACCCCACAATAGGGATAAAAAAAAAAAAACAAAAAAAAACCCTTTCGCGGAAGGGAGTTCAACAAGACAAGTGGCCACTCTTATTTATTTTTTTCTAATTTAAAAGAGAAGGTTTAATCTTAAACTGCGTAGAGGGTTCTTTACTGTAAGAGCGGCAAGAATGTGGAAGTCCCTTCCACAGGTGGTGGTTTCAGCGGGGAGCAGCGATAGTTTCAAAAAACTATTAGATAAGCACCTGAAGGACCGCAACATACAGGGATATACAATGCAATACTGACAAAATCACACATTAGGTTGGACTTGCCAGGAGAAGACTTGCGGATTGCCCTGTGAAGACTGTTTATGGGGGGAATCGTGAGAATTTTTCCTGCAACCTGTGGTTCCAGGAAAGAAATTAGAACAGTGTATGGCCTGCCTTAGTGACAAGTTTCATGTTTTAACTAGTAAGCCTTTCCTTTGATTGATACTACAGATACAAAAGCACCTCAGCAGCAACACTTGCTAACCGTTTTAACTATAGATGGAGTATATCAAGGAAAATAGCTGTTCAAGGATCAGCTTAAAATATGCTGGATATGTGAATTTCCCGTAAAAATCACAGCTGTGCTGTAAAGATTAGTATTTCCTATCAGATGGCTAGAGATAACAGAAAATAAAAAGGTCCTTTTGTTCTGTGGAAGGTAGGACATTTTTGTTCCACAGATTTCTCTAGAGTTAAATGCCGAGCACCCCTGGAATGTACTCAGCACGGTTGAAAATCAGGGTTTCCTGGTCTCCAGGCTTTTTAAGTGAGCCAGTAGAATGTTAGCAGCTGCTACTAGATTGTTCACAGCTGCTGGTTCCGTACAAAAGGGGTATAAACTAAATCTATATATTGTAATCCGAGTCCCACACTGGATAGAATTTTAAGCACCCATCACAAGCAAATATTGCCTAGAGTGGGAGCCAGCAACTACTCCTGCAACGGATGTAGTAAAAAATTTTTTTTTATATGAAACAGTATTAGAGCCTCATATCATTCCCCCCATTTCAACTGCTTATATTAAGACTAAGGACGTATGCCGCTTAAGATTTTAGAGTTTTGATTTCCTCCTAACCTAGCTGGTCCACAGATTCTAGTCCCCGCTTTCTGGTTTTAGGGTGGCTTCTTATCCTTGCACGATACTATTAAGCCACACTTGCTTGTGCTCTCCTGGTCCAGAATAGAGCCGAATGGCACTGTGTGTGAACACCCATACACATTCCCAACGACAACTGTGAAGTACTCCATGTGTGTTCCTCATGAGGCATGCAATGTGCACTCCAACCGGATGTTGAGGAAGCGACATTGATATATTATATCTGCGCCCTGGCACTTAGCTCTAACTACTTTATTAGAGATTACATCTTCTAAAGTGTATTAGTGTCAAAAATGTTAGACTTTTTTTAAATATTTTTATTCCATTTTTTGCAACATACAAACATAAAACAAAAAAAAGGCACAAACAAAAACTACAACACTGAAAACAGAATGCGTCTAATCCAGCATATCATGAAAATCTGGGCAGTGTGTAATAAACTAGAGGATATTACAGCTACCAGTGGATAATCAACAAAGTAAGCGATATGGTTTTTAAACATTCTGGGCATATCAGATGTTCTGGTTTAATACACCACTCACAAGGTGAACCCCTTTCATGGTAGTACAGGGGAGAGTCAGTGGGCTAGCCAGCCATCTGCGCCATATTTTGTAGAACGCGTTAGTCCTCTTACAGATGACAAAGGCAAGTTTATACAGATGCAGGGAATCATTGACAAGTTTTAGCCACATATTCCGTGTTGGGGTCTCTGGCCCTTTCCACGTCAGGAGGGACTTCCCCCGCATAGAAATGCAGGATGCGAAGTAGTCTTGGCCTGAGGCTGGACAGCAAAATCACCAAATATGCCCAGCAGACAGTTTTTAGGGTGCACTATATTTGCCAAACCCAGTGCAGAAGATATAAATAAAAATAAAAAAAAAAAAAAAAAAAAAAAAAAAGGAGCACATGTCAACCCAGAAGTGTACTTGTGTACAAGTCCAAAAGCAGTGGACAAAAAAAAAAAAAAAAAAAAAAAAAAAAAAAAAAAAAAAAACCCACACACACAGCAGTTTGTCCGCAACCACAGAAGCAGTCAGAGGGGGATAGTCCCATTTTATACAGTCTAGCAGGGGTGAGGTGTGAATGATGGAACATTTTTAGTTGAATCACCCTGTCCCTCGAGGAGATAACAGGTTTTGAACGTATCACAGAACTCAGACCAATCTTCTGTGATAGCGATATCAAAAGGAGGCCCACCTCTCGAGTCCACTGAAACCTAGGGTTAGGCTCAGTTCACACTAGGGACGGGACGACTTGCAGGTCGCCTCACCGAGGCGACCTGCACACGACTGCCACGGCGACTTGCAAAACGACTTCTGTATAGAAGTCTATGCAAGTCGCCTCAAGTCACCCCAAAAGAAGTACAGGAACCTTTTTCTAAGTCGGAGCGACGCAACGGTTCCATTGTACAGAACGGGACGCTACTTGTCAGGTGTATACAGATGACAGGCATTTTACTCCCTTTGATGTGTTCTATACCTGACCCCATCATATGGGCAACTCCTTAAGGTTAGGGTTGAACCACAAGGGACTGTTGGGGGAGGTCTGCCATGAATCAGTGGCATTTTTCGCAACTACCGCTCGGAATAGGGAGAGGGAGGCTTGGATTATCGACATGCCGCGTCCATGTGGTGTGCATCCCTTATAGGACAATGTTGTGGAGGGTCTCAAATGAGGAAACGATGGCTCCCTCAGTAGTGGTGCAGGCATTATCAGAGTTAGGGTGTAGCCAGTCATAATTAAACTAAGGTATCCCAACTGGTTTATATGACTTTAAAGCAGTATTAACCAGCCGCTGCAGTTATACTGCGGAAAGTTGGCTCGGCTGTGCAAATTGCCGTCCCGGCATGTTGGCAATAGGTCTGTCCGCCAGCCTCCCGCAATCGTGGGAAAGAGGCAGAATGGGGAGGAGTGAGTGAAACTGACTTTTACACTGGAGCGGTGCGCTGGCGGAACGGGAAAAAAGCACTCCCAAATCGCCCCAGCCCATTTGAACTGGCTGAAAAGCACTGCAACACCGGCGCTTTTAACCCTTTCTTGAGCTGCTAGCGGGGGTTAAAAGTGCCCCGCTAGCAGCTGAAAAGCACCGCTAAAACAAACGGCGCATTACCAAACGCGGCTGTGGCTGTGTGAAAGTAGCCCTAGAAAACACCTTCCTAGGGAACACTTAAAAAAAAAAAACTTTGTTGACCACTAGTGTTAACCCCTTCCCTGCTAGTGCCATTTATACAGTGATCAGTGCATTTTTCTAGCACTCACTACTGTATTGTGTCATTGGTCACCAAAAAGTGTAACTTGGGGTCAGATTTGTCCGCCACAATCTCGCAAAAAAAAAAAAAAAAAAAAAAAAAAAAAAAAAAAACACACCCCACACAAAACACCCTAACCCACCCACATCAAATTGTTTGGTTACAGCATCGCACAAATTGTCAATTAAAGCAACGCAGGGACAAAAATTGCAAAAAAAAAAAAAATGACCTGGTCAGGAAGTGGGTAAAGCCTTCCGGGGCTGAAGTGGGTTCCAAAAACATTTTTTTTTTTTTTTTTTAACAATGTTATACTTACCTACTTTGTGCAATGGTTTTACAGAAAGCAGCCCTGATCCCAACAGTAACCGTATACACTTCATGAGCGAGTCAATAGGGGGCCCATTTACAAATGTGTGAAGGGCCAATACGTAATTTTTCACATGGCGTCTCAATTTTGTTTAGTGTATAGCAGGTAGATTACCACTTACTCTTAATGTGCATAATGGTTTTTTTTTTGTTTTTTTTTTGTTTTTTAAAACCAACCACTTGCCTACCAGGCACTTACACCCCCTTTCTGCCCAGGCCATTTTTCAGCGCTGTCGCACTTTGAATGACAATTGTGCTACACTGTACCCAAAAAAAATTTTTTTTTAACATTTTCTTCACACAAATAGCTTTCTCTTGGTGGTATTTAATCACTGCTGGGTTTTTATTTATTTATTTCCTTTACAAAAAAAAAAAAAAAAAAGTTTACTTTTTTCTGTCCGTAAATTTTGTAACCAAGTAATTTTTCGCCTTCACTGATGTGTGCTGATGAGGCGGCACCGATAGGCTGAACTGGTGGGCACCAATATGCCGCACTTATGGGCACCACTGATAGGTGGCCCTGATTGCCAACACTGACTGGCATCACTAATGGGCACTGATTGCTGTCACATTGGACACAGCCGATCACATGGTTAAAGAGCCACGGACACGGCTCTTTATAGAGATCGGGGTCACGTCGCGCCCTAGTAACATGGTGCGATCACAGCGCTGCGCATGCGGGAGCGGCCATTCTGGGATGCCGTCATATGACGGCGTTCCAGAACGAGAGCTGCACCGCCCCGCCGTCATTTGACGGTGGGTGGGCAGCAAGCAGTTAAACACACACACAGTGCCTTTTCTAATGCGACCAGTATGATGAAGGAAATACACCAAGCTTCCTGAGGTCTATTACACAACTTAGGCTGCATTCACAGCTCATAAAACGCTCAGCTCAAAAATTCCACAACACCCAACAAGCAAAATCCCATTCGTTTAAATGGCCCCTGTTCACACCTGAGCAGTCTGTCGCCTGAAGCTAAAAAAAAAAAAAAAAAAAAAAAAAAAAAGGAGAAGGGGAAGAAGAAGATGAGCCGCAGAAAACAGGCATTTTACATTGGTGACCTTTGGACCTCAAAACGCTGCAAAAACAGCTAAAAACGATACGCTCAGGTGTGTATGCAGCCTAAAACCCTATGCATAATAGGGTTTAAGTCTGGAAACATGCTTGGCCAGTCTAATACCTTTACCCTCAGCTTCTTTAGAAAGGCAGTGGTCATTTTGGAGGTGCGTTTGGGGTTGTTAGGTTGGAATACTGCCCTGTGGCCCAGTCTCCGAAGGAAGGGGATCATGCTCTGCTTCAATATGTTACAGTACATGTTGGCAGTCATGGTTCCCTCAATGAACTGTAGCTCCCAAGTGCCGGCAGCACTCATGCATCCCCAGACCAGGACACTCCCCCCACCATGCTTAACTGTAGACAAGACACACTTGTCTTTGTACTCCTCACCTGGTTGCCGCAACACACACTAGACACCATCTGAACCAAATAAGTTTCTTGGTCTCAGACCACAGGACATGGTTCCAGTAATCCATGGCCTTAGTCCACTTTTGGGTGGAATCCGCTTTAAATAAAGGGGAAGAGGAGGAGCGGACCAAAAGACAAAAGTGAAATAAATATCTGCATTCCCAGAGTTATAATCCTGCAAATAAGGAGGAAGCAAAATACCTTTATAAAGCATGGGCCAAGCTAGTACATAGCAAGTAGTGAGGTAGGAAGAGAGCAATATGCCAGCCATGCAGTTTACTGATAAACAAATTCTGTCAAGTTGGACTGGTTTAGAACTAGCACAAACTCAATAAAAATGCTGAGCAGTTTTAGTTGTATTTAATACATTTAACCCCTTCCCGACCAGCTGCCGCAGTTATACTGCAGCATGTTGGCTCCCCTGGGCGAACTGTCGTAACTGTACGTCGGCTCTTTAAGACACTGCAGCAGGCTCATGCCCGTGTGTCCCAGGGGCCGATGACTGCCCGGCACCCACAATCGCTGGTGTAAACACACAAATCCTGGTTCTGTCAGGGGAGAGGAGAGAGATCGAGTGTTCCTACTAAGTAGGAACAACAATCTTTCCTCCTCTAATCAGCTACATTTCCCCAGTTAGAAGGGTACACAGTTAACCCCTTCCCTGGCAGTGACATTTATACAGTAATCAGTGGCTATTTTTTAGCTCTGATCTCTGTATAAATGTCACTGATCCCAAAAAAGTGGCAAAAGTGTCTGCTGCAACGTTACAGTCCCGAGATAGATGCTGCAGTGGAGGCACACCTCACTGCAGTGTCATAGAAGGGGCATGTGTCTAAAAGACAAATGCTCCCTTCCAGCCCAGCCCTCGTAACTACAAGGAAAAAAACGTATTTACGAGTACAAGATTTACCCAGTTAAGAGTGAGAATGAGAATCAGCTGCCTGATAAAAAAAAAAAAATATTATATATATTCAAGCTAAATTGTATACTATAACATATAAATTAGAACTTCAAATATTTGCCTGTTAAGCCACCTGTCGAGTACAGATTTTGAAAATATAGTAAAATTACCTTAAAAATGTAATAATTAGTTGTATATATTACTTATGATAATTAACCCTTTGCCACTCAGGCCAATTCTGACACTTCTCTACTACGAGGAGAAAAAAAAAATAAAAAAAAAAGCCACCCCACACACGATTTTTTGTAAAATGTGAAAGAGGTTACGCTGCATACATAGAAACCCAACATGTCACACTTGCGCCAAACTTCAGTACTTCTAAATCTCCAAAGGAGAAGCTTTAAAAAATTTTACAGGTTACATCGGAGATCTAGTGCTAAAATTATCGCCCTCGCTTTACCGATCGCACCGTATGTAAACTGTATCTGGCTCCGATACTAGCCAGTGCCTCACCAGCCACTGACCTCACTGCACGTCCCTAGTCAGTCACCGTACATGTTGGCATTCATGGTTCCCTCCATGAACTGTAGCTCCCAAGTGCCGGCAGCACTCATGCAGCCCCAGACCATGACACTCCCACCACCATGCTTGACTCTAGGCAAGATACTAGTTTTTGTACTCCTCACCTGGTTGCCACCACACACGCTTAACGCCATCTGAACCAAATAAGTTTATCGTGGTCTCATCAGACCACAGGACATGGTTCCAGTAATCCTTGTCCTTAGCAAACTGTTTGCAGGCTCTTGTGCATCATCTTTAGAAGAGGCTTCCTTCTGGGACGACAGCCATGCAGACCAAAATGAAGCAGTGTATTGTCTGAGCACTGACAGGCTGACCCCCCACCCCTTCAACCTCTGCAGCAATCATACATCTATTTCTCAAATACAACCTCTGGATAGGACACTGAGCATGTGCACTCAGCTTCTTGGTCGACCATGGCCAGGCCTGTTCTGAGTGGAATCTGTCCTGTTAAACCACTGTATGATCTTGGCCACCGTGCTGCAGCTCAGTTTTAGGGTCTTGGCAATCTGCTTATAGCCTTGTAATAATGTGACCCGACACAACCTAATCATGGCAGTGGCAAAACTCAGTCCCCAATATGTTTAAACAAAAAAGGAAGAGGAAAGAATGGGACTGTATATGAGGCATGTCACTGAATAAATATCTAGTTTATCGTGATCATTAAATTGTTTATTTCAAAACAAGTAAAAAAAAAAAAAAAAAAAAAAAAAAAAAAAGAAGTGCATCAGTAATCTTTGGTAAAAGACATGATATACTGTAGAACAACATGTCACTTGTATACACATACAAGTATACAAAGCAAACACATCAGGAACTACAGTGCAACACACAGTCCATACATTTCAGTAATGCCTGAAAACTTGTGAATGCAAGAGAAGAAAGTAAGGGATAAAAAAAAAAAAAAAAAAAAAAAAAAAAAAAAACACACCTTAGTTAGACTTACCGGTGACGGTATTTCTACGAGCCTTTCAGGACAGCACCTTGGAGAGAGCGTAACTCCACCTCTTAGACAGGAAACACTGCGTGACAACGCCCCTTTAAAAAGCAGCTGCTTCCACCATGCCGTCAGTTGTTACCGAGAAATCCTCCGACATGCTGGAAAATATAATCAGACAATTACCAGGTCCTATAATTATACTTTACATATGATAACCAAGGGAGGGAAGTAGGCTGCTGTCCTGAAAGGCTCGTAGAAATACCGTCACCGGTAAGTCTAACTAAGGTTTTCTCCCTTCGCCTTTCAGGACAGCACCTTGGAGAGGATAACCGAGAAACTTACTTCAGGGTGGGACTACTGCCTGCAAAACCTTCCTACCAAATGATTGGTCCGAGGCTGATAGTAGATCCAAGCGGTAGTGCCTTATGAAGGTCGAAAAACTGGACCATGTGGCAGCCTTGCAGATTTGCTCAGGAGATGCCCCAGCCCTTCCTGCCCATGATGCCGCCACTGCTCGAGTAGAATGAGGCAATACCCCTTCCGGAGGTTCCAGACCCAAAGATATGTATGCCTCTTTGATGGCCTGCTTTAACCATCTTCCAAGGGTGCTTTTGGAAGCTTTACCTCCTTTGTGAGTACCTTCCATTAAAACAAAGAGTGAGGATGACTTTCTGATTTCCTTTGTTCTTTCCAGATATTTAAGCAGACACCTCCTGACATCAAGGGTATGGAAAGCTTCTTCTCCTGCTCCCGAAGGTAAAGGACAAAAAGTAGGGAGAATGATTTCCTGTGTACGGTGAAAAACTGAAGCCACCTTTGGTAGAAATGCTGGATCCGTCCTTAAGACTACCCTATCCTGTAGACATCTCATGAAGGGCTCTTTAATTGAAAGGGCTTGTAACTCACTAATTCTACGTGCGGAAGTTACTGCTACCAGTAAAATAGTCTTTAACGTCAAGAAACGTAATGATGCTTCTTCTATGGGTTCAAACGGTGCCATAGTTAGTCCCTGAAGAACTAAAGATAAATCCCATTTGGGAAAACTAACAGGTCTAGGCTTTACTTTTGCCATTGCCCTAAAAAATCCGATTATTAAAAAAGGTTCCCCTGACAGGGTTCTTTCCAAAAAAAACTGATAAAGCAGCTACCTGCGTCTTGAGCGTACTTGCTGCTAACCCCTTCGCCAATCCCTCTTGAAGAAATTCCAAAACTGAAAATGTGGTACGAAAAGCAAAGTTTTTACTGGAACACCAAGAATTATAGATCTTCCAGACTTTAAAGTAAATGTCTCGTCACTTTTTTTCTACTTGCAAGAAGGGTAGAAATAAGCTTCTCTGACAAACCCTTCTGTCTTAAGATTTGTTCTTCAGAAACCAAGCTGTTAGAGGTAAGCTGGATCTGGATGGAGAATTTGGCCCTGACTCAACAGGTCTGTCCTGATTGGTAATCTCCAAGCAGGTTTCACTGAGAGGTTCATCAAGGTTGAAAACCAGGGTCTTTTTGGCCAATAAGGAGCTATTAATATTAGCTCCGTGGACTCCAATCTGAATTTGGCTAACACCTTTGGTATCAGTTGGAACGGGGGAAAAGCGTAGGACAGATGGAAGTCCCATTTGTGAGCTAACGCATCTACTCCGAGAGCTTGATCCTGTCTCTGAAGAGAGAAGAAGACTGGTATTTTTGCATTTTCCTGTTTTGCAAAGAGGTCCACTTGGGGATAACCCCAACTCTTGGAAATCTTTTCGAATAATTCCTGATTGAGAGACCACTCTGCTTCCCTTATTTCTTTCCTGCTGAGGAGATCTGCTAAGGTGTTTTCCGTCCCCTTTAGATGGACTGCTGATAGAGAGGCCACATTGTTCTCTGCCCATCTTAGGATCTGATGAGCTAGACCCATTAGGGTTTTGCTTTTTGTGCCCCCTTGCTTTGTTAAATATAATACTGTCGTCATATTGTCTGACAATATTTGGACATGTTGATTCACTAGAAATTCCTGGAGGGAGAGGAGGCTTAAGTGAACAGCCTTTAACTCTCTCCAATTTGAAGATCTTCTTGCTTCTGGTTTGGTCCAAACTCCCTGAACCGTTTTTTCTTCCAGATGAGCTCCCCATCCCCAGGCGCTGGCATCTGTAGTCAGCCTTCTGGTTACCGGAAAGACCCAAGGAAGCCCTTTTGAAACGTTTCCTAGGTTCCTCCACCACCAGAGAGACCTTTTTGCTCTTGCCCCCAAGTTGAATTTTTTTCTCCAGGAGGTTCCTGGTATGACCAATTCATCAGGATATCCGATTGCAGAGGACGGGAATGCAACCTGGCCCACTGTACCGAAGGAATTGCTGCTGTCAACAGTCCCAGAGCAGACATGGCTTGTCTTACAGAGATCTCTGCGTTGGATTGAAGTGTTATCAGGGTCAACTGCATCTTCTCCTGGGGTAGAAAAATTCTCTGTTCTATCGAGTCTATTTCGTACCCCAGAAACCTTACCCTTTGAGATGGAATTAAGTTTGACTTCTGAAGATTGAGAAGCCATCCCAAACCTCTTAAATGTGTTTGAACTGTCTGTAGGTTGACCTCTACTTGACCCCTTGAGTCTGCAAACAGTAGCAGGTCGTCCAAATAGGTTACTATTGAAATCCACTTCAGTCTCAGGGGCTCCAAAGATTCCGCCATCACCTTTGTGAATACCCTGGGAGAAGAGGAAAGACCGAAAGGCAGAGCCCGAAACTGCAGGTGCCAAATCTCCCCTCCCCCCAGATCGACTGCAAGACGCAGGAACCTTTGTGATGGGGGCGCTATTGGTATATGGAGATAGGCATCTCTCAAATCGATGGAAGCCATATGACATTTGGGGGTTAGCAAGTTCCTTACTGAGAAAATCGTATCCATCCTGAATTTTTTGTATTTTATGGATCGATTTAGAACCTTTAAAATTGAGAATCAGGCGGAACTTTCCTGATGGCTTTTTGACCAGAAAAATGTGGGAGTAAAACCCCTTCCCCTCTTGATCTTTTGGAACCTGGGAAATGACCTTCTGCTGCATCAGTTCCTGTAACAGAGACTTCATGGCCAGAGCCTTTTCCCGATCCTTTGGCAGGTTTGTGATGTAAAACCGACTTGGGGGGCTTTGTGAGAATTCCAATTGATAACCCTTTTTGATTAACCCCAGAACAAAAGGACTCTGTTGTTTTTTCCCAGATTGGTAAGAAGACCTGTAGTCTCCCCCCTACTAGATGGTCATTGTTTTTTAGGGGTTTGTTCTGGGGTTCTAAAGAGTACCCCACCTCTACCTCTTCCTCTCTGAGAAGACCAGGGTCTCTTCTGTGTGTGGTCCTTTTCCTTATCGGTTTGTCGAAAAGGACGAAAATTTTTCCTCTGCTGTACCGTTTTCTTCTTCTGTGGGAAAGCTTTCTTCTTGTCTGCTGTCCTGTCAAGGACAGTCTCTAGTTCTGGCCCAAACATCAGGTCTCCTGAAAAGGGAATTCCGCACAGTTTTACTTTAGAAGCTGAATCCCCTGACCAGGTCTTTAGCCAGAGTGCTCTTCTTGCTGAGTTAACAAGCGCAGAGGACCTGGCTGACATCCTGATAGATTCTGCAGAGGCATCTGCCATATATTTTACTGCCTTAAGCAGGGTAGGGAAGGACTCCAATAAGTCTTTTCTGGAGGTACCTGCCACAACATGATTTTTAAGTTGCTCTAACCAGCACTCCAGATTTCTAGCCACAACCGTAGCCGCCATTGCTGGCTTAAGATTAGCTAGAGATGAGTCCCAGGCTTTCTTCAGTAGCCCATCTGCCCTCTTATCCATAGCATCTTTGAGAATACCAATGTCCTCAAAAGCTAAATCAGTCTTCCTAGATACTTGAGAAAAGGCAGCGTCTATTTTTGGTTTTTTGTTCCACAATAGTTCCTCATTCTCCTCAAAAGGAAACCTCCTTTTGAGGGTTTTAGAAAAAAAAAAAAAAAAAAAAAAAAAAAAAAAGTCCTCTCTGGATTCTTCCATTCCTTTTTAATAGTGTCTGTTAACACTTTATGCACAGGGAACACCCCGTGTTTAATTTCCTCCAGCCCCAGGTACATCTTGTCATACACGGACAGCTGAGCTTTTTCTTCCTGGATCTCCAGGGTAGTATAAATTGCCTTGAGTAATTCATCCACCTCCTCAAGTGACAGCTTATATCTAGATGATCTTGACTCTTCTTCCACCTCCTCCTCCGAATCAATGGTTGAGGGTGGAATGCTTTCCCTTTCCTCCTCCGACTCACTTTCCACCTGTCTGGAAGTGGACTGAGGGAAACTGGAGTGAGAACTCTGCTCTTGGCTGGAACTCTGGCCGTGCTTTACAAGGGAACGCACTGTCCCTAGGGCCTCTGCAAAGAGCTCTTATCTTCTGTGAGGAAGGAGTTTGCACTCTTGTGAGGATTCTTCTTTTACTAAATCCACAATGCAGGATTTGCACAGTGGTTTGGGCCAAGAGTCCCTTAAAGGATTTTTGCATGAGGGGCACTTTCTCCCTGTTCTCTCTGATTTGGCAGTAGCTTTCTGAAACAGAGAAACAAGAAAAAGCCAGGTCCTTTAGAACTAAGGCTTCAGAGAAAAGTAGTACCTCCAGCCAACACCCTAAGTGCCCAGAGTCTCAATCCTTTACTGAACTGCTAATGGAAACTGTTACCCCATAGCAGACAGCAGCAGGTTTTGAATAACCGCATCAAAGAAAAAACACCCAGTGATATAAAAGGAAAGAGGTGCCACCGCACCTCTCCTACCTGGGCCTGGCCGGGAACCTGGGCGCCTGCATCCGCCATTGCTGCTGACGATTCCGCTGTCTCCATAGTGCAAACCGCAGCTGCTGCACTGTGTACTAGGCTCCATGTGCCAAACAAAAGGAAGTCCCGGCCAGAGGACCCGCCCCTTCCTCCTGCGTTCCAGCAGCAGGAACCAATCGCTGCTACGCCCCGCCGGAAGTATCCGCCCACAGGAACTGACATCACCTGCTGTCCGGGATTCGGCGCCGCCATGCAGAGGCCTGGCATGGACGCTCATACTGAGCACAACCGCGGCCCCCCCGAACACCCCGGGTGGAAAACTTCCGGCAGACCATTACTCCTGTGAGCCGGAGAAGGAAGGGACACCGGAGCACCCTCCTCACGTAAGGGAAGGAGCTGGGTTGGTCTGAGTACCCAAACGTGGAGGTCCTGCCAAAACCCTCTCCTTGGAGAGAGCGCAGCCCCTCTGGTTCCCCAAGCAGTGCTTCCACCATGGCGGAGGAAACACTAAAACTGACGGCATGGTGGAAGCAGCTGCTTTTTAAAGGGGCGTTGTCACGCAGTGTTTCCTGTCTAAGAGGTGGAGCTACGCTCTCTCCAAGGTGCTGTCCTGAAAGGCGAAGGGAGAAAAAATAAATAAAAAGTTATTTGGAATGGAGCGGCCCCTCACCTGGCACGCTCTACCCTTTGGCTTCCCGCCTATCTTGGGTTAGCTTGCCCCAAATTCACTATTGGGCTGCAATGCTGGTGACAGTTCAGTGGTGGTTTATGGGTTCCAGGACTAATGCAGCAACATGTTTGGAGGCGGTATGTGTGGGCTCCTTGGCTGACCTTTGCAAGTTCGCTTATAGAGGCCATGGGGCATATACGGAGGTACCTGTTCCAATACAAGCTGAGTGAAGGGTGTGTAGGTGGCTGCTAGGCGGCGATTTGTACATTCTAACCAGTGGTCTCCGGCTCAACCAATGTGGGGGAACCCCAGTTTGCACACAGTGCCGTACCCTTCCGAATCCCCAAGTATGGGCCAGATATGACATCACAGCTCTGGGTGACGTTATGCCCAATTTCCCCAGTTGCCTCTCCTCCAAGCTGATCCTATTGAGGAACTTTTATCACCGGGAGATCTTAGTAAAGCCCTTTCAACATTATATGGTGCATTTTTGGGCATAGATTCCCTCAAGATGGACAGATTATGGGGAGGTATGGCACAGGGATATACCATCACTGGATAAAGAGGATTGACTCAAACATGGTCCCAAACTGATCATCTCCTCCAGTTGAAATTTTTACATGAAATTTATAGGGTGTGTAGTAAATTCTATCGTATTTTTCCAGCCAAAGGGGTTGATTTACTATGTCCCAGAACATATGGAAAAAAAAGTCCCTACATGCGCTCTGCATCTGGAGCATATAGGGTCTTTGGGGGATCATTTACTAAAGGCAAATCCACTTTGCACTACAAGTGCACTTGGCAGTGCAGTCACTTTAGATCTGAGTGGAAGATCTGAAAAGAGGGGCAGCTCTGCTGATTTTATCATCCAATCATGTACAAGCAAAAATGCTGTTTTTTATTTTCCTTGCATGCCTCCCTCAGATCTACAGTCACTGCACTTCCAAGTGCACTTGCAGTGCAAAGTGGTTTTGCCTTTAGTAGATAACCCCCAAAGACCCTATATGCTCAAGATGCAGAACGCACGTAGGGACTTTTTCCATATAAATTGGACAATCCCAGAACATAGCATCATATTAGTCAGCAGTGTTCAATGAAATTAATCTTAGGTTGCAATTGTCTCTGCTGGTACTACTGGAATTGGCCCTGCTGGGGGTTCATAAGGATGCCCAGTGCTCTCACCATTCAAAAACTATTAATTTCCTACCTCCAAGGCTATGCCAAGAAGGAGATTCTCCTGAAATGGATTTAGCCATCTCCTCCGGCCCTTTTTTCCTGGAAAGCACTGATAGATGCAGCCCTGCCCATGTATAGGCTTGCATATAAAAAAAAATAAAAAAAAATATAATAATTTATATAGAGGTTGTCAGTGAAAAAAAATTATAAAGTATTGTCTCCCTGGACCTCTACCTGAGCTCCCATTTGGAATTTTGTTCTGACTGTATGACCCTTTTTATCTTAATGGCCTCCTGTCAATTGTACCTTATAAGTCACTATGCATACGTTTGTAATGTTCTCTTCACATATTTCTTTGCCTATGGTCAAAGCATTCTGTTATTACCCTGTATGACAATAAAAAGCACCTTTGAGTAAAATATATATACACATACAAAAAGGTTTACCTTGCTATAGGGAAACTATACTATCCATTGCGGCTTGCCATACGGGCACTCTGAAGCGTGCAGGTCAGGAAGGGGGTGGTGGTGAAAATCTCTTCACCACCACCCCCTTCCTGACCTGCACACTCAGATAAGGGTCTTTTTGGTGTTAGGGTTCCCCCTCAAGATCCATACCAGACTCAAAGGGCCTGGTATGGATTGGGGGATCCCCCATGGGTTTTTTTTTTTTTTAATAAAATTTGGCATGTGGTTTCATCCATACCAGAAGCAAAGGAATTGGATAGGTCAAAAGGACAAGTTGCAATCATCTTAAAGTTGAATCCCGTTCGTTGAAGTCAAGCCAAATTACTTTTTATAGCAAATAGGGTTGTCCCGATACCGATACTAGTATCGGTATCGGCACCGATACCGAGCATTTGCCCAAGTACTTGTACTCGGGCAAATGCTCCCGATGCTTCCCGATACCTAGAGGACAGCTGTGATCAGCGCGTGGGGGAGTTACAAGATTCTCCCCCAGCGGCTTTCACCAGCTTTAGTGACATACAGCGGTGATCGCTCACAGCTGACTGTCACTGCATCCTCCTCCATGCCCCCTCCTTTCCTCTGTGCCTCTCCGCTGTCCCCTGCATTCCTCTCTCCTTATCTGTCCCCCTCCATACTCCCTTCGTTCCTCTCTCCTTATCTGTCCCCCTCCGTTCCCCTCTCCTTATCTGTCTCCTGCATTTCTCTCTCCTTATCTGTCCCCTCCGTTCCTCCCCCTCCTTCCTTTGTGAATGGACAGAGTCAGCTGACTCTGTCCATTCACATAACTGAAACATTGTAATCTCCTGTGATTACGATGTGTCATTTTATGAATGGAGAGAAGCTGCTGTCTTCTCTCCATTCATTCTCAGTGCAGCCGACGCTGCAGAGAAAGGGACTGGTACTCGGTCCTAAAAAAAAAGTGGTATCGGGACAACCCCAATAGCAAAATACAGTCCCCAATCAAGGCATCAAAGGCAACTTTGCAACAATATAACCAAAAAGCGTACTTTTGGTCAGACAGCAAAATTCTATTAATAATTTGTACAAAGTAAAGCATGGAAGAAAAAAAAAAAAAAAAAAAAAACCACACGACTTGGTAAATATTAGACATGTACAGGGGAAGGGTGAGAGATCAGAGCTTACATAGACATAGGCATGGTTCTAAAGATCTGTCAATACTTGCTAAACCTTTAAACGCAGGGATAGCTTTACTTTAACAAATATCACAAATCAGTGAGCAGATAGTTTACTGAGATTTAAAAGAATTATGGCCAAAGCTTTCTTGGCCACACTTTTGTGGGTTACAGGATTACACTTAGACCCCTTTCACACTGGAACGTTTTTCAGGCTCTTTTGTGCTAAAAATAGCACCTGTAAAAGCACATGAAAAAATGCAGCCCCTGCCCATCACGATTTTTTCCTTAGAAGATAGATTACGATTCTCACGCCGTAACATCTTTCACATTAAAACAGAAAAAAAATTTGGCTAACTTTTACTGTTTCTTTTTTTATTCATTGAAGTGTATTTTTTCCGAAAAAATTGCATTTGAAAGACTGCTGGGTAAATACAGTGTGACATAAAATATTGCAGCAATTGCAATTTTATTCCCTAGGGTCTCTGCTAAAATATAATGTTTAGGGGTTCCAAGTAATTTTCTAGCAAAAAATATTGATTTTAACTTATGAAAGAAGTGTCAGAAAAAGATTAAGTGGTTAAACTTCCTGCATTTACACATTGTTGAAAACTTGGCAGACTGCCCAGCTTATTTATTTACACAGAAGTTCTATCCCTTTGATCCAAGAAGGAAGCATAGTTAAAATGTATCAAGTTAAAGACTTGGCAGAATGCCCAGATGCTTTCTTTTGACAGCTTAGTGAGCACAACTCTCCACTTGTTTATAGGAAAGAATCTGCAAACTTTGCCAGACAGATCGTCAGAGTGGGTGAATCGAGATCACGATTTTTTTAACGATTAATTGTGCAGCTCTAATTGGCAGCCCTGCAAAGTGCTTCGGCAGCGGCGCTTTTTCAGACGCCATTAGCCCTTTCTTCAGGTACTAGTGGGGGTTTAAAGCACCCCGCTAGCAGCCGAAAAGCGCCACTAAAACTAGCAGCACTTTACTGCTAACATCCAGTGTGAAAGGGCTCTTAGATGTTTTTAACCCCTATGACCTAGAGCGGCGTTTCGCAACTCCGGTCCTCCAGGCACCCAAACAGGTCACGTTTTCAGGAGTTCCCGCAAATGAAAGCTGTGGTAATTACTAAGCCAGTGCAAAATAAAGGAAAGCCTGAACAACATGACCTGTTGGGGTGCCTTGAGGACTGGAGTTGAAAAAAAAAAAAAAAAAAAACTGAGCTAGAGTCAGCTAATAGGGCAGAGACGCGACAGGCTCTGGAATGATCCAGACGACAATATAGTCAGGCTTAGGGATGAGCCGAACACCCCCCTGTTCGGTTTGCACCAAAACATGCGAAAAATTTGTTCGAACACGCAAACAGCGTTAAAGTCTATGGGACACGAACATGAATAATCAAAAGTGCTAATTTTAAAGGCTTATATGCAAGTTGTCATAAAAAGTGTTTGGGGACTTGGGTCCTGCCCCAGGGGACATGGATCAATGCAAAAAAAAAAAAAAAAAAAAAAAGTTTTAAAAAAACAGCCGTTTTTTCAGGAGCAGTGATTTTAATAATGCTTAAAGTGAAATAATAAAAGTGTAATATTCCTTTAAACTTCATACCTGGGGGGTGTCTATAGTATGCCTGTAAAGGGGGCCCATGTTTCCCGTGTTTAGAACAGTCTGACATTTAAAAACTACTCATGGCTATTAATGAATTGTCGGTCCGACAATACACATAAAAGTGAATTGATAAAAAAACGGTATGGGAATTCCCCACAGGGGAACCCCGGCCAAAATTGTATTATTTTTTTTTAAAGTGGGGTCTCCCCAAAAATCCATACCAGACCCTTATCCGAGCAGGCAACCTGTCAGGCCACAGGAAAAGAGGGGGGGGGCGAGAGAGCGCCCCCCACCTGAACCGTACCAGGCCACATGCCCTCAACATTGGGAGGGTGCTTTTGGGTAGCCCCCCAAAACACCTTGTCCCCATGTTGATGGGGACAAGGGCCTCATCCCCACAACCCTTGCCCGGTGGTTGTGGGGGCTTATCGGAATCTGGAAGCCCCCTTTAACAAGGGGACCCCCAGATCCCAGCCCTCCCCCGTGTGAACTGGTAAGGGGGCATTGTACCCCTACCATTTCACAAAAAAAGTGTCAAAAATAACGAGAACTTTATTTAAATGCTTCTTCTTCCAGTGTTCTCGTCCGGCACCTTCCTCTTCGGCGCCTTCTTCCCTTCGTCGTCTGGGCCGATCCGCATCCAGCATGATGGGATGGGAGGCTCCCGATGCGTACGCTTCTCCTCTGACGGTTCTTAAATAACGGAGGGCGGGGCCACCCGGTGACCCCGCCCCCTCTGACGCACGGAGACTTCCCTGTGGCATTCCCCGTGACGTCAGAGGGGGGCGGACAGGGAAGTCACTGTGCGTCAGAGGGGGCGGGGTCACTGGGTGGCCCCACCCTCCGTTATTTAAGAACCGTCAGAAGAGGAGAAGCGTCACACAGCGGGAGCCTCCCATCCCATCATGCTGGATGCGGAGCGGCCCAGAAGACGAAGGGAAGAAGACTGACGAGAACACCGGAGGAAGAGCCAGAAGAAGGAAGAAACCGAAGGAAGATAGAAGCATTTAAAGGAATTGTCAAACTGTCTTGTCATTTTTAAGACTTTTTTGTGAAATGGTAGGGGTACTTTTGTACCCCTTTACCATTTCACACAGGGGGGGGGGCCGGGATCTGGGGGGCTTCCAGATTCCCATAAGCCCCCCGCCTGCAGACCCCCACAACCACCGGGCAAGGGTGGTGGGGATGAGGCCCTTGTCCCCAACAACATGGGGACAAGGTGTTTTGGGGGGCTACCCCAAAGCACCCTCCCAATGTTGAGGGCATGTGGCCTGGTACGGTTCAGGAGGGGGGCGCTCTCTCGTTCCCCCCCCCCTCCCCCTTTTCCTGCGGCCTGCCAGGTTGCGTGCTCGGATAAGGGTCTGGTATGGATTTTTGGGGAGACCCCACGCCATTTTTAAAAAAAATTTTGGTCAGGGTTCCCTTTAATATCCATACCAGACCTGAAGGGCCTGGTATGGAATTTAGGGGGACCCCCACGTCATTTTTTAAAAAATTTTGGTTCAGGGTTCCCCTGTGGGGAATTCCCATGTGTGTTTTTATCAATGAACTTTTTTGTGCATTGTCGGACCGATACCAATGGAGATTTAGGTGCCAAAGTTTGTCGCCATTCCAAGAGCAATTTTGAAGCGCGACATGTTGGGTATCGATTTACGCGGCATAGTATTGTAATGACAGCCATTTTATTCTCTAGAGCAGGGGTCTTCAAACTGCGGCCCGCCAGGTGTTCAGGAACTACAATTCCCATCATGCCTAGTCATGTCTGAATGTCAGAGTTTTACAATGCCTCATGGGATGTGTAGTTCTGCAACAGCTGGAGGGCCATAGTTTGAGGATCCCTGCTCTAGAGTGTCTGAAAAATTATATACATTTCTATTTATTTTTTTGTATTTCTTTATTTTTATTCAAGTGTCAAAAACTAAGGTTTTGCGCCTTTGTCTTGATGCACTAGTAAGGAATTAAAATGAAAGTCCAGTCGGGCCATAAATTCACAAGCCAGTCTCTAGTAGTGAGTGCCAGAGCACCATAACAGACTAAAAATTAGACATGCAGTCATTTTGGCAACACAAGGTAGTACATTATCATGCTATGTGGTGCACTCTAACGCAGGTGCCTTTCAAAATGAAAGAGTTCAGTTTATGGCAACACTTTGGGAGCATGGAGACAAATATATGCCAAGTCTTCATGCTACACATAAAGGGTAGCTCACTTATTTTAATGGGCTGCCCTACCTGCGACAAAGTCGCTCGTGCAGGCCCACTTGCCGACCGCCTAATGCAGATATACTGCGGCAGAATGGCACGGGCAGGCAAAATCACGTACCTGGTACATGATCTGACCCCCCAAAGTGCCCGAGGTGGTTGGCTTCGTTAGGGGAGCGATCCAGGCTAAGGGGGAGGCCACTCATTCGTGGCCACCCCCTCGCGATAGCTCCCAATGAATGAAAATCTTCCTCTGCTGCAGTAATGTAAACAGCGGCAGAGGAAGTGATGTCATCTCTCCTCTAGCCGTTTTTTTCGTTCCGGCGCCGAGGAGAGAAGACATCAAGTAAGTGCACCAAAAACACTACACATACAGTAGAACACACTGGGCACACTTTTCACCCCCCATCACCCCCTGTCACAGTGACACCAATAGCAGGTTTTTTTTGTTGCATTGGTGTCAGTTTGTGACAGTTCTAAGTGGTAGGGCAGTTAGTGGTAGCCCCCTTAAGGTCTAGGATACCCCCCTAATAAAGTTTTAACCCTTAGATCACCCCCCCCCCCCCTCCTCACCAGTGTCACTAAGCGATCGTTTTTCTGATCGCAGTATTAGTGTCACAGGTGACGCTAGTTAGGGAGGCAAGTATATAGGTTCGCCGTCAGTGTTTTATAGCGACAGGAACCCCCATATACCACCTAATAAAGGTTTTAACCCCCTGATTGCACCCTAGTTAACCCTTTCACCAGTGATCACCATATAACTGTTACAGGTGACGCTGGTTAGTTAGTTTGTTTTTTATAGTTTCAGGGCACCCGCCGTTTATTACCCAATAAAGGTTTAACCCCCTAATCGCCCGGCGCTGATACAAGTTAAGTTTTAGGGTCAGAAAAGGTCTGCGTCGCCCCAGGCAACGTCAGGTTAGCCCCAGTACCGCTAACACCCACGCACGCAGCATACACCTCCCTTAGTGGTATAGTATCTGAACGGATCAATATCTGATCAGATCTATACTAGCGTCCCCAGAAGTTTAGGGTTCCCAAAAACGCAGTGTTAGGGGGATCAGCCCAGATACCTGCTAGCACCTGCGTTTTGCCCCTCGGCCCAGCCCACCCAAGTGCAGTATTGATCGATCACTGTAACTTACAGAACACACATAACTGCAGCGTTCACAGAGTCAGGCCTGATCCCTGCAATCGCTAACAGTTTTTGTTGGTAGCGTTTTGATACAGTCGCTAACAGTCAGGAGCTTTGCCTGTGAGTCTCACTAGTGTACCACTAAATTTAGAGCCCAAAATGGCAAAATCGAAGGTACACTAGTGAAGAGGCCTACACGTTTCTGAGCATGACAGACAGTGAAGAGGAAGTCACTCATCTGTCAGATTCAGGCTCAGAATACGATCCTGTAGACAACAGCGGCTCCATGACAGATAGCTCTGATGACAGAGTTGTGGTCCCTGCCAAGGTCAGGCGAACCAGACCCCAAACTTCTGTCCTTGATGTGCAAGAACTGCAGGTCCCTTGTATGGAGCAGAGCAGTACTAGCGCCGCTATTCCTTCTGGTGAACTGGCAAACACCAGCGGCCTAGTACACCCTGGTTGTACATCCAGCACTGCAGTATCAGGTGGTGACGTGGAGAGTCCCATAAGTGCAGTTCAAGCTGGCGAGGTGGCAGGCACAAGTAGTGTCCCGCTGCCACCAAGAAGACGAACACAGGCCCGTCGTGCCCATAGTGCCCTTCCTGCTGCATTAGCCAATCCGAATTGGGAACCCACCACTTCTGCAGCACCCGTACTTCCCCCATTCACTGGCCAACCCAGCATTCAGGTGGAAACAGTTGATTTTATGTCACTTAATTTTTTATCGCTGTTTTTCACCGAAAAGCTCTATAGATCTATTGTGGACTAAAGCAATTTGTACGCTGGTCAACACATCGCCACTATTCCCCAGTCCTTCCTTGCCAGAGATTTGAGACCAATTACGGTCTCCGAATTTAAGCTCTTTCTAGGTCTTTCCCTCAACATGGGCATAATCAAGAAGAGTGAGTTGCGGTCATATTGGCCCACTGACCCATGTCACCATATGCCCTTGTTCTCTGCCTCCATGACCAGGGCACAATACGAGCAGATCTTGCAGTTCATGCACTTCAATGACAATGAACTCTGTCGTCCTTGTGGAGACCCTGAATACGATCGGCTCTCCAAAATTTGGTCCCTCGTAAACCACTTCAACCAACGTTTTGCAGACTTGTTTACTCCCCATCAAGTTGTCTGCGTTGATGAGTCCCTGATTAAGTTTACTGACCGCTTGTCACTCAAACAATACCTTCTCAGCAAGCGTGCCAGATACGGGGTCAAGATGTATAAGCTCTGTGACAGGGCCACAGGCTATACCTGTAGTTTTATGGTTTATGAGGGAAAAGATAGTCACGTAGAGCCGACAAACTGCCCTGACTACATAGGAAGCGCTGGCAAGATTGTGTGGGACTTGGTGTCACCCTTATTCGGAAAGGGGTACCACTTGTACGTGGACAATTATTACACGAGCGTGCCACTTTTTAGTCACCTGTTTGATCAGATTGGTGCATGTGGCACCGTGCGGCCTAATCGCCGGGGCTTTCCCCAGCGGCTTGTAGATTCCCGTCTTAGGCTGGGGGAGAGAGCCTGCTTGCAGTGTAATTTGCTCGCTATTAAGTGGAGGGATAATAAGAATGCTTTTGTTCTTACCTCCCTTCATGCAGACACAACGGTCCAAATTACTACGGCGACTGGTGTTGTGGAGAAACCCCTCTGTGTCCACGAATATAACCTTAACATGGGAGGGGTGGACCTCAATGACCAGTTGTTGGCTCCGTACCTAGTTGCCCGTAAGGCCAGACGCTGGTACAAAAAAAAAAAAAAAAAAAAAAGTGTGTTTATTTTAATTGGCTTTGCTGAACACTTATGTGCTATACAGAGCTTCAGGACAGACTGGATCCTTCCTTAAATTCCAGGAAGAGATAGTCACAGCCCTTCTGTTTCCAGACGGTGCTCCACCTCACCATCCCCAACCAAATGCAGTAAGCCGGCTGCATGAGAGGCATTTTCTTTATGTCCTCCCGAGTACCCCTACCCAACGAGCCCCCCAAAGAAAATGTCGTGTCTGCAGAAAGGGCAGATATAGGCGTGACACCCGCTATTATTGTCCCTTCTGTCCTGAATATCCTGGTCTTTGCATTGGTGAATGTTTTGAACGGTACCATTCACTAGTTGAGTATTAGCGCAGACTAGGACACACTTTCACAGGGTCTCCCAAGATGCCATCGCATTTTGAGAGACCCGAACCTGGAAAACGGTTACTCTTACAAGAGTAAAAAAAAAAATAAATAAATAAATAAATGTCGTTGTTTTGTTCTCTCTATTCTTCTGCTCTTTACTGTATTCTATTCTGCAGTGTTTTTGTTATTATGTTTCTATCACGTTTGCTTTATAGGTATGCAATTTTTCTTTTTACACTTTACTGTTTACGGTGTTTTATTGTTAACCAATTTTTGTTTTCAGGTACGCCATTCAGCTGCAGAGCAGATTTATTCATCCTGACAGCAACAGCGTTTGCTCCCACGATACATAAAGCCGTGACTCCAGCGCTGTCGGAGGCGATTTCACCACAGTTACATACTTCAGCATATATGCCGAAGCGTGGGGGCAGCAGAGAGCGGAGGAGAGATTTGTTCCTACCTTTTGCTGGAGGATGCCCCCATGCTTCGGCATATATAAACGGTGCATGTATGCCCATCATTAGAAGTGGGTGGATGAAGGAAGGTATTCTAATGGTGGGCATACCCACTGATCAATCTCTTTTGTTCAGCCCACAGGCTGCATGAAAAAAAAAAAAAAAAAAAAAAAAAAAAAAACACCACACACAATATATGCCCAACAAGGACCAGCAATGTACTGATATGTTGCTGGACTTTGAGTGGTTATACCAGAATGATGCCTGCAGGTTTAGGTATCATTTTCAGCCAGCGGTCGGCTTTCATGTAAAAGCAATCCTAGCAGCTAATTAGCCTCTAGACTGCTTTTACAAGCAGTGGGGGGGGGGGGGAATGCCCCCCCCACTGTCTTCCATGTTTTTCTCTGGCTCTCCTGTCTCAACAGGGAACCTGAGAATGCAGCCGGTGATTCAGCCAGCTGACCATAGAGCTGATCAGAGACCAGAAAGCATTTTATCACACATCTTTGTGTGGTCAGATGCTTTGAGGGCAGAGGGTCTAGGACCCCAAAAAAAAAAAAAAAAAAAAAAAAAAAAAAAAAAAAAAGCACCCCTGTCCCCCCCCCCCCCCCCCGCTCTCAGGCAAAGGCAAAGGCAATCGTCGGTCTGGCGTCAAATGTAAACAGCAATTGCACCATGTATGTGAGGTATCACCGCGAATGTCAGAACGAGGGCAGTAATTTTAGCAGTAGACCTCCTCTGTAAATCTAAAGTGGTAACCTGTAAAGGCTTTTAAAAATGTAATTTAGTTTGTCGCCACTGCACATTTGTGCGCAATTTTAAAGCATGTCATGTTTGGTATCCATGTACTCGGCCTAAGATCATTTTTAGTTCAAACATTTGGGCAATATAGTGCATTAAAAAATTTTTAAAAAAAAAGTGATTTTTCCAAGAAAATAAAAAAATTTTACTGACACACAGACACACAAAAAATAAATACCATCACTGAATGCACAGCACATTGAACAGTGATGAAAATGGGCTACAGCAGGGCTTGACAAATTTGCTTAGAATCTAGGAGCCAGCTGAAAAAGCTAGTAGCCAGTTTTTTTACATCCTCTGCCCAGTGCTGCATGTCTGGGCAATAAGAATTGCTCATGCCAAGCGAAAAAAACAACCCAAAATATTATAAAAAAAAAAAATAATAATCTTATGTTTTGTTTGTTATAAGATTTTGCAAATAAGTTTTTTTTTCCTGCTTCACTGATGTGCTCTGATATGCGGCACTGATGAGCACTGATGGTCTGCACTGATGAGGTGGCATTGAGGTTGGAACTGATGGGCACCAATAGGCAGCACTGAGGTGCCACTGATGGGAACTGACAGGTGGCACTGAATGGAATTGATGGGCAGCACTGACAGGTGACACTGACAGGCAGAACTGAGATGGCATTGACAGAGGACACCGAGGTGGCACTGAATGGAATTGGTAGGCAGCACTGACAGGCAGAACTGAGATGGCACTGAGGTGGCACTCCCCGTCCACAACGGCGGTAAGGAACGGGCGAATGATCATGCCCGCAACCTCATCCCCAGCTGTCAAACTGGGAAGATGTCGGAGGTAGGCGGGCAGTGAGAGCACACTATGCTCATCACAGCACCGCCCACCAGAGGAGGGCGCTGGATCGCAGATAGGAGCGTGTATCCTGCTCCAGCAGGCCGCGGCCTCAATTTTGGCCAGCCCGACCTAAATCTGCGCACCCGCGGGGGGGTGGGGGATGCACTTTGCAGGAATCCAGACCGCTGCTGCGGTGTAGCCCAGGCGCCAAGATGCAATTTCCAGTCGCCATTGCGACCTGGCGCCTGAGTTTTGTCGAGCCCTTAAGAAATCGTTCATACACGATACACAAAGTAAATTTGGTGCGAGTCATGCAAGGAGCCACACCATACTCTTCGGATACATTGCATACCCGCTACAGAGCGATGCGGACCCGGTCGCACGACCATTGTCGCAGGTAGGATTCGTTACCATCTTTTAGCCACTTGCAGTGTCACCCATACCATGTGTTCAGATCCCACAGTGGAACTTACGAACCGTACACACACACACACACACACACACCTTTGGTTTTGCCTCATGAACAGCTTCACGCCACACCCTCGATGCGTTGCACTCCCGCAAAACACTTGCATGGCTCTGTCGCAGGTAAGATTGGTTACCACTTGTCTCCCATGGCGTTTGTCATTTCCCCTACAGAACCTGCGAATCGAACAGACGTTGACCTTATCCCTTATACTGCCCACTTAGGGGATATGGTAAGCCGCCAAACAAGCCAGGTGTTTCTATCCTTTTTTCAGTAACCAAACTCTCATTTGTTGAGACCCTGCAGCCAGGCAAAACCGTCTCAGCAGCCCGATACCCTTGCAAAATGCAATAGCACGCAAAAAAAAAAAAAAAAAAAAAAAAAGGTCGGACACTGGTCTGACGCCATCTGACTTGCTTTCTGAACAATTACACCCTTCATCTCAATCTGAAGAATGCAACAAGGCCCTGAGGGTTGACAACCTGTTTCAGACTTACACCTGGTGCCCAGTGACTGCTTGACCAACTACTGTCCCATCTACCCAGCCAATCTGATGGTAGCTCGTTGCTACCCTTTCTAACCAGCCCCCTCAATGGTAGCCAGTTTATGAAGCATGTTAGGATCCTCCTAAGCAACTTTGGCTTTAACCCCAATCAGTTCTCCGGACATTCCTTCAGGAATGGATCAGCCTCAGCTGCCTCCCAAAATGGAGTACCAGACCACGCAATCAAAAAACTAGGCAAATAAAAAAGTCTGCTTTTTTTTGCCACATAGATCCCAAATCCTCATTAAGAAATGGCACAAGTCTTTTCCAAGCTGACTCAATAACCACATGAATCAATTAAGGAGTTATGCCACCGAGTCTTTTGCCCCCTTTTCTTGGCATACCGACCAGACCAAGGCACTCTTCAGGTCTATTTATGTTGCAAGTCTTGGCGCGCGTTTATGTGATCCACATCTCTCTCGGTCATAGGGCCACGACCATAAATAAGGTCAGTATGGTGGTCTGAATTTATGGGAGGAGCCCAGAGGGTATTTAAGCAGCCCACTTGCCCATGCTGTCAGTTCCAGTGCACTTCTCAGCACATCCTACTTCATAAAACTACCCATTACTTATCTTAGTTATGCCCCCTTTACTTTGAATACTGACCAGACCACCCAGGCACACTTCAGGTCTATTTATGTATGCATATTTTGGTGGTTCCAAGTAATTTTCTAGCAAAAAAAAAAAAAAAAAAAACCCACTTTAACTTGTTAACACCAAATCTCAGAAAGAGGCTCTGTCCTTAAGTGGTTGTAAACCCTCACATATACCCAGTGAAGTGAACAGCCTCAGATGATACACAGATGAAACAAATCTCCCTGCATAAGTTTTACATGGTTTGGGAAGTGCACATCTTGTTAGGAGATTTTCTCTTCCTGGATAGCACTGCAGTGAAGCCTGGGCATACAGCCAAAACAGCTGATTGGAGGAAAGGCGCATACCCCCTCTCCTCATAGGTAGAGACTTTAAGCTCTGTGTGTTGAATGGTTCAGGGCTCTGCCAACCTATTTATAGCATTCTCCAAAAAAAAAAAAAAAAAAAAAAAAAAAAAAAAAAAAAAAAAAAAAAAAAAAAACTCAGGCTGCTGCTTTTATCATGAGTGACAGAACTTGGCAGTAGTAGGACTTTGTGCTTTGAAGAGAGATAACCAAAACACTGCAGATATATATGTGCCCAGCTAAAATTTCATGAATCGTGTTTACATCCACTTTAATGCGTTCTTTGCACTGAGAAAAACAAAACAAAAAACACACACACCTGTGTGCAGAAGCCCCTCCAATACTTACCTGGGCCCCATCCCTATTCAGCGATGTTGCATGAGAGAGACTCAGCTTTCCAGGACCCTCTTCCTCATTGGCTAAGACAGCAGCAGAGCGCCATTGGCTCCAGCTGCTGTCAAAGTCAGTGAGTCAATGTGGAGAGAGAGGGCGGGGGCCCTAGCAGGGGCTCCATGTCTGAATCGAAACACGAAGCTGCAGCTAGGCTCGGGTGCCCCCATAGCAAGCTGCTTCCTGTGGGGGCACTTCTCAGGAGGGGGGCCCAGGAGCACCGAAGAGGGACCTGAGAGTAGGAGGATCCAGGCTGCTCTGTGCAGTGGTTTTGCACAGAGCAGCCAAGTATAACATTTCCCCCATTTCAAAAAAAAAAGCACCAGGGGGTGGGGGGGGGAGGAGATCAGGAGCGGAGAGCTGCCATTTTGCCAGAAAACATGCAACAAAATGCTGGTGAACTCTGTTGAGCATTTTTTTTTTTTTTTTTTTTTTTTTTTTTTAGGCATTCCCATTAAAGTCAATGGGCCCAATCTGCCTAAAAGAAGCCCTTGTACTCTTGAGCGAACAGAGTTTGCAGACGTGCAACAAAACACTCAGATGTGAACAGGGGCCATTGAAACAAATAGGATTTTGTTAGTTAGGATTATTACAGCTACAACAGTGATAGCAGAGATCTTCTGGGTCTTGTGCAAGAGGCTTTTCTTCTGCATAGTAACCAAAGGGGGCCATTCACAGAACACAGAGGGCTGCTTGCTTGTCACCTCCCCCATTCACAGAATACCTACAAGACACTCTAGGATTGGTCATTACCACCACTCCTCTCTAACTGGTCCAATCAGAGAATGCCTTTTATTCATAGAGAAAAAAAAAAAAATAAAAAAAAAAAATAAAAAAAATAAAAAGACCACCCACCACACAGCAAGGTCTTTTGTGAATGGAAGTGGTGCCGAGAGTGACCCCCCTGTCGTCAGCATGCAGAGGGGCACCAGCTTCCCCAGTGGCCCCTCAGATTTGCATACTTGGTGCCAAGCTGAAACAATGTAACAAGGCAATATACTTTAGATCAGGGGTCCTCAAACTTTAGACAGGGGGGCAGTTCACGGTCCCTCAGACTGTTGGGGGACTGCACTATATAGTTTAAAAAAAAAAAAAAATATGAACCAATTCCTATGCACACATCTTATTTGTAGTGAAAAAAAAAAAAAAAAAAAAAAAAAAAAAAAAAAAAACCCCACACTACAATATTTAAAAGAAAGAACAATTGTAATTAATATAAACTTATCAGTATTTCACAGACTCCCCTCATTACAGAACCACTCCCAATCACAGACACCCCTCCCCATAACAAAGCCCCCCCCATGACAGATCCCCCCCATCACAAAGCCCCACATAACAGATTCCCCCATAGCACAGACATCTCCCCCCATTATCACAGACTTCCCTCCCCCCCCCCCCCCCCCCATGTCACAGATCCCCCCTCCCCTCTATCACAGATCCCCCCCCCCTGTCACAGACTCCCCCCATATCAATATTACACTGCCGCCCCCTATAATATCACAGCACTCCCACTCAAAACTTACCTGTATCACGCAGGACACGAGGCATGGTAGGTCCGGACGGAGGGCGGGACTTTGGAAGTGAGGGGCAGGTGATTGGTTCCTGGGACCGCCCTGATGCCTAGTAACCAATCACCTGCTTCTTAGCACAGAAGGTCCTTTGTCCGGCCTGTCATGTTTCCTGTGTGATGGAGAGAGCAGATGGCAGGGGGAAGTGCTGCAATTTTAAAGGGGCAGTCCGCGGGCCGGATAAAAAACGCTGGAGGGCCGGATTCGGCCCGCGGGCCGTAGTTTGAGGACCCCTGCTTTAGATCAGGGGGTAGGCAACCTTAAAGAGGTGGAGATCTACCTGAAATTGCGAGGGGGTTTGAAGTCAAAGATCACCGGGCACAGTGTTGCCTCATCGCACCCGATTTAAACCTTTGCCGTACTACAGTGTCGCAATCATGGATTTAAATCAGGTGGTGAGGAGGAAACCACATCGCCTCTTCACCAAGTGTCAAACACTCAGATCGCTTTTCAGAGGGGCAGCAGGGCCTACTACACTTGTGAATGAGCCCTTGGTGGCATTCGGCAGCAGCACCATTATGGATTGTTCACATGTAAAGTTGGAGGGTGGTAAAACCCTGTGGTTGAGTTGCAGTTTTACCAAACCCAATCCCCACCCCTTTTAGCTGCTGAGGCAGTAGCCAAAAGATGTACATACGCCGCAGCAGGAATTAAACCCCCTGTTGCTTTTGGTGGGTGCTACCCGCCTGCCAATTGAGACCCATTTAAGTAAATGGGGCCACTCTGCAAGTTCCCCAGCAACTGCATGCTTCTGCGAGGTCCAAGGGATTAAAGCAGGTGATAAAGCTACACAACGCTGAATCCGACCCAATAAATAGCTTGTTGCAGACTGGATCGCTGACGGAGACTACATTGGCGGGCTTAGAGGCTGGTTTACCAAATCTACCACAATCAGCCCCCACTATAATAAATTTTGAACAAATTATGGATTGCAGTTAAACAAAGTTTAGGAATAACGGGTTTTCTAGACATTACCCCACTATGGCATAATCCAAATCTAGCGGAGGTATAGAAATTAGAGGGTTTTCAGTCATGGCATTTGCAAGGTTTTCCAATTATATAACCAAAATGTGCTAAAATCCTTCAGACGGAATTTAATTTACCTAAACAGTTTTACCGACATCTCCAGTTGAGACATGCTCTACAAGCTCAGGGGCACTTAACTTCCCTCTCGTTATCAAGCCATCCTTTGGTACGAAAGGTCTTCAACGGAAGAAAGAAAAAAGGCCCAATATCCCATATTTACTCATTGTTACTGTCAACTCTACAAGATTCGGCAACTTTGCCATGTAGGAGGGGATGGACACAGGATCTGGGAGAGGTAGATGATGAAGCCTGGGAAATGTGTTTGCAATCTGGTCCCATTACATTGGTCTCACAGTCCCACAGGTTGTCCCACCCATTTCTACTACATAGGGCTTACCGTACACCCATTGAGTTGTATCGCTGGGGTAGGAGGTTATTTCCACTGTGCCCTAAATGCAATAGGGAGGAAGGCTCTAATCCATTTAATCTGGCGCTGCCCCAAACTGCACCGGTACTGGGGGGGAAATAACCAAAAACCATCTCTACTATATTCCAGGCTGAGGTCCCATTGGACCCCTTAATCTGTGTGTTAGGAGCTACTGATGAGGAAAAAAAAATTTACACCCCACCATTAACATAGCTGTGATAAGACTTTATATTTACTTTATATTGCCCGTAAATTAGTGGATAGATTCTGGCTTTCCCCACGCGTGCCTACTAAGAAACAATGGGTGGGCAAAGTTAATTATATCCTCATCAGGGAGCAAGTAACATAACAGCATAGAAATGCAAATCGCAAATTCCATTCTATATGGCAGGCCTGGTTGGGAACTTAAAGGCTGGCTCCTCTGCAATTGGTCTTGTACCGGCTGCTACAAGCCTGAGCAGTGCGAATACTCGGGGGAGGGGGAAAATGTAATACAGATTGGTAATAGGGCAAATCCCACAATCGATCCAGGTCTCATTTCTCGGATACATCTTGTGAAGGCACTCACAGATCTTAGAGAGGAAACCTCTCTATGTGCAGGCGGAATGAGGACAAACATGTTCATTTTCTGGCCCGTTGGCCTTCTGTTTCGTGCTGGGTTGGCGGGCTAGCTCCTGCCTACTCGGTACAGATGACTTATTGTTGTCAAAAGATTTCTAGGCATCATGCACTACCTTGTCTCACTATGCCTTTTATAGAGAAGATGCTACCCAACATTAATATACGAGTAGTGGATCATGGACTTGTAGTAGTAGGATGTTAATGTTAAGATCTTCCTGTTATTTCCTTTTATGAGACATGATGTATTTTTATACTGTGCTGTAATAATATTCTTTTACCTGGTTCTTCACATACCTGCTGACGTTAACCTTTATGTAACCAGTGATGTAGAATTATTGGTACAATAAAGACTTGTTTTGATAAAAAAAAAAAAAAAAAAAAAAAAAAAAGCTACACAATGTTGCCCGCTTTAACCTCTTGTTTGCACAAGGTTGAGTGGCCTCATTCACTTGAATGGGTCATGCTTGGCAGGTGCTACACCCAATCATGACAAGGCGTACAACTCCTGCTGCAGCTGGGACATGTGTACACCTCTGGCCACTGCAGCTAAAGGGGGGGGGGGGGGGGGGAATATCAATTTCTGGCTTATTCAGTAAGGCTAATTGCAATGTAATGGTCCCTGTTAGTTAGATCGTGACAGGTGACTGGTGGATCGTGGTCTGGGCTTGCTGACCCGCCATCCAGAGCATCAAAGTGCAAAGGGAGGAATTGCTTGGTAAAGTGCAGCTGTAGGTAGACAAAGCTGATAAGCTGAGGTCTCCTCTGTAGTAATGGCTCCTGTCCCATGCAGATTGATACCAACTGCACTCCTCTTT